>CM076582.1:1109704570-1110175894 GCA_034641835.2 Pinus albicaulis | reverse complement strand
ATTATTTGAGTCACAATCTCAATGATACGGAAGTTAAGTACTCATACATGGAAAATCTTTCCTTGGCAGTTGTTCAAGCTGTCCAAAGATTTTGCCATTATATCTTGCTCCAGAAAAAAACAATAGTTTCAGATTGTAACCCCATGAATTACATCTTATCACATCAATTGCTGGGGGGAAAATATTCAAAATGGATTGTCATTTTGCATGAATTTGACTTGGACTTCATCAAATCAAAGTCAAAGAAGTCTTTAGTTTTGGCTGAGCTTCTCTGTGACCTTCCCTCTGATAGTATTGCTACTACGTCGGAACCATCTATTCCAGATGAGTCTTTGTTTATGATCAGATCATTTGATCCTTGGTATGGGTATTTCATCATTTATCTCCAAACCCAAACTTTTCGACCTAATACCTCTCGCTCTGACCAGTGACGTATTCGATACCAAGCCAAATATTATCTGATCGTTGGCGATACACTTTATCGTCGTGCTGTCGATAACATTTTAAGGAGGTGCCTCACTCATGAGGAGGCTGAAAAAGTGTTAAATGATTGTCATGCTGGGGCTTGTGGTGGAAATTTATCTAGATATGCTACTGCGCATAAGATACTCTGCGTCGATTACTTTTGGCCTACTATTTTTCGAGATTGCATCCTCGCAGTCAGAAGTTGTCATGCATGCCAGATTTTTTATCGTAAAATCTGTAAACTGCCAGCGCCAATGCATCCTGTTGTCTCTACTGGACCATTTACGAAATGGGGTATTGACTTCATGACCTGTAACCGTCCTTCGTCTGGGGGGCATGGTTATATTATTTTTTCAGTCGACTATTTTACCAAATGGGCCGAAGCGATGCCTACATTCAATAACACAAGACAAACAACGACATTGTTTTTCTTCAACCACATTATTTCAAGTTTTGGGGTCCCATAGGCTATAGTTACAGATCATGGGAAGCATTTTTGCAACCATATGATGTCTGAATTGATTGCCAAGTTAGGATTATCACATGATAATTCTACTCCTTATTATCCACAATCAAATGGACAAGTTGAGGCTATTAACAAAATTCTTAAACGAATGCTTCAATGAATGATAAGATCCGTAAAAGGAACTGGCACTTGATCCTGTACTCTGCTTTGTGGGCATATCGAACCTCAGTGAGAAACGCAACCAGATTTACTCCTTTTCAATTGGTGTATGGTCTAGAAGTTATCTTACCAATCCAATGTGAAATATCATCGTTAAAACTCACGATAGACTTGTTACCTGACACCTCAGAAGAAGAAGCACATCTCCTTAACCTCATCCATCTATATGAAACATGTCGTGAATCCCAATTGGCCAATGAAGCGCATAAGAGATGTATAAAGGTGAAATATGACAAAAATGTCCAGCCTCGCATCTACTCAGAGTGTGACTTTGTCCTTCTTTATGATCAAGAAGCTGATGTAATAGGTAAAGGGAAATTGGAACCATTATGGCATGACCCCCATATTGTCAAAAGAGCTATTGCTAAGGGTGCATACAAGTTAGTTGATTATGATGGAATTCCATTGGCACAACCTAGAAATGGGTTTTATTTGAAACATTACTATGCTTAATCATGAGCGTAGTAACTTTTTGTATTATATTGTTTATATGCTGTTGATTTGCATTCACTATCTTAATTTGTTTTTAGATTTTTCTTGATGTTAGTAATCCACTTTAAATTTCATCGCAGATAGCTGAATCTTTGGAACCATTTGTTGGATATGCTGATGGTGCTAGTCATAGTATGCATAATCTATCCTTTGCAGCGTGGGCCATTTTCGCTCCGAAAGGCGAGTTAGTGAGTTTTCAAGGGATTTGTATTGGTAGATCGATAAAAAATATTGTTGAGTATAGCACTTTGATCGAACTTCTCTCTGATACCATTTCATTTGGTATTAACCACATAATCATAAGGTTAGACTCACAACTTGTGGTATTATAGCTTACTAGTATTTATACTGTTAGAAATCCAACACTTCTTAGATTTTTCCTAAGAGTTTGAATTTTGGAGAGACATTTTGATTTCATTCAATATAAACATATTTACAGAAATTTGAACACTTTAACTGATTCATTAGCTAATCAAGTTTTAGATAGAAATTTGTGACATAGGTAAAGAAAACATTCACATCATTGAATAGGATTGCACATTAAATAGAGGAAAAACTTTGAAATCATATTGATAGATAGTTATAGGTTTTTAAAAAATTTGTGCCCAAGACACATTGGTCATATGAACTCAAAATGTATGCAAAAAGTCACAAGTAAACTAGTGGTTCTTATGGTAACATTTTATATATCTAGCAATCCTACGAAGCAATCACATCCAATGGTTAGGAACCCCAATAGTGTGTTGCTAAAGTTGCATGGGAAGCTCTTCGATCTGGTAATCCGGAATCCCAAAGGTCAACCCTTCTATGTGCTGCTGAAGCTCAGCCAGAGTCTCAGCCATATCAAGGTCCTGAAGGACTGCTCTCATGACATCCCTCTCTATTAGCGCATCTGCTTCGCGCTCTGGTTCCTCTACTAGTTGAACACGACCAATATCTGCATTACGTCAAACATTTAGTTTAGTCTTGGAAAGAAATAAAAACACAAAACATTGCATAAACCTTATAAAAATAAAAAAAACATAGTCAAATCATTCTTACCTATTGCACCCCACTGAGCGCCTTCTGGTAATACTAGATCTGGATCTCCTTGGAAGTCGACGCCTGTGTATGCATACTCATCGATGGCGATGATCTGTCACCGAAACTAGGCAAAGAATGTAGTAGAGAACACAACGGTCGATTGGCTTGCATGCCGACCCATGAGTTCTACCCATCTGTGCATTCGAGGGTCTCTAGGACTAGATATATCCAATGTTACATGATGTGGCTACATTAGTGGAATCCGTTCCAAAGCGAAGGAGATAAGGATTGAACCATAACTGAAAATTTTCTTCCTTCCTCCCTTTTCTTTATTCATTTGTTCCTTTATCTGAGATAGAACAACTTCAGACCAGTTGAAGACTGTTGGCTCTAAGCACTCTAGCGCATACTACATATACGATCTGTTCGCTACATGTAGTGTAACGACGCTAGCAAGTTTAGCGATTGTGAAAAGGATGGTTCTCAAAGGAAAATCCCTGACATCCTGGATGTTTATTTTTCCATCTTTGCTAGGTTCTACCCCTGGATAGCAATACTGCATAACATAATCCCTCATTGTCTCTCCTCCAACGGTAAGCCTTGTGAGAGAAATGGGCAAACCTCTTCTCGACAAAACTGTGAGAAAATACGCATCCTCAACTGTTATGGGAACCAATTTGTTCTTCATGTGAAGTGACTCTTGTTATGGCCTAAATCTACCTTAGGCTGAGAAAAGTAGAATCTAGGGTAACATCAAACCACGCTTAACCTAGTAGCTAGCCCTACAAGATCGGGAGAGGGCTCTCTCCTTGTCAATCTCAACAAAAAAAATGATCAGTGAGGTTTGAGATGACTTGAATGAAGACTAATTTTAGGCTAGGTATGTATGCAAAAGAGTCTTTATTAAATTTAATTAAATTTTGTTGGTTCAAGAGGAAAGGCAAATTTGGGTCTGGGGAATGAGGCTCAGTTTTGCAGAGATCTGAATGGGGCAAGGTAGGAAATTGATTTGACACTTAAATTTGAAAGAAATGGAGAGTTGAGATAGGTGAGGAGTTGAAGAGGGCAAGAAAATTTCAGGGATCCTCTTCAAACAGCTGAAAACATAAAAAATTAAACAAACCCTAGGTAGAGCACTGCAAATTTTAATGAATTCTACCTTTATCCTTGTTTGTTTAAGTTAAGAATAAATAAGAGAGAAAATTGTATACATAAAACACCAGTAGACTTACATTTACAAAGAGAAACACACTATCAAAGCAAAATTCCACATGAATCCCATAGAGTGTTGCAAACCCTGGTCTATTCCTTTGCCAAACTATAGAGATGAATGTACAATGATGCTCAAAGCATTCCCAAAAGTCCAACCATGCTAATGATTGAAAAACCACAAGATATGGACAAAAAATAACTCATCCAAGCCTCTAGGGGTCGAGCTCAACATTTTAGGAGCTGTTCCAACAAAATCTAAACTGAGAACTAGAAAGTAGGCAGTGGAACAACTTGCCTCTAAAAACTAGGAAACTGATTCATTCAGTTGCAAACTACATTTTGATGGATGAATCTACCTCTATGAGTGTAAATTTAGAAAAATTACATCAATATCCATCAAATTACATTAAATTACATCATGAGTTTGACATTTAGAAGTAATAAAGTCAAACTGTCAAAAACTAGGCGAAAAACAGAGTTACTGGGTCAAAAAAGAGCAAAATCCTCCAATGCGCCGCGCCTAATTTCCCTATGCATTGCGCTAGTTTGTAGCTAATTTTTGAAGACTTCCCAGTGTCCAAATTTTCTCCAAGTGGAATTTTTTGAAATTTCTGCCTGTCTACTTTCCAACACAAGTAGAATTTTTGAATTTGGATTCCATTTGCCCCTCCAAAACTGAGTTCTCCCAAGACTGCTTCCTGTGTGTCAAAAAAGGGGAAGAAAGGTCATTTTTGGGGTGTTTTAAACCTTTTTGGAAGCCCAAAACCTGTCAAAATTTCTTGGCCATTGGTAGGAATGCATATTTTTCCATGAAAAATCCAAAAATGTTGATTTTTCATCAAAAGGAGTCCCCTAGCAAAAGCGCGCGTCAGGTGGCACGGCGCATAGAGCAGAAAAGTCTGTTTTTTAGGCCAAAATTTTCATAAATGCAAAAATTGTCCCAAATTTTTTGAAATTTGGGCTGAGTGTTCTTCATCAAGTGCTATGTTGGGCCAATGAAGCCTCAACCAATATCTGAATTTTATCATGCTCTTTTCGCCTCCTCGATGCCTTCTTCAACTTGGCCTTCAAGATCTTGATTCTTGCTTTGCAAACATGATTTCTCGCCCAATAATGATTGGCCATGTGCCTCAACATATTTTTCTCTTTTTTGGCCTTCTCCAACAGTTTTTCCAAATGTATATTTACCCTTTCAAGCCAAGTTTCACAATCGGCTTCAATTTCTTGCTCAAGTGATGTCATCTTGGTTTTGCACCTTTTGGCAGCTTGCCGGTTCTCTCATATGTTTTGCAGCTCCATAATGGTTTTTTGATCCTCTAGCTACTTTTTTCTTTGCTCAAGGTACTTGATTATCCACTTGGCTCTTTGTAGGTTGAGGGAAAAAGTATTTATCTCTGCCCATTTCTCCCGAATGATCTCTCTAAGCTTTGAGCTTGGTGAGCCCAAATCAGTGTCATCCTCCTGAATGAGAATGAAATCTGTCTCTTGCCCTCCTGAAGGCCCCTCATCATGTATTGGCCTCTTACCCTTGTCCTGTACCTGCACTGCTGATGGAGGAAGCGAGACCCCTTCCACCCCGGGTGGATATAATACTCGCTTTGTTGCTGCAAACAACCTTCTAGTGCCCTTTTGATAGGTGACAAACACCAGCACACTAGCGATCTGTGTCTCATGACCCTCCTGCTGATGTGAAGGTCCACCTGTCTTATGAAAAGCTTCCAGAGGTACCTGAGGAGCTGTGAAGAACTCATGAGAAATGAAATCCTCCCATGAAATATCCTGCAAACCAAGCTGATGTATAACCACAATTTTGATGATTGAAAAATGATAGATACTATTATAATGTTGCTCAGGAGTTTTATTTTGCACTAGGGTGGTCATCTTCTCAATATTTCAGCACATGAAGTAGGGGAGGTTCATCATTATCACCCTGGTAAAATGCATCAGAAATCTGATGTGATAGGAATATAGGCGAGAAAACAAGCCCTCATAGCTGAAATATTTGATTATGAGTTTCATCAAAGGGGCGTATGAATTTTTCAGGTACTGAAAGGGAAAAAATCTGCTAAGTTGTCTCAAAAACCAGGCTTGATGTATGGCTCATAGTGTTCCTTGTCAATTTGCTGCCTTTTATTCCATTGCTCTCTGAAATTTGGAATACCAGTGTCAAAGTGAATGTCACACCTGCAAGAGTGACTTGGCCATTATGTAGATGAAGCACAAACAATCTGGCCAACTCATGATGGTACTGGACTCTAGCAACCATCTCACAAAACTGATAACAAGACTGCTGTTGAAAACATGTGATAGCAAGAGGGTAGACCTGCAGCTCAGCAAGTGACGTAGGCTCTTCCCGTACATGTTTACCACTCTTGTGAGGTCTCCTTGGTGCATGCAATTCAGTTGGAGAGTCACTGTGTGTTTCTTCATCTTGGTCATAAGAGGAATCTGACTCCATGTTTTCCAAAGTTTGTGTTGTCTTAGATGAGTATGAAGAGTTTAGGTGTCTTTGGTTTTTTTCTTTGTTGCCAAGTTTATGAAAATATGTGAGGGACTATGAAGTGAGAGGGTAAGAGGGATTTTGGGAATGTTGCCAATTGGAATTTGGGGAATTGAAGAGTTTTAGGGACACTTTTCTAGGCTTTTGGGATAGTAATTTGGGTTTGGGAATTTTGTAGCTAGGGTTTTGGATAATGGGAATTGTGGTAGGGGTGAATGAATTTAGGGATATGGGGGATAGGGAAATGGTTTGATGAAACTAGAACAACAGTGAGGGAATAAAAAGGTGAGGGAGTGATGGCCGCAAAAAACTAATCTACAAACCCTATGTAATCATGTCTTGAGCATAAAGTAGGGTTTGAACTTTTTTTTATTAAATCCTCATAAAAATCTTAAGACACACGTTGATTGGCATTGGAAAATTTGTTTGAATTACTTTGGATTGGAGGAAGCTGAGCAATTTGGAGATTTGAATGAAATCATGGTGAAAATAGCTTGTAGCTCTACGCGTAGCACCACAAACCCAAAGCGCCGCGCTGGTTATATGCATCATGCCCGTGTGTTTTTAACACTGTGGAGGCCGACCCCATGCATCGTGCCAGCTCTATGCACCACACCAGCTCTATGTGCCGTGCCACTCATCCAATGCGCCTCGCCCACAAACTTGCACGACTTTGCTGCAATTTTGCTCCCTTTGTTCAACACAGCCTTTTCTTGCTCACTCTTTCTTCTTGGAATGCAAATGAGCCCTTTAAAACATGAAAAATGACTTATATACCAAAGGCTTTAATTTTCCACTCCAAAAAACCCACTTTTGTAATGTTTATCTTTGACACTTTTTTTAAACTCTGTTTTAGGCAGTTTGCTTCATTTTTCCTTTGATTAATTGAATGACTTGCTTTTTGTTTGCCTTGCAGGGGATGGATTTGCTAAAGTTTGACAAGATGACCAGGGTTGCCATTGAAATTTCTTACATATGAGAAAACTTGAAATTACATCAAATTTATACAATAAAATATAAAATACTCTATTTTTCTCAAAACAGAGTTTTGAGGAAAAATACATTTCTAGGCATATGATGATGAAATTTATTTAGTACTGGAACTTTATTCAACCTCCTCATGCACCTGCTGACCATTATTGGACATTTTTAAGACCTTTCTGATGAAACCCTAGACCTAATGAAACTGAAACCCTAAACAATGACTCTTGCAAACTATAATAAAAAAAGTGACTGCAAATGATCTTAATGAATAGAAATGGGCCAGCAGGTAAAGGACATGAGGGAAAAAATCTACAACAAGCCACTACCGTTAGATGATCCATGCTCCTAATGGAATGCAACTGACTGAGTGAGACACCTAATATGCAATGCAACAAGAGAATTTTGATCACTGACAAAGGTATGGAGATACCGACACTAACATTGGCTCCAATGGGGATGGTAGCTCCTTGGAGATGGCAAGAACTACAACTCTCTGGGAAAGTAGGCAGTGCCTTCGTCCATTAGGCTATGGAGTCAATAACTTCGACAAACCAAAACCGGACTCTTGACTCAATTTCAGGACTGAAATCTGACTCAAGACTGACTCAATTTCAAGACTGAAATTGACTGAAAGACCTGACTCAAACAAACCAAACCAAAACTAAAATCAACCTTCATTTTTATAGCCTTCACCTTGGGCCCCAAACTGAAAGAATGATGATAGCACACACGTGCAATGAAATTTAAACAAACTGGTATGTACAGTGATACATATGACAGCAGAAAGCATTTCAAAAATAATACCGTTTGAGTAGCCAAGCATTGACCAGCCCACCTGGAAAATCTTCTCCATTCATTTCTTTCAAAAGGAAAGCATTTTTGCCTCGATATGCAGAAATTATGAAAGGTCCTTTCCAAATATTCTCAAACTTTCCATGCTTACCTTTATCTTCATTTCTCGCGTCCCATTTTAGCACCACTTCTTATATTTGAAATTTGTCCACCTTTACCTTTCGATCATATATCTTCTTGATTCTCTCTTGCAGCTTGAAAGTGTTCTAAAAAACCTCCTCTCTAGTCTGCTGTAAATGGATCATTTGATTGATTCTTCGTTACAAATGATCATCCTCGCTGCCAGCTTCCTACAGAAGTTTAACCACTGGAACTGCGAGAGAGGTCAGGAATACAGTGTCAACACCATACACAAGCTCAAAAGGGGACATGCCTATAGATTTCTTTTGACTTACTCTGTCTTCCCAAAGTGCATTAACCAATTTTTTGTGCCAACTTTTCTTGTTCATTTCCAGCAGCTTTTTGATAATATTGACCAAGGATTTATTTGAGGATTCGACCAATCCATTGCCTTGTGGATGATATGCGGTTGAGTGCCCCAAAGTAATTCGATAATTATTATAGAAGTTGATCATTCTATTAGATTTAAAAGTTTCTACATTATCAGTGATCAGCTTGTTTAGACAACCAAAACGAGACAAAATATTGTTTTCAAGAAATGAAATGATTACCTAATCAGTGGCCTACCTAGTGGGAATCACCTCAATCCATTTAGTAAAATAGCCCGTCATTGTAAGGATCCATTTATGTTGCACTGAAGAAGTAGGATGGATCTCGCCAATGAATTCCAAACCCCACTACTGAAATGGAGCACTTACTTCAATAGGCTTGAGCGGTAAAGGCTACAATTTTCTCCTTCCTTGAAAAATCTGACATCCATGATAGATTTTAACAGTTTTGTACACATCAACAAAGGGAGTTGGCCAATAATATCCTGCTCTCAAAATTTTTTTGGCCGTTCTCTTCCAGAAAAGATGACCTCTGCAATCTCCCTTATGAAATTCTTCCATAACTTGTTTTTCCTCTTCTTCAACCAAACAATTGAGTAAGACATCACTGGGATCTTTCTAATAGAGCGCATTATTTATGATACAAAACTTGGCAGCCTTCAATTTCAGTGTCCTACTTTTGTTCTTAGCCATTCCTGGTGGTGGTGACAGATTTTGGAGTACATAAACAATGTCCGAATACCAAGGAGAAAGAACAAAAATGTCTGATACCTGAGCAGGCAAAATTTCTTCATTTTCCTCGGACATAGTAGCAATGAGATTAATGTCCAAGGCATGCAAATTTGACTTAGCCATTAGTTTAGCCAGCCCCTGTCCTTTGATGAGCTTTGTAGGTTTGATCTCCACGTCATATTCCAACAAGGCAGCAATCCATTTGCCTCGTCTCCCTTCTGGATTTGTTTGCACTAAGACATCTTTAACAGAAAGATTAGGAACATAAGCAAGGATGTGAGAATGTATAATATAAACTCGAAAATATTTCAATGCTTTTACCAAGGCAAGAGCTTTCTTTTCAATAATATTATACTTTAAAGTTGCATCTCTTATGGTTCTGGCTAAAAAATTAAATTGTTCTCTCAAAGTAGTCTCTTTTTGCATCAAGCTTGCTACCATAGTATGATCGAGGAAAATGAAAACAAAATGAAATCCTGAGTATAGTCGGATTGATCAAAATCGGAAAGTTTGAAGAAAGGGCCAATTTCACCAAATTGAAAGACTTTGTCTGCTTCCTCGGTCCACTTCACTACACTATCTTTCTTGAGCATGTTTGTGATTTCCCTTAAATGTTCTACAAGATTGGGCACAAAGCGACATAAGAAATTCATCTTACCATTGAATGATTGGATCTCCTTTTTACTTCGGGGAAGATCGGTACACGAAAAAATTAATACGCCCTCATTTTGGGTAGAATTTACCCTGAGGACCTCAAAACCTAATTGCAAAAGAATGGAAATGAGATGAATACTAAAAGGAAGAGGAGGTTCATGACAACGACATGGATCAAACGGCGACGAAATCCATCCACAAAAAATGATTGCAATCAATGACTGAAAGTTCAGGGGCAAAATGCGGTTGAGCTCAAAATGCAAATGCTAACTATGGAATGGTAAACATGAATAGTGAAACTACCTTTTATAGTCATTTAATTGTTTGCAAGCTAAATTTATTGCTATGACTATAGTTTTATTATGTTTTTATCATGAAACAAGTATTTTTAATCCATTTGATGTTGTGCGAAAAGGAAATACAACTGATGAATAGATTAGTCGTGCGATTTATTCAAAGAATGACTTGACCACAAAGCATACTTTTTTCTCCTTATTTTTCGAGCTTTGTTAAAAAACGAAAAAGTATTTGAAGCACACTTTTATCTCTTTTTTTGAGACTCGATAACAACAAAAAGAAACCCTAGAGTCTTCTTTCGAGCTCCTTTCGAAACATCGATAATGTGAAAAGATTCTTTGAGCGGTTGTCTTTTCCCGAGCTCGTTAAAGTAAATGAATCGATATCTACTCTCGGTATAAGTTTAACCCTTTTTCGGACTGAGATATATTATTTATGAAAAAGGAATACCTTGGTTAAACATGACCAAAGAGGTTCTCTCGAGATATTAATTTACACTTTTTCAGATATGAGTGACAAATTCATGAAAAATTACTTTTGGAGTTCTCTTTCGTCCTCTTTTTTGAGACTCTCTAAATATGAAAAAGGACCGGGCTATCACGTCGTTAAGCTCGTTGAAACATAAAATAGCGACGGGCTTGTCAACCATGGCAAGAATCGAGTTTCATTCATTGCTAGACTCGATTAAATTATTAAATAGCGATACATTATTAGCCCGAAGAGTTGAATTATAGATCAAGAAAAATTTTATTCTCCTCAAGCTTGTTAAAAAAATAAAGAGGTACTGAGTCGACAAATGGTGGGGAAAATTTGGGAAAAGTAAGCAAAGTTTCTTTTTTGGTAGCAAGTCGCTCTTGAACATGACACTTCTTTCACTCCATGTCCATGGTTTGTTTGGGTTGGGTAATCATCTTGACGGTTCATTCACACTTATGGTTCATCATACCTTCTCTTGAGTTTTAGGGTCAATGCTGCCAACTCATCATAGTGATCAACGATATGTTCAAGAGAAGTTATGCCACGATCAAAAACTTATCCATCTGCAATACTCATAAACCTTCATTTTCATGACAGTCATCCATAAAAATTGCTATATCAAGTCATACCCTTGTCTACGAAATCGGTAACTCGAGTTTTGCAATAAGGTGACTTCTTGTTGACGACAAATCAATATCCAAGAAGTTCACTTAGAAACATCGGATTCCGGTACCATGAGGCTTGTTATAGCATTGACAAGATCCTAGCTACGAACCTTTGAGCTGAAAGATTTTGTTTGGCGTTTTACATCAAATCATCTATTCACGCCTTACAAAAATGTACTGTGGTACCTTGAGGGCCATTGACATTAATGGTGGTTCTCTCACGTTTGTTAATAGCACGCATCATTAGGTGGTAATCAAACGATGTCTTTCTATGTTCGACTACAAATCATATATTCGCATGGCTAGACTTGTACCCAAATGATCGAGTGAACGAGATAAGAATATCCGGGATCTAGTTTTCATCCATCCAGGTGTGCATTTCGGGATTGTTGTACACATCATCTGTATGGTGACTTTACATACATATTCTCATCCAAACATGGGCCTATATCGTAGAGCATGTACTGCATCTGGGCAACATTCCAATGTAGACGAATTTTTGAATTATGTACATGTTGTTATATTGTTTTATGTGCTAAACATGGGAATGCCTACCCTCGCAATTATGATCAAAAGAGGATATATCATGATGTAATGTATTGTAATATTGATGCAAGTGACCACTCCACTTCATATCCGGACTCATCACGGTGTAAAGCATCTCAATCAAATGTTCTTATTATTTGGATCTCATGCTTTAGGGGGCAATTGTTATAGGTCAATTTGGGCACCAATCCCAATGACACAGTTAGCTCGGACATCATCTCCGGGACCAATGATAAAGGGTCTATCATTCCCTATCATTTCAGTTGCTACATGCCCTAAGACAAGAAACAAGACAAATCAAGCAAGACTTTCATCGAAGCAAAGGTTTCCATGGTGTGAAGCTTATTATATAGCATATGAGAGCTCACCAGCGCAGGGCTCTAAGGGGCCTAAGTGCGTTGCATATCGCAGGGTAGCCCCATGCGAGGAATGCATATTTTTCCATGAAAAAATCCAAAAATGTTGATTTTTCATCAAAAGGAGTCCCCTAGCAAAGCGTGCGTCGGGTGGCACGGCGCATAGAGCGAGAAAAGTCTGTTTTTTTAGGCCAAAATTTTCATAAATGCAAAAATTGTCCCAAATTTTTTGAAATTTGAGTGAGTGTTCTTCATCGAGTGCTATGTTGGGCCAAGGAAGCCTCAACCAATATCTGAAGTTTATCATGCTCTTTTCGCCTCCTCGATGCCTTCTTCAACTTGGCCTTCAAGATCTTGATTCTTGCTTTGCAAACATGATTTCTTGCCCAATAATGATTGGCCATGTGCCTCAACATATTTTTCTCTTTTTTGGCCTTCTCCAATAGTTTTTCCAAATGCGTATTTACCCTTTCAAGCCAAGTTTCACAATCGGCTTCAATTTCTTGCTCAAGTGATGTCATCTTGGTTTTGCACCTTTTGGCAACTTGCCGGTTCTCTCATATGTTTTGCGGCTCCATAATGGTTTGTTGATCCTCTAGCTACTTGTTTCTTTGCTCAAGGTACTTGATTATCCACTTGGCTCTTTGTAGGTTGAGGGACAAAGTATTTATCTCTGCCCATTGCTCCCGAATGATCTCTCTAAGCTTTGAGCTTGGTGAGCCCAAATCGAGTGTCATCCTCTGAATGAGAATGAAATCATGTCTCTTGCCCTCTCGAAGGCCCCTCATCATGTATTGGCCTCTTACCCTTGTCCTGTGCACCTCACTACTGATGGAGGAAGTGAGACCCCTTCCACCCCGGGTGGATATAATACTTTGCTTAGCTCACATGCAAACAACCTTCTAGTGCCCTTTTGATAGGTGACAAACACCGGCACACTAGCGATACTGTGTCTCATGACCCTCTGGCGATGTGAAGGTCCACATGTCTCATGAAAAAGCTTCCAGGAGGTACCCGAGGAGCTGTGAAGAACACATGAGAAATGAAATACTCCCATGAAATATCCTGCAAACCAAGGTGATGTATAACCACAATTTTGATGATTGCAAAAATGATAGATATTGTTATAATGTTGCTCATGAGTTTTCTTTTGCACTAGGGTGGTCATATTCTCAATATTTCAGCACATGAAGTAGGGGGAGGTTCATCATTCTCACCCTGGTAAAATGCATCGACAATACGATGTGATAGGCATATAGGCGAGAAAACCGGCCCTCACAGTCGAAATATTTGATTATGAGTTTCATCAAGGCGTATGAATTTTTCAGAGTCTTGAAAGGGAAAAAAATACTGCTAAGTTGTCTCAAAAAACCGAGACTTGATGTATGGCTCATAGTGTTCCTTGTCAATTTGCTACCTTTTATTCCATTGCTCTCTGAAATTTGGAATACTGGGTTGCTAGAGAGATGAGACTCAGGTGTCAAAGTGAATGTCACACCTGCAAGAATGACTTGGCCATTATGTAGATGAAGCACAAACAATCACGGCCAACTCATGATGGTATTGGACTCTAGCAACCATCTCACAAAAGCTGATAACAAGGCTGATGTTGAAAACATGTGATAGCGAGAGGGTAGGCACTGAAGCTCAACAGAGTGAAGTAGGCTCTTCCCGTACATGTTTACCACTCTTGTGAGGTCTCCTTGGTGCATGCAATTCGGTTGGAGAGTCACTATGTGTTTCTTCATCTTGGTCATAAGAGGAATACGACTCCATGTTTGCCAAAGTTTGTGTTGTCTTAGATGAGTATGAAGAGTTTAGGTGTCTTTGGTTTTTTTTGCTTTCTTTCATGAGTTTATGAAAAATATGTGAGGGACTATGAAGTGAGAGGGTAAGAGGGATTTTGGGAATGTTGCCAATTGGAATTTGGGGAATTGAAGAGTTTTAGGGACAATTTTCTAGGCTTTTGGGATAGTAATTTGGGTTTGGGAATTTTGTAGCTAGGGTTTTGGGATCGCGGGAATTGTGATAGGGGTGAATGAATTTAGGGATATGGGGGATAGGGAAATGGTTTGATGAAACTAGAACAACGGTGAGGAATAAAAAAGGTGAGGGAGTGATGGCCACAAAAAACCAATCTACAAACCCTAAGTAATCATGTCTTGAGCATAAAGTAGGGTTTGAATTTTTTTTATTAAATCCCCATAAACATCTTAAGACACACGTTGATTGGCATTGGAAAATTTGTTTGACTTACTTTGGATTGGAGGAAACCGAGAAATTTGGAGATTTGAATGAAATCGTGGTGAAAATAGCTTGTAGCTCTACGCACGCACCTCAAACCCAACGGCTTAGCGCCGGATTATATGCATCGCGCACGTGTGTTTTTAACACTTGTGGAGGGTGACCCAATGCGTCGTGCTAGCTCTATGCGCCACACCGGCTCTATGTGTGTGCCACTCATCCAATGCGCCGCCCACAAACTTGCACGACTTTCTTGCAATTTGCTCCCTTTGTTCAACACGACCTTTTCTTGCTCACTCTTTCTTCTTGGAATGCAAATGAGCCCCTTTAAAACATGAAAAAATGACTTATATACCAAAGGCTTTAATTTTCCACTCCAAAAAAACCCACTTTTGTAATGTTTATCTTTGACACTTTTTTTAAACTACAGTTTTAGGCGGTTTGCTTCATTTTTGCCTGCGATTAATTGAATGACTTGCTTTTTGTTTGCCTTGTGAAGGGATGGATTTGCTGAAGTTTGACAAGATGACCAGGGTTTGCCATTGAAATTTCTTACATATTAGAAAACTTGAAAATTACATCAAATTTATACAATAAAAAGATAAAATACTCTATTTTTTCTCAAAACAGAGTTTTGAGGAAAAATACATTTCTAGGCATATGATGTTGAAATTTATTTAGTACTGGAACTTTATTCAACCTCCTCATGCACACTTGCGACCATTATTGGACATTTTTAAGACCTTTACGATGAAACCCTAGACCTAATGAAAGCTGAAACCCTAAAAAATGACTCTTGCAAACTATAATAAAAAAAGTGATTACAAATGATCTTAATGAATGGAAATGGGCCAGCGGGTAAAGGACATGAGGGGAAAAAAATATACAACAAGCCACTACCATTAGATGATCCATGCTCCTAATGGAATACATATCGACTGAGTGAGACACCTAATATGCAATGCAACAGAGAATTTTGATCAGCGACGGAGGGATGAAGATACCGAGCACTAACATTGAGCTCCAATGGGGATGGTAGCTCCTTGGAGGTGGAAAGAACTACTGACTCTATGGGAAAGTAGGCGGTGCCTTCGTCCATTAGGCTATGGAGTCAATAACTTCGACAAACCAAAACCGAACTCTTGACTCAATTTCAGGGATGAAATCGAGCTCAAGACCGACTCAATTTCAAGGCTAGAAATTGATGAAAGACTGACTCAAACAAACCAAACCAAAAGCTGAAATCAACCCTAGTTTTATAGCCTTCACCTCGGGCCCCAAAGACTGAAAAGAATGATGATAGCACACACTTGCAATGAAATTTAAACAAACCGGTATGTACGGTGATACATATGACAGCGAGAAAAGCATTTCAAAAAATAATACCGTTTGAGTAGCGAGGCATTGACCGGCCCACCTGGACAATCTTCTCCATTCATTTCTTTTCGAAAAGGAAAGCATTTTGGCCTCGATATGCAGTAATTCGAAAGGTCCTTTCCAAATATTCTCAAACTTTGCCATGCTTACCTTTATCTTCATTTCTCACGTCCCATTTTAGCACCACTTCTTCTATTTGAAATTTATCAGCCTTTGCCTTTCGATCATATATCTTCTTGATTCTCTCTTGCGGCTTGAAAGTGTTCTAAAAAACCTCCTCTCTAGTCTACATTGTAAATGGATCATTTGATTGATTCTTCGTTGCAAATGATCATCCTCGTTGTCGACTTCCTGACAGAAGTTTAACCATGGGACTGCAGAGAGGTCGGGAATACGGTGTCAACACCATACACGAGCTCAAAGGGGGACATGCCTATAGATTTCTTTTGACTTACTCTGTACTGCCCAAAGTGCATTAACCGGTTTCTTGTGCCAACTTTTCTTGTTCATTTTCGAGCATCTTTTTGATAATATTGACCAAGGATTTATTTGAGGATTCGACCAATCCATTACCTTGTGGATGATATGCGGTTGAGTGCCCCAAAGTAATTTGATACTTATTACGAGAGTTGATCATTCTATTAGATTTAAAAGTTTTTGCATTATCGGTGATCATCTTGTTTAGACAACAAAAACGAGACAAAATATTGTTTTCAAAGAAATGAAATGATTACTCGAATCGGTGGCACGCCTAGTGGGAATCGCCTCAATCCATTTAGTAAAATAGCCCATCACTGTAAGGATCCATTTATGCTTGCACGTTGAGGAAGTAGGATGGATCTCACCAATGAAGTCCAAACCCCAACTACTTTGAAATGGAGCACTTACTTCAATAGGCTTGAGCGGTAAAGGCTACAATTTTCTCCTTCCTTGAAAAAATATGACATCCATGATAGCTTTTAACGAGTTTTGTACACATCGAGCAAAGGGATTTGGCCAATAATATCACTGCTCTCAAAATTTTTTTGGCCGTTGTCTTCTCGAGAAAAGATGACCTCTGCAATCTCCCTTATGAAATTCTTCCATAACTCTGTTTTTCCTCTTCTTCAACCAAAAAATTGAGCGAAGACATCATTGGGATCTTTCTAATAGAGTGCATTATTTATGATAAAAAACTTGGCGAGCTTTTCAATTTCGGTGTCCTACTTTTTGTTCTTAGCCATTCCTGGCGGTGGTGACAGATTTTGGAGTACATAAACAATGTCCAGAATACGAGGGAGAAAGAACAAAAAATTTACGATACCGAGCGAGGCAAACTTTATTCATTTTCCTCGGACATAGTAGCAATGAGATTAATGTCCAAGGCATGCAAATTTGACTCGGCCATTAGTTTAGCCCATTTTTGTCCTTTGATGAGCTTTGTAGGTTTGATCTCCATCGTCATATTCCAACAAGGCGACAATCCATTTTGCCTTGTCTCCCTTACGGATCTATTTGCACTAAGACATCTTTACCAGACAACATTAGGAACATAAGCAAGGATGTGAGAATGTGAGAATATAAACTCAGAAAATCTTTCAATGCTTTTACCAAGGCAAGAGCTTTCTTTTTCAATAATATTATACTTTAAAGTTGCATCTCTTATGGTTACTGTTGAAAAAATTAAATTGGTCTCTCAAGCTGGTCTCTTTTACTGCATCGAAAGACTTCTGCCATAGTATGATCCGAGGAAAATGAAAACAAAATGAAATCCCGAGTATAGTACGGATTGATCAAAACCGGAAGTGAAGAAAGGGCCAATTTCACCCAAATTGAAAGACTTTGTTGCTTCCTCAGGTCCACTTCACTACACTATCTTTCTTGAGCATGTTTGTGATTTCCCTTAAATGTTCTACAAGATTGGGCACAAAGCGACATAAGAAATTCATCTTACCATTGAATGATTGGATCTCCTTTTTACTTCGGGGAAGATCGGTACTGAAAAATTCATACGCCCTCATTTTGGGTAGAATTTACCCTAGGTAGCTCAAAACCCTAATTGCAAAGAATGGAAATGAGATGAATACTAAAAAGGAAGAGGAGGTTCATGACATCGACCTGGATCAAACGACGATGAAATCCATCCACGGAAATGAGCTGCAATCAATAGCTGAAGTTCGAGGGGCAAAATACGGTTCGAGCTCCAAAATGCAAATGGTAACAATTGAATGGTAAAAATGAATAGTGAAACTACTTTTTATAGTCATTTAATTGTTTGCAAGTTAAATTTATTGCTATGAATATAGTTTTATTATGTTTTTATCATGAAACAAGTATTTTTAATCCATTTGATGTTGTTACTGAAACAGAAATACAAGCTGATGAATAGATTAGTCGTGCGAGTTATTCAAAGAATGACTTGACCACAAAGCATACTTTTTCTCCTTATTTTTTCGAGCTTTGTTAAAAACGAAAAAGGATTTGAAGCGCACTTTTATCTCTTTTTGAGCTTCGATAAAAACAAAAAAAGGAAACCCTAGAGTCTTCTTTCGGCTCCTTTCGGACAGATAATGTGAAAAGATTGTTGAGCGAGTTGTCTTTTCGAGCTCGTTAAAGTAAATGAATCGATATCTACTACGGTATAAGTTTAACCCTTTTTCGGATCGAGATATATTATTTATGAAAAAGAATACCTTGGTTAAACATGACCCAAAGAGGTTCTCTCGAATATTATTTTACACTTTTTCGGATCTGAGTGACAAATTTACGAAAAAATTACTTTTGGAGTTCTCTTTCGTCCTCTTTTTTTCAGACTCTCTAAATATGAAAAAGGGACAGGGGCTATCACATATCGTTAAAGCTTGTTAAAACATAAAATAGCGACGGGAGCTTGTCGACCATGGCAAGAATCGAGTTTCATTCATTGCTAGACTCGTTAAATTATTAAATAGCGATACATTATTAGCAGAAGGGTTGAATTATAGATCAAGAAAATGTTATTCTCCTCAAGCTTGTTAAAAAAATAAAGAGGTCTTGGTCGACAAATGAGTGGGAAAATTTAGGAAAAAGTAAGCAAAAGTTTCTTTTTGGTAGCAAGTCGCTCTTGAACATGACACTTCTTTCACTCCATGTCCATAGTTGTGTGGGTTGGGTAATCATCTTGACGGTTCATTCACACCTATGGTTCATCATACCTTCTCTTCGGTTTTGGGTCAATCTTTGCGAACTCATCACGATGTCGTCGATATGTTCAAGAGAAGTCACTGCCCTGATCAAAAACTTATCCATCTCGCAATACTCACTAAACATTCCTTTTCATGACCGTCATCCACTGAAAATTGCTATATCAAGTCATACCCTTGTCTCCCAGAAATCGGTAACTCCCGAGTTTTGCAATAAGGTGACTTCTCGTTGACGACAAATCAATATCCAAGAAGTTCACTTAGAAACATCGGATTCGAGTACCATGAGGCTTGTTATAGCATTGAAAAGATCTTCACTTACGAACCTTTAAGCTGAAAGATTTTGTTTGGCGTTTTACATCAAATCATCTATTCACGCCTTACAAAATGTACTTGCGGTACCTTGAGGGCCATTGACATTAATGGTGGTTCTCTCACGTTTGTTAATAGCACACATCATTGGCGCGGTAATCAAACGATGTCTTTCTATGTTCGACTACAAATCATATATTCGCATGGCTAGACTTGTACCCAAATGATCGAGTGAACGAGATAAGAATATCCGGATCTAGTTTCATCCATCCGAGTGTGTGATTTCGAGATTGTTGTACACATCATACGTATGGTGACTTTACATACATATTGTCATCCAAACATGGGCCTATATACTGTAGGCATGTCATCGCATCTGGGCAAAATTCCAATGTAGACGAATTTTTGAATTATGTACATGTTATTATATTGTTTTATGTGCTAAACATGGGAATGCCTACCCTCAGCAATTATGATCAAAAGAGGATATATCATGATGTAATGTATTGTAATATTGATGCAAGTGACCACTCCGCTTCGTATCCAGGACTCATCACGGTTGTAAAGCATCTCAATCAAATGTTATTATTATTTGGATCTCATGCTTTAGGGGGCAATTGTTATAGGTCAATTTGGGCACCAATCCCAATGACACAGTTAGCGGACATCATCTCCGGGACCAATGATAAAGGGTCTATCATTCCCTATCATTTTCGGTTGCTACATGCCCTAAGACAAGAAACAAGACAAATCAAGCAAGACTTTCATCAAGCAAAGGTTTCCATGGTGTGAAGCTTATTATATAGCATATGAGAGCTCACCAACGCAGGGCTCTAAGGGGCCTAAGTGCGTTGCATATGCAGGTAGCCCCATGCAAAGGCTGCTACGCAAAGCACTTCCCGACATTCACGGGTGCGTTGGTCACATTGGGAGCGAAAATTCTCATTGTTCAGAAATCTCACTTGGCTGAGTGCCTTGTAGAAGAGTTCACAAGTGTTAAGCTTCGGATCCAAGTGTCCATTTGACATCTACATGATTTTGAAACATGTCTTGCCTATTTTTTGGAAAGATATTGATTGCAAAACAACCTACAACTCATCTATAAATTGAACACATATCTAAGTGCTTGAGAAGGAATAATTTGAGTAGAGAAATGCTAGAGAATTTTCAATTGAGAGCTAGATTTGTGAAAGTATCTTCTTGGAGAGATTTATCTTGTGATGAGGCTTGGGAACGTTCTGTGGAAGGTCACTTCAAGTAGTCACTAGGTTGTAACCTCTCCTTCTATCATTAATAAAGAATACTACTTATTTTCCCTATATACATCTATATTGGCTTTGATTTTCCATATTGCAAGATCTTGGTTGATGTATATGGTTTATGCTTTACTAATTTAGCTAACTAGTTTGAATAGATATCTATATTATTGCATCTTTCGTTGTTTCGGTGTTCTTTCTTTCAGGGAAGCATTCGACTCACAAATTGCTTGAATTTGAAGTCGCAACGGAAAGAGACAAAAGGACTCATTTGGAAGTGAGTGAACAAGTAAGCCTCCAATCTTCTCTGTGTATATGTTACGAGGTTAGGAGAAATAGTCGTATAATCTTTCACCTATTGTTCTAGACCAGCTTTTGTCTAGGGAAGCGTGATTTATACTGTAATTCACAATTCAGCCCAACACTTAACCTTAACATTAATCTTAACTTTAACCTTAACCTTTACCTAACCTTAACCTTAACCTAACCCTAACCATTACCCTAACCATAACCTTAACTTTACCCTTAACCTAACCTTAACCTAAACCTAACCTTAACCATAACCTTAACCTAACCTTAACCTTAACCTTACCCTTAACCTTACCCTTAACCTAAACTTAACCATAACCTTAACCTAACCTTAACCTTAACCTTACCTTAACTATAACCTAACCCTAACCTTAACCATAACCATGATCAAACCCTTAACCTTAACCTTAACCTTAACTTTGCCCTTAACCTAACTGTTAGCCACCTATAAAATTTTGGCATAACAAACAGGTGGCTAAGTATGTTTCTAAGTCTTCAAGAGAAACATTCCCTTGAAAATATTTCATTCTTGAAGCCTTCATGTGTCTTTAGCCCTTTGAATAAATCTTCACTGCTATTTCCATTGGAAAGCCCCTCATTGTTTTTGAGAAAAAGATTGCTTTAAAAGGCCTCCATTTGCTCCATCTCATTCCCACAAAATTCCCCATTTTCATCCTTATTCCATTCACAAAAATCCACTATCATACCTTCACTTGCCTTCTAAATCATCCCAAAATCCCTTTTGGACCTTATATCTCCCTTATTTGGTTTAAAATATCCCTCTTCTAGTCTATCGGACCCTCCAAATTCAGTAGAAAAACCCTTCAAAATCCTTAAAAATATTCATTTTCACATTAAGGCCTTAAGCCCCTTTGGCCTTAGCCCCGGCTCCTTCTCCTCGCATATGACCCCGAGCCATAACCTAGAGCTAGCCCCCATCGCGTAATCGCAATCGGGGTTTCCTGTCTCTTGTCGCCTTTTTTACTTAGAAATTCCGATGCGATGAGCTTTGTTTCGAAATTTCGATGCGATAAGCCTTTCCTTCTAAGCCCCCGGTCTCCTCACCCTTTACAGAACCACACCCCAGCCATCGCAATCGCAAGATTATGCTCTATGGTCTTTCTCCCCGACTCTTCGATCCTCACGATTCAATCTCGACCATCGAATCCACAAGAACCCGATGGTCGAGATTCAATCGCATTGCGCTTGACCCAACATACTCCGCCCCCAGACAAAAAGATCTTAGCCGTCCAAATCTGAAAGATCAATGGTCGGGGAAAAAAACCCGATGGCTCACCTCTACCGTGCATCTTACCTTTTATCGCGCTAAAGCTTGTATCGTCAGATTTTCCGCCCTCCATCCAACGGCTAAGAACACATATCACGTAAATTTTTGCATCCCAGGGCTTTAACGTTTTGAAATCGGGTGATATAAGCGGTTTTGGTTTTCCACATGGCGATCGTTGAGTGGAATCACATTATTTTTATGAATTTTGCTTACCACCCTCGGCAGCCGCGTGAAAAACCACTACGGTTTTCCGCTTATCTACCCTCTCGCATTGAGTTTTTGAGTTTAATCTTGGCCGTTGATGGGGTCTAATCGACTGATCTGATACGATCTCGCATTTTCCATTTGCCTTCCATCTAAACTCTCAAAGGATTTCATGAGTGATCTCCACTATAGATCCGTTACGATCCCGACGACCCTAATATAACCTCGCCCCCATTCACTTAATTATTCATTCATCCTCCAAACAGTCTCGGGCGATGAATATCGATCGTTGATCACTGGTGGATTGATCTAATCCAACGAGTCCACAATGCACGATGCTTCAAACTCCATCAAACCTATTCTTTCACCCTATGACATAGTTTTTCAGCCATTTTTCCGCTGCATACACCTTTTCCTCCATTTGCTCTTTCATCCTCCACGAGCCTCATAGTAATCCTCCCCTCATTCCCATAGGTTTTTATAATGAGTTTATTCTATTTTGCGGGAGGTTTATAGGTGGAGATTTCATTCTGCCTCTACGGTCACTTTCATGGTGATTTAGAGCACAGAATAAACTGTTTCAAAGCCAAGAATAGCGAGAGGAAGACATCCCTGAGAAGGTGTAAACATGTTTTTCATTGAAGATTAGCTTTTATTGACCTTGTTTCAAACCCTCCGAGTGCCTCCAAAACACATGTACATTCACGAAAACACATGTCGACGAAGCGGCAAAGAGTATGAGTGAGAGATTAAAAGGTTTAAAGCCTATTATTGAAGACTTAACGCTTAATTCAATGTTCAAAAAGGATAAAGACACGGATGAAGGCTGCAAAGAATGATCAAGAAGACTTAATGAATTCTAAAGCACATAACAAGTCTTATCAATGTTTTAATGTCAACAGAATGTTCGTTCCCCAAGGAAGGAATAACCACACAACTTGTTTCATTCTCCATCAAGATCACGAGAAGTTATTACCACGACAAAAGTCCTTAAATTTTCGAGTGCATTAGTTATAAGACATGAAAGACTCGAAAAGGCAAATATGCACATTTCTTGCCACGAGAAGATAAATGCAATCTTTGCGACGAGAAATTACTTCAAGGAACATACCCTTGGAGTTATTACCGATGGCGAAGACCCCACGATTCAACCAAAGAGTGCTGAAAGTTAATGTGAGGATGTTAAAACATAATGAGCTTCATATACTCCTCTTTTTATGTTTTAATGAGTCATTTAAATTTCTATCTACCACTACTATCACTCTTTCATCTATAAGAACTCTGAGAAATACATTTGTTAACGTTGGTTGTTTAGATATTGTAAAAACAACGATCGTAAGAAGTTTCACTCGGTTAGAGTTCGTGAGTAGTAGTTGTATATAGGTGGGAGATGATTCTCGAGTGATATCAAGCTATTGTACAAGGATGTATGTAGTCGGTTTTTGCTCTTCTAATATGACAAAGCATGTTCATTGGATCTCGAGTCTAAATCGATTGGTGGTGTTCTATCTTTGTTATTGTTTTCTCTCTGTTATTCATCATGTATCATTTTCTCTAATAAGAATAAGTAATTTTAGCTTAGCATATACTGGCTACAAAGTACCCTAATGCTACTGCTTTCTTATCTTTAATTTTTTCTGCTAATCATGTATCTAAGACACTAATTCAACATAATTTAACCAATATAGAAGTTGTTTTGCGCATGCTTGCTGATGTATGAATTTAGAGTTTGTTGCTTTAGATGTTCTTGTCTCGGTTTTCAATTTGAAGGAATTAAGAAACTAGGGAGATTTAGAGTTAGCACTTGTCTCACTAGGTTCCTTTTCTAACGAGTTAGCCTTTCTAAGATCCCTGCGAGTTGAATGTCAAAAGCGAGAGAGAGGTTAAAAAGTCTTTCTCTGATCTTAGGGCTTCTCTACTGTGTTAAATTTAAATGTTTTCCATTATTTGAAAGTAGTCGGGGAGGATTGTTGGATTGTTGTCTTCAGAGTTAGTCTCATTAGATTTTTGATCATAGAGGTTAAGGCATGCCCTCTCCCTAGATTTACTCCTAAGTGGTCACCTTGGAAAGCTTTTCCTTGTCATTCCCATTCATTTCCTTATTGTTTCATCCCATACTATCATCTTAAAAGATCCTCTAATATAGATGACTAGCCCATTTGAAAGCCTTGGATATTTGAATTGCAAGTAAACCCTTTTATGACTCTATTGCCCAATGGACTTGTGTTCTCCTTCAATTATCTCCCCATTTCTAAATATCCTTCTCTACTAATTCCTTTACACTTACATTTAATCCTTCCTTCATGTTTCCCAACCAAACAAAACAAACAAAACAAAAAATCCCTTGTGCCCTATAACTAGCCTAATACCTTAAATTGAACTTCAAAGATATACATTTCTTTACCTTTATATAGAGAGATCCCTCTCTTTGGATCTGAAGGCTAAATCTTGAGATCTCAAAGTGGTTTGATGTTGTCTTGTCATTGGTATTGCCAAATATGCCAAATCACGGGAACCACAACATAGTGGAGACTCTGTTTGGGGAACTACTTTGAGTAGACGAGTTATTTTAGACACCTAGAAACTCGGAAGACCAATTAGCCTTGATTTGGTAGTTAATCACACGTGGTGGATAGTAAATCTTCTTGAAACACTTCAAAACCCTCCACACAGTGACTCCACAGTTCTAAATGATCGAAAGACTCCACTTGGTGATCGGTGGGCTATTGCTGATTATCTTTGTTTTCTACACGAACTCCACTTTGGGAGACACGAGTTGCGTTACAAAATCATCCATATTAAAGGAAACACATAGGATTAAAGCTTCTTTGTTTAAGGATAATCATTTCCTCTTTAAATATTGTTAGAATTAACATACTAGCTTCAAAGAACAATCCATACCGAAGACTTATCCTAATCCAAATACCCCACAAAATATTTGACAATATGGAGATCATTCTTTGGAATTCTCACATCTAGGGATCCAACTATTGTATGGGGCCCATTCATAGAGCTAAATCACACTGGAAACCTTACGACTCTATCGGGATACTCAATTTGACTTAGAATTCCCAAGTAATTTACCAAGAGCTAATTCATTCAATGGTATAGATCAGACGGACTTTGAGCCTACAAGTTCACCACCACATAGTGGTCAACACATTGATAACGAGAGAAACCCCTCCATCCACACCTCCTAATATACATTTCATTCATAACTTGGGTCTCTCTCACCCTAAATCTAGCTCAACGTTGTTGTTTAAAGGTCCAAGCATTTTACATCTTATCCATATACCTATTGCTCAAGCTAACCCTTTACCTCCACAAAAAACTATCATGGCGACATGGTATGCTCCCCTGGGTGTTACTAGCCTTTGGTTCCTTTACCCAATGACTATCAGTCTAAAATTCCCCATTTCACTAGAAAAGAATCTACCACAGCTCAATAACATGTAGATAAGATGGAATATGCATTTGATTACATGGAGATAGACAATGAGACCGTTAAAATGAGAATATTTGCTCAAAGTTTATGAGGAGAAGTAAAAAAGTGGTTTAAAGGCTTAGCTCCTAATAGCATCAATGACCTTCCCTCCTTACATCAAGCTTTCATAAAAAAATTGGAAATTAAGAGCAATCATCTCCAAATACTAGCAGAGTATAAAAACCTCAAAAGAAATCGGGGAGAGAGTGTTCATGATTACTCTACCAGAGTTTAATAGATGTCTATAATGTCTCTTCCACCCCACGTGAAACCTCCCTAAGGAATGGCCTTAGTGAAATATCCTGAGGGTTTTGATGCTTACATGGCCTATCAACTTAGGGAAAAGAGACTATACAACTCTAAAAGATATGCGAGAAAGGAGTCCCATGAGTGTAGAGGAAAACTTAAAAGTGAAAGAACTAGGATGAGGGCTGAAAAGAAAGGTAACTCTATAGGGAGGACACCACAACTTCTACATCTGATCCCAAAGATTGACGATCTAGCCAAAAACATGGAGAGGCTAGAAAGAATGATGGAGAAGATGGTTTTCCAAGTCAATAATCAGAGTAGAAACCAAACTCAAAACCCGGAACCAAAACTTTAGGAGAAACACTACCCCTAATAGACAAAGGGATTCGACCAACAAGTCATACCTCCATTCCAAGAAAACTTCCTTGATGAGGATGAGGGAATAATATAAGAATCAGAGCGAACTATTATAAACATGGTGGAAGTGGATAACCAAGATCACACCTTTTTCATAGAAGATAACCGAGACCTCACACACACATTGGGATAAGGGAGGGTTAGAATATAGAAGAATATAGGTTAGGATTCAAAGAGAATGCCATCATGCTGGGTTCGAGAACAATATGATCTCGGAAGCATAACCTAGAAGCTCCCAAACCAAAAACCTCTGAAATCACCATTAAGAAAAAGACTTGAAAAGACTCCTAAAGGGACTACATGAAAGCAACAAAACATCGGCTAAAATTTACGGCAAAAACAAGGACAAAGACATCCCAACCATGGATAAACCAAGTCAAGAAAGCTATGCAGGCACTAGCATTGCGGCTAATGCTCATGAAAGAAAGTTTCAACCAATGTACATAGTGAAAATCAGCAGCTGATTTTTGCTAATAAAACAATGACCAACAAAAATAGAATTGAGCCTTTCAAAGAGTCATTCTCCTTTCAATGCTGGAAAGTGAGATTGCCAAAATCAAAATTTCGTCCCTCTCATTGATTTGGCCACTAGGATGCTTATAAATTTCAAATCTTGAAAGCTTTAAACTTAGGAGAAAATAGTGACTTCGTCAACTTAAATGAGTGATCAACTCAAGCTCTCTTGTTTGGCCCAAAAATTGAAAGGGAAATTTCGGGGAAGGAGTAGTATCTCCTTTCTATGTCAATATAAACATCCATGAAAAAATCCTACATAATGCTAGTGCACGATTCCTAGAGCTTCACACAATCTTATGCCCAAAGTGATCATGGAAAAAATAGGCCTAGAGATAACGGACCTTATAAGGATTTATATTCTTTTGACTCTAGTGAGTGAAGTGTTGGGCTGATCAAGGATCTTTGTGTAAATTTGACCCAAATTCTAGCCAAGTGCATGGTAATGGATGTTGTAGTGGTTGATACACCCCCTAAGTATGGCATGTTGCTTGTCGAAGATCATGGGGTGCCAAGCTACAAGGTATGATGAAAATGGACATGACATATGCCACTATCCCTCATGACTGGCATCTGGAAGACTATATAGGGAAGTATACATGAAATTCATGGTAAGCGACCTACGAGAAAATAGAAAATTCCCCTCTTTACTCTGTCCATATAGACCTAGACTCTTTTATCCTTTACAATGATGAGTGTACAGTATGAGCAGAGAGCTAGAGAACGAAAAATTCAAACAGTGAGAGTAGAGAGCCATGAAATCTTAACATAATGGTAGCTCTGAATACGAGAGGAAAATGAGGGAGAAACATTCGAACGAGTGTGCTAAATTAAAAATACCAGAGTGAACAAAGCAGAGACGCAAAGCAGAAGATTACCCATCACCCTGAACTCCATGAAAAGCATGAGGGACAAAACATAACGCAACATGGTATTGACCTCAAAAAAACAACATAATGGTGAACATAGCATTAAGGGGTGAAACCGATAACAAATCAACAAACAATCCTTTATAGAGCATGAACTTTAATGGGTCATGCACTAAAAGAAATACGGGAGTTGGGATATGGTTGCTACAACACGAAAACAATTATCTTGAGAGTCATGTCTTCAAGCTACATTTCAAATGCACAAACAACATAGCAGAGAATATGAAGCTCTCCTCTTAGGATTTGCATCTATTGAAAAAACTAGGATCTAAGAGGATAGTTGTTCATGGAGACTCTAAACTAGTCATCAAATAAGTTAATGGAGAATATACTGCCAAACATCCTAGATTAAGGGCATATAGGAATGATGCCATGGATTTGTTGAAAACATTTGTAGAATATGAGCTTGTGTTTGTCCCTAGAAGCAAAAACATACTTGCAAATGGATTGGCCTTGTGCTTCTAGTTCACATCATAGGCCACTTGGTCACAAAAGCAGATAATGGTTCAAACAAAATACAGGTCGTCGCAGTTCCGGCTAATGAAAAATATTGGTAGGTCTTTGAGGGTGAAAAACAAATAGAGGATTTCTTTCTTTGTAGGAATGCGTTTGAATTACACGATTCTAACTCTAAGATCCGGTGAAATTATTACTGGATAAAAGAGCCCTAGATGAAGAAAAAACCATTCCCTACTGCAGAAAATAAAAATGCTTGACCAGAGAGTTTGAAAACCAAATAGAAGAATACATGAAAACATGATAAAGAAGACATAGAAAGTCTCAACTAGTCCCAAAGACAAAAGCATACCAAGAGGACTAGCACCCCTTGAGGACCTCTTTTTATTTCAATGATGTGGAAAAAGCCCACTATAGAACACACCAAATCTGATGTTGAAGAATGTAATATAGGCAACAAAGACAAGCCTAAAATGATCAAACTATCTAAGACTTTGCATGACATATCAAGCAAAAAATACATTGATTTATTTAAATAATTTTCTACGATGTTTTTTGCTTGGAGTTATGAATATTTGAAAGCCTATGACACGAGAGATCATCCAACATAATATTCCATTGAAAAGAGAACCAGAAACCTTTCGGGCAAAAGCGTACGAGAATAAACCACGTACGAGCTACCTCTCGGTGGAAAAAATAAATCAAGAAAATGTATGAGGTTGGTATCATAGTCCTGTGAGGTTTTTAGATTGGGTATCTAACCTTGTGACGTGAGGAAGAAGACGGGGAGAAATTCGAGTCGCATTGACTTTAGGAACTTAAATGAGCCTCCTTAAAGGACAATTACCCTTTACCCAAAATGGAACACATTTTACAAGGGGTAGTAGGCTCTAGGATAATTTCTCTCGTTAGATGGCTTTTCGAGATATAACCAAGTCTTAGTACTCCCAGAATATCAACTTAAAAAAAGCCTTCACCACTCCTTGGGGTACTTTCATGTATGTGAAAATGCCTTTTGGATTAATGAATGTTGGGGCCACCTTTCAAAGGGCCATGGACATTGCATTCTCGGAGGAAATAGGCCACTTCATTGTAATCTACCTTGATGACATAACGGTTTATTCCAGGCGATGAATAGCACCTATAAACATTTGAGAAAAATCTTTGAGAAATGCGGGAGGTATGGGCTATCTTCAAATCTGAGCTATGTTTGGTCTCCAAGAAGGTAAACTTCTTGGTCACATTATATTTGAAAAAAGGGATTAAAATAGACCTAAAAAGAGTTGAGGAATATTAGCGGATTAGCCACCCAAGGAATATTAAGGAATTGCAGTCCTTTATTGGGAAGATTAACTTCTTGAGGAGGTTTATACCCAACCTAGCAGAACTCCTTATGAATATGACAAATATTCTCAAGAAAGAAGTAGGAGTTAAATGGACTCTAGAAGACAAGAAATATTTTGAATTGGTAAAACATGTACTTACCCTGGCACCAGTTATAATCAGCCCAGACTTTACAAAATATTTCCTCATATTCTCTTTTGCATCAGAACACAACTGTGGTCGCTTATCTTATTGCAGAAAAAATCCAAAGGGACAAGAGCGACCAATAGCATTTTTTAGCAAAGCATTAAGAGATGCACCCTTGAAATATAATATCATGGAAAAGCAGGCCTATGCCTTGGTAAAGGCCTTAAAATATTCGAGTGTATATTTTACATTCCCATATTATTGCCTTTGTTCCGAACATAGTGGTAAAGGACATTTTTGTCACAAGATCCAGATGGAAAGAGAGGCAAGTGGATTGTTGTAATACTAGAATATGATTTGGAAATAAAACCCACTAAGCTCATAAAGGGTCGAGGACTTAGCACAATTAATGGTTGAATCTAATTTACAAAGCCCTTCGACATTAATATGGTAGATGCTTTGGATGAACAGGAAGGATTACTAGCTCCCATTGTAGAAGAACGAGTTCCAAAACTCACCTTGGTATGCTGATATCTTGTATGTGCTTATAAATCTTAATGCTCCTCTCTGATTTATCAAAGGCAAAGGCAAGGTTTCTAATGTTTAAAGCTAGAAATTATTTCATTCTAAATGAATTTTTATATTGGAAAAAATGCAAATGGTTTATTGCTTAAATGTTTTCTTGAATTTGATGCGGAGAGAATCAAGCATGAGTTCCATGAAGGAGAGTGCGGAGGCCATCTCTACATTTGGAAAATCACTTGTAATAAAATCCTTAGAGCTGGCTATTATTGGCCCACTCTTTTCCAAGATGTCCACAAAATGATAGTAGCACACCGTTGATGCCAAATATTTGAGGGCAAAAGAAAACTCCTTCCTTTACCTTTATAAATCATCAACGTTGAAGCTCCTTTTCAGCAGTGGAGCCTAGAATTCATAGGAGAGATCCATCTTGCTTCATCTACCCAACATAAATGGATACTTATAGCCACTAACTATTTCAGCAAATGGATAGAGGCCATCCCTTCTAGGAATGCCACGGAACTACGGTGATTATAAAATTCCTTGAAGACCACATCTTGTCTAGATTTGGCTACCCTGAGAAGATTATCACTAATATGCTACTGCATTTGGTTCCAAAAAAGATGATTGATTTTTTTCACAAGTATCAGATTGCACTTGGTCATTCTACTGCTTATTATCCTCGGGAGGGTAATGGGCTAGCGAGAATCATCAAATAAGGATTTGGTGACCACCATCAAGAAGCTTTGCTAGAAGAGAATAAAAAATCATGGCATAATAAGTTGGTATATGCTTTATGGAGCGAACGAGTTGACAAACAAAGAAATCCATTGGAATGTCTCCTTATCGGCTTGTTTATGGAGTCGATGCAATATTCCTTACCGGCTTTGGGAGTACCGGTGATAAAATTGGACCAAGAAATACGATCAGAGGAAGACATCATGGTAAGGAGGATCAATTAGACCATACACCTCCAACGAACAGGGAAGAAGTCTACAACGAGCTCGGAAAGTGCAAGAGAACATCGAAGTTGTTTTATAAAAGAACAAAAGGCCCTGTGATTTCAAGATTGGGGATGAGGTTCTAAAATGGGACTCTAGAAGGAAGATAAGGGAGTAAGCATGGCAAGTTTGGCAGGTTTAGTAGCAAGGCCCTCATGTAATACAATCTACCATTGGTCTCAATGCATTTTTTTCTTTAAAGAATTAGATGGTACATATCTGTTTGGGGGTCTATCGATGAGCGGGGATGCTCAAACATTACTACTTGTTGAAGTCCGAGATTAAAGTTTTTCACTTCCATTGTAAATACCATTGCTTTGTTTTGTTTTTAATATATATATATATATATATATAAGAAGAAAAGGTTCGGACATGTAAAAACTTGAACCTTTGAGGTTCCAAATGGCTCAGTGGACCAAAACTTGAGCCGAGAGAAAGTGAAAGGCTAGTTCTAACATGCTCAAAGGCTTGAACTAGCAAAAGAAAAGAAGAAAATAGCTCTAACGAAGTCAAAATGAAAGAGCTAGAAATGAAGAAAAAGGTGACTCTAATAAGCTCCAAACTGCGGGTCACAAGAAAAAAGTAAGGATGCTTTAAATTTTTCAAAATTGCAAAGCCTTCACAATTACGATTTAAATTTCCTACAAAGTTTCGAGTTCATGGGCGGTTGTCTTTAGCTGCCATGGGCCGACAAACAGACGAGTCTAATCTGGTTTGGCTGTGTTTTAATTTCTATTTTAGAATGTAGAGAATGAAATCGTGCTAGATAGTTTAATCTGGCAAGATATTAATTTAGGTAGAAAGCTATGAGTCCAGTCATTTAATGCGAGTCTCATGGAGAAATAAGGGTAGAATTAGATTAGTTTTTCTGCTTTCCAATAAAAAATAATGATGAAGAAGGTCTGCAAAGTCTAAATGCACCTTGAAGAAAAAAATGTTAGGACGAGTAGGATGGGTAGGTAATTGTGGGAAGAAAATGTTCTGTGATATAATATACATCATGTTTGTGGCGGTGATAAGAAAGGAACGATGGTCAAAGTGTAGGGCATATGGCCTACTTCCAAAGATTATTTTTCCGAGATTCTTGACACCTTTAAGAAAGATGCCATCCCCATGTGGAGCCACTTGTTAGCCACCTATAAAATTTTTTGCATAACAAACAAGTGGCTAAGTATGTTTCTAAGTCTTCAAGAAAGAAATTCCCTTGAAAATCTTTCATTCTTGAAGCCTTCATGTGTCTTCAGCCCTTTTAAGAAATCTTCACTGTTGTTTCCATTGGAAAGCCCTCTTGTTTTTCGAAAAAGATTGCTTTAAAAGGCCTCCATTTGCTCCATCTCATTCCCACAAAATTCCCCATTTTCATCCTTATTCCATTCAAAAAAACTCCTATATAAGACCTTCACTTGCCCTTCTAAATCATCCCAAAATCCTTTTTGGACATTATATCTCCCTTATTTGGTTTAAAGGTCCCTCTTCTAGTCTATCGGAACCTCCAAATTCTGTGAAAAAACCCTTCCAAAAATCCTTGAAAATATTCATTTTTTCACATTAAGGCCTTAAGCCCCTTTGGCCTTAGCGGCTCCTTCTCTCGCATATGACCGGAGCCATAACCTTTGAGCTAGCCCCCATCGCGCAATCACAATCGAGGTTTCCTATCTCTTGTCGCCTTTTTACTTAGAAATTTCGATGCGATGAGCTTTGTTTTGAAATTCCGATGCGATAAGCACTTTCCTTCTAAGCCAGGTCTCCTCACCCTTTACACGAGGACCACACCCCGCCATCGCAATTGCAAAAAGGTTATGCTCTATGGTCTTTCTCACGACTCTCCCGATCCTGGGTCCAATCTGCCTTCGAATCCACAAGAGCACGGTCGAGATTCAATCGCATCGCGCTACAGCCCAACATACCTCCACCACAGAAAAATGATCGTAGCCATCCAAATTTGAAGATCCAATGGTCGGGAAAAAACCGGATGGCTCACCTCCACCCGATGCATCTTACATTTTATCGCGCTAAACTTGCACGGGATCGGATCATTTCGCCCTCCATCCAACGGCTAAGAATGCATATCGCGTAAATTTTTCATCGACGGGCTTTAACGTTTGAAATCACGCGATATAAGCGATTTTGGTTTTCCACGTGGCGATCGGCGAGTGGAATGCGCATTATTTTTGGGAGTGCCGCACCACCCTCGGCATCGTGTGAAAACCACTTTGGTTTTTCCTGCTATCGCCCTCGAGTTGAGTTTTTGAGTTCAATCATGGCCGTTGATGGGGTCTAATCGACGGTCACGATGCGATCTCACATTTTCCCATTTGCCTTCCATCGACCTCTCAAAGGATTTCCTAGACGATCTCCCCCAGTAGATGCGGTTTTGATGCGAAAACCCTAATATAACCTTGCCCCCATTCACTTAATTCTTCATTCATCCTCGAAACGATCTCGCCCGATGAATATCATTTGTTGATCATCGTGGATTGATCTAATCCAATAGTCCACAATGTACGACGCTTCAAAACCCCATCATACTTGTTCTTTCACCCTGCGACATAGTTTTTCGGCCATTTTTTCAGCTGCATACACCTTTCCACCATTGCTCTTTCATCCTCCACAAGCCTCCACTGACGGTCCTCCCCTCATTCCACAGGTTTTTATAATGATGTATTGTGTTTTGCGGGGGTTTATAGGTGGTGATTTCATTCTGCCTCTGATCCTTTGTCATGGTGATTTAGAGCGCGGATAGGCCAGTATTTCAAATCCAAGAATAGCGAGAGGAAGACATCCTTGAGGTGGAGCATGTCTTTCATTGAAGATGGCTTTATTGACCACTGTTTCAAACCCTCCGACACCTCCAAAACCTGTACATTCATAGAAACATGGGTCGGTGAGTGGCAAAGAGTATCGATGAGAGATTAAAAGGATTAAAGCCTACCATTGAAGACTTAATGCTTAATTCAATGTTCAAAAGGATAAAGACACGGATGAAGACCGCGAGAATGATCGAAGACTTAATGAAGTCTAAAGCACATGACAAGTCTTATCAATGTTTTAATGTCGGCGGAATGTTCGTTCCCTAAGGAAGGACTAACCACACGACTTGTTTCATTCTCCCATCGACTCTGAGAAGTTATTACCCATGACGAAAGTCCTTAAGCTAGTCAATGCATTAGTTATAAGAAATGGAAGACCTAAAGGAAAATATGCACATTATTGCCACAGAGGATAAATAAATTGCCAGGACGCACGATAATTCAAAGACAGCATGGGTATGCAAAGCGACCCAGACCCTAATTCGACCAGATGCGAAAGTTAATGCGGGGATGTTAAAACGAATGGGCTTCATATACTCCTCTTCCTCGGTTTTAATGAGTCATTTAGAAGTTCTATCTACACTATCACTCTTTCATCGCAAGAGCTCTTTGAGAAATACAGTTAACGTTGGTTGTTGAGATATTGTAAAAACAACGTCGCTAAGCGAGTTTCAACTGAGTTAGAGTTACGTAGGTAGTAGTTGTAAATAGGTTGGGGGAGATGATTTCTAAGTGATATCAAGCTATTGGACAAGGATGTATGTATTGGTTTTTCTCTTCTAATATGACAAGCATGTTCATTGGATCTGATCTAAATCGGTGGTGATGTGTTCTATCTTTGTTTATTGTTTTTCTCTCTGTTATTCATCATGTAGCATCATTTTCTCTGATAAGAATCGGTAATTTTAGCTTAGGATATACTACGCGAGTACCCTAATGCTTCCTGCATTTTCTTATCTTTAATGTTTTACACTAATCATGTACCTAAGACACTAATTCAACATACATTTAGCTGATTATAGGTTGGTTTGCCCGTGCTTGTTGATGTATGAATTTAGAGTTTGTTGCTTAGATGTTCTTGTCGGTTTAGTTTGAAGGAATTAGGAAAGCTGGGAGATTTAGAGTTAGCCTTGTGCTCACTAGGTTCCTTTTCTAACGATTTAGCCTTTCTAAGATCCCTTTGAGTTGAATGTCAAAAATCGAGAAAAGGTTAAAAGTCTTTCTCTGATCTTAGGCTTCTCTACAGTGTTAAATTTAAATGTTTTCCATTGTACGAAAGTAGTCGGGAGGGACTTTGGTTAGTTGTCTTCAGATTTAGTCTCATTAGGAGTTTTGATCATAGAGTTTAAGGCGTGCCCTATCCCTAGATTTACTCCTAAGTGGTCACCTTGGAAGGCTTTCCTTGCCATTCCCATTCATTTCCTTATTGTTTTCATCCACCTACTATCATCTTAAAGATGCTGCGATATAGATGACTAGCCCATTTCAGAAAAGCCTTGGATATTTGAGTGCACGTAGACCCTTTTATGACACCATTGCCCAATGGACTTGTGTTCTCCTTGAATTATCTCCCCATTTGCCAAAGATCCTTCTCTACTCATTCCTTTACCCTACATTTAATCCTTCCTTCATGTTTCCCAAACCAAAGTAAACAAACAAAACCAAAAACCCGACTGTGCCCTATAACCCAGCTAATACCTTAAAATTGAAACTTCAAAGATATATACATTTCTTTACCTTTATGTAGAGAGATCCCTACTTTGGATCCGGGAGGGCTGAGATCCTTAGATCCCAAAGTGGTTTGATGTTGTTTTGTCATTTGGTATTGTCAAAGTGCGCAAATCCACGAGGACCACAACACTAACCTTAACCTTAACCTTACCCTTAACCTTAAGCAAACCCTTAACCTTAACACTTAACCTTAACCTGACCTTAGCTTAACCTAAACTTAACCTTGAATTTACCCGTAGCCGTAACCTTAACATGACTAAACCCGTAACCTTAACCTGTAACCTTAACCGTAACCTACTTAACCTTGACCTTCGCTGCCAACCTAACCCTAAGTTTAAGTTTCAAGGTTAAGGTTGCGTTAGGTTGAGGTTGAGGTTAAGGTTGAGGAGACTGGGAAAGGTTAGGTTGGAGGTTAGGGTTGGAGTGGAGGTCGAGAGTGAGAGTTAAGCTTAAGGTTAAGCTTAAGGTCAAGGTTAAGGGTAAAGTTTAAAGGTCAAGGTTAGGGTTAGGTTATAATTAAGTTTAAGGTTGGGGTTAAGGGTAAACGTCAAAGGGTTAAGGTTAAGGTTGGGGATAAGGAGTAAGGTTAAGGTTAATGGTTACGCTTTGACTTTACACTAAAGCTTGCTTAACCTTCTCTATAACCTAACCATAACCTTGACGAAACCCTTAACCTAACCTTAACCTTAACCTCAACCTTGCAGTAACCAAAACCTGCTAACCTTAGCCTTAATCTCAACTAACCTTAACCTTAACGTATGAGGGTAAGGTTTGGTCGAGGTTAGGGTTAGGTTATGGTCAAGGTTGGGTTAAGGTTAACCTTGACTAAACCTTAACAACCAAACGTAACCTTACCCTTGACCTTAACTTTTCACCTTAACCTTACTAAACCGTAACCTTAACCTTAACTATAACCTAACCCTAACCTTGACCAAACCCTTAACCTGTCACGTGTAACCATAACCCTCACCTTGACATTAACCTTAACCTTAACCTTAACCTTAACCTTTACCTAACCTTGACCAAATTCTTAACCCTTAACCTTAACTTGATACACCTTTACCCCTTAACCTTGATAAAACTTAACCTTAACCTTACCCTTTACCCTCAACCTTAACCTTACTAAACCGTAACCTCAAACCTTAACTACTAACCTGACCCTAACCTTCCCAGATCCTTAACCTTAACCTTAGACCAGACCTTAAACTTAACCCTATAACCTCATGAAACGTAACCTTAACCTTAACCTTAGCCTTAACTATAACCTAACCCTAACCTTAACCAAAGACACAACATTAACCCTAACCTTAAGCTTAACCTATCCCCTTAACCTTAAACTTAACCTTAACCATTAACCTTAACCTTACACCCTTAACCTTACCTTTAACCATAACCTTAACCTTAACCATAACCTACCTTGACATAAATTCTTAATCCTTAACCTCAACTCTGTAACCATAACCTTAACCATAACCCTAACCTTGACCAAATTCTTAACCTTAACCTTAACCTGAACCTTTACCCCTAACCTTAAACCTAACTTTAGTCAACCTTAACCTTAAACTTAAATATAACCTAACTAACCTTGACGAACCCTTAACCTTAACCTTTAACCTTTGAAACTAAACCTTAACCTTAACCTTAACCTTTGACTTAACCTAAATTTAACCTTTAACCTTTCCCCTAACCTTCTTGTAACATTACCTAACCCTAACCTTGACCAAAACCTTAACCTAACCCTAACCTTAACCTTACCCTAGACCTAACCTTAACCAAAACCTTAGCCTTAACCTTCACCTTAACCTTTGCACCTTAAACTTGACTAAAGCCTTAACCCTTTACCTTAACCTTACCCTTAACCGTCACCTTAACCCTAGCCTTGACTTTACGTCTAACTAACCTGTAACCTTAAATATAACGCCTAACCCTAACCTTGACCCTTAACTTTACCCTTAACCATGGCCTTAACCTTGACCTTGACCTTGACCTTAACCTAACCTTAACCTTAAAGCTTAACCTTAACGCTTATCACCCTTAACCTAACCTTAACTAACTATAACCTAACCCTCACCTTAACCTAACCTTAACGTTAACCTTAACCTTAACCTTAACCTTAACCTTCACCTAATCTGTAACTCCTAAGCTTAACCCACTAACCTTAACCTTAACTTTACCCTTAACCTAACCTTAAACTTAACTTAGCTAATCTTAACCTTAGCTGTATTATAAGCACATAGCTTTAACTGTTAACACTAACACTTAGACCGCAACCTTAACCTTAAACCTAATCTTAACCCTTAACCTTAACCTAAGGTTAATATTATCGTTAAGCTTAAGGTTAAGGGATAAAGTGAAGCGTTAAGGGTGAGGTTAAGGTTAAGGTTACAAGTCTAGTCAGGTTAAGGTTAAGGTCAAGGTTGAAGTTAGGCTAGGGGTAAAGTTAAAGGTTAAGGTGAAGGTTAATGTACGTTATGGTTAAGATTATAGGTTTAATGAGGTTCGGGTAGGGTTAGGTTATAATTAGGTAAGCTGGGATGACAGTTAAGGTTAAGGTTGGGAATTAAGGTTAAGATGATTAACGGGTAAGATTCGCTAAGGTTAAAAGGTTAAGGTTGGGATAGGTTGGGGATGAGTTAGGTTAAAGTTAGGGTTAAGTTTGGGAAGGTTTAGGTTAAAATTTAGGTTAAAGTTAGGTACTGGGTTTTATTGATTAAGGTTGAAAGCTGTCAGGTCTTCACCCTTAACCTTAACTTTAACCCTTAACCTTAACCTAATTAAACACCTTAACACTAACCTTAACCTTGACCTTAACGTTAACCTAACCCTAACCCTAACCTTAACCTTAAACTTGACCTTAACCTTAACCTTAACCTTACCCTTAACCTTGACCTTGCACCTTAACCTAACTCTTAATCTTAACCTTAACCTATAACCCTTAACCCTTAACCTAACCTTAACCTTAACCTCGACTAACCTTAACCTAACTAAACCACTTAAGGTTAGGGTAAAACGACAAAGTTAGGGGTTAAGGTTGGGTTAAAGGGTAAAGTCGAGGTTAAGGAGTAAGGACTAAGGTGAAGCAGGTTATAGTTGAGGTAATCTTAACCTTAACGACTTAACCCATAACCTTAACCTTAACCTTCTTAACCTTACCCTTAACCTAACCTGATCCTTACCCTTAATGACCTTGACCTTAACCTTACCCTAACCTTCACCTTAACTATAACCCTAACCCTAACCTTACCTTAACCCTTGACCTAACCCTATAACCTTATCTTAAAATTAACTATAACCTAACCCTAACCTTGACCAAAGGTAAGGATAGGGTAAGGTTAGGTAGGTTAGGGTTGGAGATATAGTTAAGTGAGACAAATTGAGTTGAGTTAAAGATCAAGGTCAGGTTAGGTTAAGTTGGGTTGAATGAGTTAGGTTGCGGTTAGGTTAATGTTAAGGTTAGGTTGGTAAGGTTAGGTTAGGTTAGTTAATGTTGATGTTAAAAGTTAAGGTTAAGGTTAGGTTAAGGTGAGTTAAGGTTAGGTTAGGTTAAGGAGTAAGGTTTTGGTCAAGGTTAGGTTAGGTTAGTTAAGGTCAGAGTTAAGGTTAACGTTAAGGGTTTGGTCAAGTTAAGTTGATTATAGTTAAGGTTAAGGTTAGAGTTAAAGGTGAAGATAAGGTTAAACATCATGTTAAGGTTAAGGTTAAGGAAACAAGTTAAGGTTAGGTTAGGTTAGGTTAAGGTTAAGGTTAAGGGTTTGGTCGGAGGTTAGGGTTGGGATTAAGGAGTAAAGTCATGGTTAAGGTGAAGGTTGGGGTAAGGTTAAGATTAAGGTTACGGGTTTGTGGAGTTGGGTTAAGGTTAAGGGTTTGGTCGGAGTTAGGGTTGGGTTAGGTTAAGGTTAAAATTAGACAAATTAAGGAGTAAAGTCAAATTTAAGGTTAATTTTAAGGGTAAGATAACTAAGGTTAAGGTTAAGGGCTGGAGTTAAGGTTACAATTAGATCAGGTCGAGTCCTTGTGGAGGTTTCGAGTCTAGGCGGTGCATTATACACATTATTGAATCCCGTGCAATAATTTTGAACCTCTCCCCATGGTTTCTCTTTAGGTTGTTTTAATCGAAGAAGTATTTGGAGTGGATTCTTCCTAATTTCCCATTTGTTTATGAACGTTTGATGTAAAGAAGGGAAGTCATGAATACTATGAGAGTTAAGACTTTAAACCATTTATTGGCTTCTCCTCCTAAACTTTGAGCAAAAGATTCTCATTTTAATGGTCTCTATACTATTTCCATATAATCAAAGGTATCATTCATCTTGTATACATGTTGTTGAGCGATAGTGGACTCGGTTAAAATTGAAATGGGGAATTTTAAAGGCGATATTCATTGGGTAAAGGAACCAAAGGTGTGGTAACACTAGGGAGCATACCATGCTACCATGACAATATTTTTGGGGTAAAGGAGTGGCTTGAACAACGAGGGTATATGGATGGCGAAGTGCTTGGAGATTGTTGAGCGTTTAGGGTGAGAGAGACCCAAGTTATGAATGAAATGGAGATCGAGGAGGTGTGGATGGAGGGTTTCTCTGCTTTGCTAATATGTTGACCACTATGTGGTGGCGAACTTAGAGCTCAGTCTATCTAATATATACCACTAAGTGACTTAGTTATGAGTAAATTACTTGATAAATATAAGTCAGCAGGTATACGATAGAGCTGTGGGTTTTCGGGAATAGAGTTAGCTCTATGAATAGGTACGACAATAGTTGGATCCCAAGATACGGGAGACTTCCTAAGAATGCTTTCTAGATTATCAACTATTTCGGGGAGGGTTTGGGTCGAGATAAGCTCTGGTATGAATTCTTTTTGAAGCCGGTATGTTAAGTTTCGAGACCCAAAAAAAAAAATAAAGTTAGTCGAGATATAACAATCTTGAGAGCCGCTTGACCTTTAACAAGAAACTTAATCCTCAAAGTTTTCAAAATGGATGTGAATAATGTTTTAATGGTAGTGTGGGGTTTGCCCCGGTGGAGTCTTCGTGAAACCGGGAATAATCGGCGGGCTTTGTTGATCACTAGTGGAGTCTTTTGATCTTTTAGGAGTTGTGGAGTCACCGAGGTGGATGATTTCAAATGTTCAAGATGAGTTGATGTCCATGATAATTAACTACCGGTATAAAGATGTTGTGTTTTTTCTTATTTTCGGGATGTCTAAGATAGTAGTTTTACTCGAGTTGTTCCCAAGTGGAGGTCACCATTATGTTGGGGTCCTAGTGATTTGGCATACTAGCACGAATGACCGGGCAACATCGGAACCACTTTGAATCTAAGATCTAGCCATCTTGGATTCGGAGAGGGATACTCTGTGTAAGTGTTAGGACTCCAATATGTAGCATTTTTACTATATACTTTGACAACATCTTACCTTTATAACCATGTTTAAAAGGATTCCATTATCATTTTCATTTACTTTATCCCAAGGTATATAAAATCCTCTTCTTTATTATATGTTTAATACATTTACATATAATTCCATAATACTCTTATATTTTATCATTAATCGAAGTGGATTGTTGCTAAAATAAGTATAAAGATACGCAGATAAGTTATATCTTTATGTTTAGGAACAATCGGCCATTCTTTGAAACTTCAGTCAAACTTCGAATTCTTTAGCGACGACCCCGAATCCGTTCTTTGAGAAACGGAGTTGACTTCATTCTTTGAAACGGCCAATGACACGCAAATTCCGTCACTCATAATTTGCGGTCTGGAAAGTATTTTTGTGGAACAATGGCAACAACATGAAGACGTGGTTACACGGATTATTACGAATAGCATTCTTCTTGTGTCATTGTAACAATATCTTTTTATGGAAGAACGAGAATAGTCTTGTTTTAAGAAAGAAGAACATAATTGGGATAAACGTAGATTTGCTCTCATGTAATTGCTAAGAGATGTCTCCTCTTTAAAAGGAGACATCATCATTAGAGGGAGTTCGAGTTTGAAAACTACGGAGAACATTGTAATTGAGAAGGCGGAGACTAAGACTCCATCTGTAATGTATCATTTCTTTTAATGAGATGAATAGAATCTTCTTTTGAGCGCTCCAATTTAATTCTTTCCCTGGGAATCTTGTGAGAGGGAAAGGACGCCTTCCTCACAAGATTCACCCTTGTAGTTTGTTTAATTTCTTTATGCTGTTTCACTTTACTTTAATTCTGTTCTTGAGACACAGTTACACGGTTGTAGTTATTGAATATTCTATTTCCTTAACGTTGCATGTGTTCGGTACATTCATTCTTAAGTTGAGAAATCTATTTACGATTTATATGTTTGAATGTATAATATTGGAAGTACATCTTGAAGGTTCTGTACGGAATGAGTCCTGCTCCCACTAATTTCCTTTCTTTTCCTACTGAGTGTGATTAGAAACGGGAGACAAGTCTTGAAAGGTTCCTGTTCATGGGAATAAATAGGTCTTGGTCTCTTGAGTTATCTTTGCCACGAGTGATTAGTGTCGGAAAGCGGTGCTAAAGTTCCTAATTGAGAATAGGGTCTGTTCTGTTATGGTTGATTAGTTTCCTTTCTGTGATTGATTTCCCTCTATTTGAATTCTAAAGCGCAGCATAGGAATTACTTTCTTGCTATAGCATAATTGACTTCAGCTTTGATTAAACAGTGTGAATAATTATATTTGTATGATTGATAATTGTGTGGCTTTTTACTACAACATTGTTTTCTTTTGAAATTGAGCATATCCGGTGCGTGATTGTCTTTGGAATAAAAAGACTTCTCGGGTTGACAATTTATGTGGAGCTTGAATTGTGAAAACAATTAAAAGCGACCAACATTTTGGCGCCGTTGCGGGGAAGGAAATTATAGATTTCAAAAGCATTAATCTTTTCTTTTTTAAATGTGCGAGATTGTATGAGAGGACGCGGAAACCGAGAAGAAAACTAACCCCACAGGTGGCAAAGGCAAAGGAAGGGGAGGAAGAAATACTTTTATTGATGAGATTGTATCAAAGGCTGAATCATCACGAGAGATTAAGTTCTCGAGGAATAAAAACTTTAGCACTCCCCTCAATCGGATTACAAAACGAGAGGAAGTTGTGGAGTGCGAAAATATAGAAGAGCCGGTGATTAAGGAACCCGGCGATCGATCTTTGGAGAGTCGAAGAAAGTGTTAGTAAATCAGCAAATCCACATTGAGGAAATAATAGAGAGTGTTGGACGACCGGTGGAAAACATGGAAGAGCCGGTCTAGAAGATCTCGACGATCGAAAGTCTTGATGAAGGTAACAATGGAAGGAAACAATGACGATTTCTTTGGTGGAGGACGTGTAGATCTGAAGGAGAAGGAAGGGATGAAAATTCCCTCTCTACCTTAGGATTTTCTATCGAGTGATCTCCCTGCCCAGGGAACAACTCCTATGAAAAACATTCCATTATGCAGCACCCCACTTCCGTTTATCCTCTCAAGATCCGGATGAATTTCTTTTTGAATTTGATATATTATGTAGAAGTTATGATTGTTACTAATGCTCAAAGTTGAAACCGTTCCGACCACCTTGAAAGGAAATGCTTTAAGATGGTTCATGAGCCTTGGAAGTCGAGTAATCACAACATGGAGCGAGATATGAAATAGAAATTTATGCTTAAATATCAAGATACTATTTGGACGAGAGAAAAGAAGGATGAACTATTCAATATGGCACAAAAGCCGGACGAGAATCACAGGACTATGTGAAAGGGTATGATACAATATACGGAGATCCGATCATCCGAATATAAGTAAGGAAATTTGCAAAACAATATTACTTAGAGGTTTAAGGGATGATTGTTTAGATATGTTAAACATGCTTGGCAAGGGAATATATCTAAGGAATCATATGATGATATTGTTGAACTTTCTAAGAGGTGTTCAAGGGGAGGCGCAGGAATAGAGTAAGTAATAGAGATTCCACCTATTCAAGAGTGCGAAATCAGCCGGTGGAGGGAACAACAAGAGCTGAAATAGGTAATTTACTTGAAGAATTTAAAGTAGGATGTTTAAGTTCTTTTGCTTCACAAATTGACACTTTGCGGAGTTAATAAGAAGTAGGGTAGACGAGCAACTACGCTGTATTTTTCTCTTTGAAGTGCGAGAGAGAGAAACATCCACAAGAATACTTGATGGATAAAATACCAATTTTCACCCTTTATGAGAAAGACCATGAAACAAAACAATGTCCATCTCTACCCGGAATAAAGGCGGCATTGCGGCCAACGGAAAACAATGTTTGAAGGCAGTTTTACTGCTAACTCAAAGAAGACAATGGCAACCAAAAGGACAAGGTATGAACTCTAGTATGCCATTTAATTGTTGGAACAATTATTCTGCTTTCGGTCAAACAAATTACTTCCTTCAATCAAATTCAATACCCACCCTTCAATCAAATGAATTTCCCACCCATGCGGCAAATCAAACCACTCCCTTTGTTGATCCTTCAATGTGGACTCCTTGGCCTCCACGGCAGCCATCTTCTTTTAACCCTTGGAATTCAAGTTGGAGAAACCCAACAACTCCGTATCCAAATAAATTGCCTCAATTCCAACAACCACTTCTATGCCATCAAATGCTCCTCAAATAACCAAATGAGACCCCACGACTACTGTCTGCGAGCAAATCCTAACCCCAATAATAAAGTTGTGCAAGTCATTGATATTCGAGAATCGAGTCTATATTTCCTACTTTATGCAATGTAATGATATTCATTTAAGATAAGGAAAATATTAGAGCCTATTATTGATGACATGACTTCTTCGATTACGATAAAGATGGCGAGAAACATAGAAAGCCACAACCACCTTGGCTAAAAATGTTGAAATAAACGAACCACCATTCCACAGCGTTTGGTTTTAACTAGAACACACGAAACACACCTTTTAATCTTTTAGGGGAATTGCAAAATTTGTATGTTAAAATTCCACTTTTCTGACATAAGAGATGTACCAATTTATCTTCAGAACAATAAGGGATATTTGTGTTAAAAAACACAGTAGGAAAACTAAAGACCCCCTTACGGTACATGTGATGGGTGACTTATCTGCATTAATTTCCGGAAAAGCCCCTCTATGAAATATCGTGATCCCGGCCATCCTCTTGTGACGGTTCGGATTGGTAAAACAATGATTCCCCAGAAGTTCGGTAGATTTGGAGTCTTCATAACATAATGACTCTTGAAACACAATTGTTACGGCTGAATAACAAAATCGAGAGGAATCGCCCACCATTCTAGAGTTGGGTAGAGTGGATTACAATTAAGCTTGAAGGAGTTGTTGAGGATCTACTTATCTCGGTTGAATCTGAAATACCCGGCTGATTTTGTTGTATTACGGAATAAAGCGAAGTTGGGGGGACATCCTTAATAGGAAGGCCATGGCTAGCCACGGTGATGCTTTTATCGGTGTAGATACAGTTCAATGAAAATTTCTAATGGTTATGAAACAAAACGGCTTACTCTCTTTATCCTCATGCTACACCAATAATTAATAATGAATTCTATGTGGATGGATTATGATGATGTCTTTGTTCGGCCTATTCTAACTATTGGACAAGCTTTAACTCTTAAAGACAATACGAGAGGATGAGATAATTAATAATTTTATTTGTGAACCTTCTTTTTGTAATTCTTTGAAACACACAATCAATTGAGCGCAATTTTGAAACGGATACCCGAAGAAAAGATTGAATCCCTACGAAGACTTATCTCGGACATTAACCACCATCTCATGCAAAAGCACTACTTGATTGAAATTGAACCTGGCAAGACATTAAACATAAATCTGATCTAACGAGTTGATGAAACACGGCGGTTAATGAAGTTATTGCATGAATATAAGGAAGCATTTGCATGGGATTACACGGATATGAAAGTTATTTCTTACACGAATTATGTACTCATCGAATTTACATTAAATAGGGATGTCGCTGTTTGTCGGCCCGAATGAATGAACCCTAATTTACGAGAAATTGTTAATGAAGAACTTCGGTGGCAATGCGGTTATATACCCTATATCTGACGGTGAATGGGTTTCCCCATTGGTAATTGTCCCTAGAAAAAACGAAATGGAGAGCATGTGTCGACTATAGAGCCTTGAATAAAGCTACTCAAAAGGATCACTTTCCTTTACCTTTCATTGATCGGTGTTGGATAGTACGCTGAGGGAAGAAATTCTTTTCTTTTCTAGATGGATTCGAGTGGGTATAATCATATTAGAATTGCACCCCAAGACCAAGACAAGACCACTTTCACTAGCCCTTGGGGAACTTTTGCTTATAGAGAGTTCTTCCATTTGGGCTATGTATTAACACCGAAACTTTTCAAAGTGGTATAGGAATATTTTACCACGATATGTTGTGAATGATTCTATGGAAATATTTATGGATGATTTTACTCCTTATGGTGTGTCTTTTGAAGATGCATTACAAAATCTTGAGAAGGTACTTAAACAATGTATACAAGCTCACCTCTCCTAAGTGCGAAAAATTCCATATGATGATGAGTGAAGGAGTGGTGCTTGGACATTTATTTCATCTCAAGGTATTCGGGTAGATCCATCTAAAATATTGGTCATTGAGTCTTTACTTGTTCTAAAACACAAGGCGATGTGAGAAGTTTTCTAGGACATGTTGGATACTATAGAAAGATTTATTAAAATTTTTCTAAGATAGCTTCTCCATTATTTGTGTTGCTTATGAAAAATGCTGAATTTAAGTGGACTAATTCTTGTCGAAGCTTTTGAAGAACTCAAGCATCGGTTGTCTCTGCTCCTATTTTGAGGGGCACGATTGGGCCCTCCTTTTCATATATCTTACGATGCTTGAGACGCGCAATTGGAGGCGTCTTGGGACGAGGAAAATCATCTTCCTTATGCTATCTACTTTATTAGCGAATATGACCCCTGCTGAGCTTAATTACACGAGTTACCGAAAGGAATTTCTTGCGGTAATTTATGCCATTAATAAATTTCGACATTATATCTTGGTTATTCTACTTTTGTACTGTGACCACTCGGCTATCGAGTATTTAATGAACAAATCTATTACAAATGCTAGAGTTACCGGATGGCTATTATTACTGCCCGAATTTGATATCACTGGTGTAGATCGGCACAGTAAAGAAAATGTGGTGGGCGATTTCCTTTCTGATTCAAAAGCTGACAATGATATTCAGGTAGATGATTCTTTTCTGATGAGTGTTGTTTGCGATTCTGCTCACTCTCCATGGTATGCGGATATTGCTAATTATTTGGTTGCGGGAAAATTACCATCACACTTTGTCCATACGAGAGAAGAAGAATTGTTCAACAAAGTGCCATGTATATTTGGATAAGTGGGTGTCTTTTCTACACGGGGCTTGATCGGGAAATCCGAAGATGCATTAGGAAGATGAAGTGTATGACATGCGAAAGCTTGTCATGATGGCCCTTGTGGAGGGGAATTTCGCTAATAAAAGAACAACACACAAAATTTTGAGGATGGGTTACTATTGGCCCTCATTATTTAAGGATGCAAAGAAATATGTAAGGGCTTGTGGCAGTAATGAGAGAATGGGTCAACTTGATCATAGAGACCAAATGCCATTAAACCCCGAGGTAGTTTTGAACCATTTGAAAGATGGGCCTTGGATTTCATAGGACCCATTAATCCTCCATCCAATCAAAGAACTTATATATTGATCTGTCTGAGACTATATGACTAAATGGGTGGAGGCCAAAGCACTTATTAAGAACGATGAAGAGGTTGTCTAGCTTTCTTATTTGAAGAAATATTCACTAGATTTAGGTGCAGAGCTAGTTACGGATAGAGGACCTCCATTCAATTCTCATGGTTTTAAGTCTACCCTTCGAAATATCATATTCAACATAGAATGACTACACCATACCACCCCCGGACGATGGGGCGAGTGGAAAGCACAAACAAAGTATTAAAAGCCATTCTCACCTAAAACGGTGAAGGACAACGGAAGAGGATTGGTCTCAAAGAGAATTTGCTGAGCATTATGGGCTTCTGAGAACTACTTGGGAGAAACACTACGGAGTTTCTCTCTATGAATGATGCATGGTAGAAATGTTTGTTTTCACTGTGAGTTTGAAATCAAACTCTAAAGAAGACTACTTTGAATTTGTTAATCTTGATTTAGTGATGTGCGGTGTGACTAGGTTGCAACGGCTTCTTGAGTTGGATGAAAAGAGATTAGATGCCATTCATGAGCAACCATGATTCAACAACGAGAGAATGAAGTGGCATGACAAAATTATCAAACACAAGCGATTACAAAAAGGTAATTGGGCCTTGTTGTATGACTCTCGGTTTGAAAATTTTCGGGGGTAAGCTACGTACACGGCTTGGACCATATGAGGTAGATGATGTTTTCCTAATGGAACGGTAAGACTTTTAACAATTGATGATTCTAAAACACCTCTGCTAGTCAATGGTCATGAGCTCTAGTCTATACAGTATACATTTCTAAAGAGGATTTCAAGGTTGCTTGCATGTTGATATTCATTATCTTTTTCTAGGGAGTCTTACTTGCTCCTCACGGCATTTAATTTTGCACTATTTTTTAGTATTAGATTAGATTAGATTTAAGACTAATAATCCATACGAGGTTGGCATATTACAATTCAATTTGTAGATTCTAGAAAAGCTCATTAAGGAGGACATATTCATCGCTAAGAAGATGCAGGCTTCAATCACGGAAGCTTGTTCCCTTCATTTCAACCCATTTCCTAGCAATATCCCTTCACCCCATTTCTACATTATTGCCCTTTTTCCCATTTTCCCACTTCTACCGACTACGAAATATCATCCTTAGGCTAGTATTTTCTATCCCTTACTACGGAATTATCCCTTATCAAACACTTCCCCCACTTGTTTCAAACCCAAGTCATTTATCATTTCACGATTTTCCTGTTCTTTGAAACACAGTTTCGGCAACGCGTCATTCATTTTTCCGTTGCGGAAACACCGAGTTTCGGCAACACATCATTTATCTTTTCATCATTAAGATCATTTCTTTAGATGCTTTACAAGCTTTTTAGTTCTCCACTTCTACGCTTGATTCCTTGGGTGAGAATTATTCGATGTTTGAGCGGATCTGTTACACTCTGTTCTAAATTTCGGAGAAATACGGATTCTTCCATGTATATTAAGCCATTCGAAGCACTCTACACTTCGAATTATTAAACCAAAGGTAAAAATGTAAGGTATGTGGTTTTAATGTAATGCGATTAAATTATATATTAAAGAAGGATCTTTCTCATAATGGTTGCAATCTCCACACGCCCAATCATCATTGCACCATACGTAGGGGGGGGGGGATTTGGCAGATAATCATTTCACATTAATAATCCTCCATCATTCTTCATATCCACTTCCATAACATCATTGAGACTCGCATCCTACGTTGCAACAATTAGCTTGACCAAAACTGTGTTTAAATGTGTGCCTTTGCATATAACTCGAGCTAGTAGCCATGGGAGGATCGACTATCGGTTTCTGGCTTTGGTTCGATAAATCTTCTTCAAATGTTCCGAGGCTTTATCAAATTTTCCAACAAGCGGGATGGACAACATACTTTGAACGAGTTAGGAGAATTTGATCGGGAGCGAGGTTTAGAGTTTACTGCAAATCTTCGGGGAATTTCTCGGTGGTTCAAGGCATTTCGCATTTCGATTCTGAGAGGAGGACATAGTTCAGGATTTCGGAGTTTGCGGCTATTGGGACTCGGCTGATTCGGTAGGAAGCGAGTGATTTTAAATGCATAGCAAGATTTTCTTCGTCCGGATGAACCGGTTGAACTTAAAGGCCGCGGTGTAAGTGCATTCACTTCCTTAACCATGGCCAACGGTGGCAAGAATTCATCGACACTACTTGACATGCGAAGGGCGTTACCGGGTAGTCTACCAACACGACTTCGTTTTGATGAATCATTTAAGGAATGGTCGATTAGTTAATATTCCTATTATGCGCTTGGTTGTATCAAAAACATGTCCTATTATTGCGGATGGGCTAAATTCCCATTGTTATCCCTCACCCATCATCGTTTATGCTGCCAATTGTTTCGTGAGACAACGGCGAAATCAGCTTGACACACGGGGGTTCATATACTATGGCATCTTTATTGGAAGAAAATCGGTTTTTGAAGTCGAGCTAGAAGCCTATAAGAATGAATTAATCATGGCATGAAAGCCTTCGATAGAAATTGAATCTCTATATGCTAGCACACACGGCATCATCACAAAATAGGGAGCCATGCAAAAATACATGTGCCATGAGTGTGGTAATATTTACCGAGCGGGCGAGGAGCTACAAACTAGTCAAAATTCAAGTATCGAGGCATCTACATCGGTGCAATAAAAGAATTCCCTCTTGCTCCTGAGAACCGGTGGGGCTCCCAAAAGATGTAGAAAAAACTAAACCTCGGATATCTCGCCACGTGCTGATTGGTGCAGCCCTCGGACGAGAAACACAACCACGGATATCTTGTCCTGGGCTAGTCGGCTCGGCCACTCGAGCCGATGTCACAACCGCGGATATCTTGCCATGAGTTAGTCGGTGCGACCACACTCGAACAATGTCCCAACCTAGTACTTCTAATGCCGGCCTACAGACCACCGCCATGGAATCAATTAGAGCTGATGAACAAATGGAAGAAACAATATCTTTCGAAGAACAAGATAAAATATTACGACGGCACAAGTTAGCATGTGGCGAGAATCACATGTATGCCAGGCGGGATAGTTGGGGAGCAGACTTCCCTCTGACTTAGGGATTCAAGAAGGAAGTCAAGGAATCAAAGGAAAAGATGGCCTTGATGTTTTCATTAGTGCGAAAGTTGATGGCTACCCGCAAACCTACGCTAATTACTCTCTCTTCCTTTACGAACGTTTAGTTTATTTTCAATTAAAAGAAATAAAGGATGGCGGACCTCATGAATTAGCACTTGAACAATTTGTTGAGACTTTTCTTTGAGGCCTGAAAGTGACCGGCATTTGCGCTGTGCGAACTTTACCTCCACAATGAGGCCATTCACGGCAATAGAAGAGTCAATATCATTCCAATTGCGGGTGATATACAAATAAAGGCATTTGTTTCATTTTGGCCAATCAACTCACCTGGAAAAGCTGCGTTTATTGCAAGTAGTCATAATGAGGAGAATAGGCTCCTTTGGTTTAGACCGGAACCTTTAAGTCTAGCCATGTTTATAGCACAATATCACAAATTCTTACGGAAACGGGAATGCATAAGTGCATGCAACAACTACGAGCTTCCGCCGCATGAAGTGTCAACATCAAATCGAGTAAAGGGAGGCTGACTGTTGCATTGAAGCCAACACTATGTTTGGCAGCGATCATGTAAAGAAAGACAAGATTATCACCCTTTTAACCACAGAAAATCTTGAAGGCCCTTTCCGGGGTACCTAATTACATTGGACGCATTCGACATTGTGGAGTAGAAGCTTGGATTGGTTACCATTTTCATTTTCCAATTCTATGGATGCCTTCGGAAGAAATATCGGTGTCACTACCGATTGGATGGCGGAGAGATGAAGCTTTATGGCAACAGTGCCGAGAACAATGAGATTCCGGGCTCCTACGAGATGCCACCTTCTCCGGCCTCTTGCTTGAGCAACTTGCATGCACGAGAATCGGTACTCGGACTACGACTCGGACTAGGGGTTGCCGAGGACATGCAACATTTTCATGCAGGGGGATGTTAGGACTCCACTATGTAGCATTTTTACTATATACTTTGACACCATCTTACCTTTATAACCATGTTTAAAAAGGATTCCATTATCATTTCATTTTACTTTATCCCAAGGTATATAAAATCCTCTTCTTTATTATATGTTTAATACGTTACATATAATTCCATAATACTCTTATATTTTATCATTAATCGAAGTGGATTGTTGCTAACATAAGTCTAAAAGATCGCGGATAAGTTATATGATGTCTTTGGAACAATCGGCCGTTATTAAACAGTAAAACTTCGTTCTTTAAAACGAGCGAAACTCCATTGCTGAAACATTTGACTTCGTTGCGAAACGACGACAAGCACACAAATTTCGTCACTCGTAATTTGCGATTACGGGAAAAGTATTTTGTGGAACAATAGTTATGACATGAAGACGTGGTTACACGGATTATTACGAAGATAGCATTCTTGTTGTATCTGTTGTAACAATATCTTTTTATGGAAGAACGAGAATTGGGATAAACGTAGATTTGCTCTCATGTAATTGTAAGAGATGTCTCCTCTTTAAAAGAGGATACATCATCATGAAAGGAGTTCGAGTTTGAAAACTACGGGAGAACATTGTAATTGAGGCGGGAGCTAGACTCCATCTGTAATGTATCATTTCTTTTGACGGATGAATAGAATCTTCTTTTGGCCGCTCCAATTTTAATTCTTTCCACAGGGAATCTTGTGAGAGGAAAGGGCCCGCCTTCCTCAAAAGATTCACCCTTAAATACTGTATTTTGTTTAATTTCTTTTATCTTGTTTGCACTTTACTTTAATTCTGTTGTGAGACACCGAGTTACACGGTTACGTAGTTATTGAATATTCTATTTCCTTAACGTTGCATGTGTTACGGTACATTCATTCTTAGAGAAGTTGAGAAATCTATTTACGGTATATGTTTGAATGTATAATCTTTGGGAAGCAGTGCGAAGGTTTGTACAAAGGAATAGAGGTCCTGCTCCACTAGTTGCTTTCTTTTCTGTGAGTGTGATTAGAAATAGGAGACAGAGTCTTTGAAGGTTCTGTTCATGGGAATAGGGTCTTGGTCTCTTGAGTTATCTTTGCCACGGAGTGATTAGTGTCGGGCGGCGAGGGTGCGAAGTTCCTAATTAAGGAATAGGGTCTTGTTCCTGTTATGGTTGATTGGTTTCCTTTCATATGATTGATTTCCCTCTATTTGAATTCTAAACTACAACATAGGAATTATACCCTTTATAGCATAATTGAATTTTAGCTTTGATTAAACGAGTGTGAATAATTAGATTTGTATGATTGATAATTGTGTGGCTTTTTACTACAACATTGTTTTTGCTTTTGAAATTGAGCATATCCGGTGCATGATTGTCTTTGGAATAAAAAAGACTTCCCTGGATTTGACAATTTATATGGAGCTTGAATTGTGAAAACAAATAAAGCGACCAACAGTAAGTATTGTTTTCAAAGATATTTCTTTATGCTTAGTTAAGTTATTAGGCTAGTTATGAAGTTGAGGTTTTTTGTTTTTGTTGTTTCGGTTGGGAATCATTAACTAACATGGTCATATGAAGCGAAGAAGGAAGTAAGTGGATAGGTTAGAAAGTGCTAAACCATTGGGCTATGGAGTCATAAAAGGGTTTACTCACATCAACCATCGAATACTTTTCAAAGGGCAAGTCATCTATATCGGGAAGATCTTTTAAGTTGATTTTGTGATAGGGAACATTAAGGAGTGAAATGAGAAGTAGCAACTTGTAGAAAACAAAGGCAACCTAAGATCGAAGCAAGGAATTTTAAGATAACATTCTTTTGGCATACACTCATGAAAAACACATATGAGATAAACATAAAAAGCAACCTAAGATCAAGCAAGGACTTTAAACCTTTCACGCTTTCGGCCTACTCTTAAAATAATCAAAGAAACTCTTTAAGACCAAACAAGGGACGAGCTAACCATAGACTTCCTTGTTTAAGACTCTACTTAGCATACGATGAAAATAACATTTAAGAACATTATCTCAAGTTCTACTCAACAAGACATGGTCTCACCAACATTCTTGACTAGTTATACTCTATTGGTAACACTCTTAAATACACATTTAGAGGAAAACATACGAATAAAGCTTATCGGTTAAGAATTAGGGTATTTAGAAGTAAATCATAATCTATATTTTCTTCTCTTTATCAGAGAATGTGAACAAAATGGAAAACATAAGGAATCCCACAAAGACAATGAGGAAAACACATCACCAATGATTTAGATCGGGATCCGGTGAATGCAACGGTGTATTGATGTCCAAAAACGGTTACATAATTTGAGCCCAACAAATTTTACGGTCAATTCTTCTCTTCCCGGCCCTGCTATATTACAACTACTCGGTAACTCTAACTCAACAATAGTTCAACAATTAACAATTTTTCCAACCCTTTACAATAAATTTTCTGTGAATACTTATAGGTGAACGAAGAAAGAGTCTTGCATAAATGGTAATAAATGCGAATTAAGACGAGTGGGAGAAGTGTTCGAATGCCCATTTTGCTCAATAAACATAGCAGCTGAATACTTGTACCATTTTGGTAGTTTTTTTCTATTTCTATGCATATCTGGTAAGAAAGGTAATAACTTCGAAGTGTTTCTTTGAAGATAATTGTGGTGAAATTACTGTTTGACTTCTCGGATAAGCAAGCTTGTCAATTTTCTTGGTTTTGTAGCCCCATGTTTTGCTTAATAACTTCTCTAGCTATTTCAAAGAGGGTTAGGCGGTAGGATGGCTATCAAGTGTACGTAGTAACATAGGCCGCGAGGTGTCCTTTTAGTCCTTAGGAGAAATAAATGCTTATGGATGTGGCTTTAGAGGCTTTCCTCTGTCGACTTGTATTCAAGCTTGTGTTGTCCTTCGAGACTATGAGTTTAGGTGTGTATTCTTCAACTTAAAGCTTAACCTCTTTGTCTTTATCTTTACGATCTCCTTTTCGGTGTACCGTAGTTTTGGTTTATTTGTAATCAATGTCCATAAAACCTTCGATTAAATGCGAAATTCGATCCCTCGGCCCCTTTAAACCACGATTCTTTGTCCATGAGAGATATTTGGACAAATTCGCCATTAAACCTACACATGACGATAAGCAAGGTTAAGAAATCCTTGTGTTTCTTGGTTTAAGCACCAATAGAGGGCTCGAGCATGGGCGGAGGAGCGATGCGGAGGGCGAATGCGATGGGGTGAGCTTCCATGGTAGAAACCGGGGAAGAAGGTTTAAACGAGTTTATGGCGTGAAAAATAAAAATATGGATTTGGAAAACCAACGGTGGTTTTCACGTGAAGTTTGGGAAGTAAGCGGTATTGCCCGGGGGAACGCGATTCGGTCGAATGGTTGACACATATGCCTGCGAAAACCACCCATTTGCGTTCTAAACGGTCGATTAGATTTATTTGTGAAATGAACATGAAAGAGCTTAATTCCATCTAATCGTTGTGGGGGGGGGGTAGATCCACGGTGGAGATTACGGAAAAACACGATGGGAAGGATTCACGTGGTCGAGTGGGACCAACGGGGAAATATAGAAAATATAAAAAGAAAATACATATAACGAGGGCACTTTTGGGTATGGAAGGATTTTTGAACTTGGTGCTTCCGCAATGAATCTTGGCCATTGCATCGAGATAAAGAATGGATGGCTCGAGATCCAATCGCAAGATTGGCCATCGGTGGGGTAAAGTGCAGCAGCAGGCACCGAAAAAGGGATCAACGATGAGCCAATGAGCGATGAGAGAAGAGGAAACAACGATGAACGAAGGATCGTCGGATACGGGAAAGCGGTCCGAGAGTTAGGGTTTTATCGGGGGATCGCATCGTGAGGAAAACAAAATTGGGGGAGGGTATTTGCGATGTGCAATGGAGCGAGAGTACGTCTAGTCGTCCGATCCTTGGGGAGATGGATGGTCACGATTTCATCGGCCAATCGGCCATCGACGGAAAAGGAAGACGGAAGTGGGAACTTTGGATTGTGTTGATGTGATGGAAAGATGGATTTACGATGCAGCGATGCACTTGGTCAGGCTCCAAGTCATATGAGTGCGGGTGGAAGATTTAAGCCCTCGAATATCGCATCGAGGGGAAAAAGAGGAAGGGACGCGGGCCTTTGGAGTTTGGATTTATGATTTGCCGAGGACCATCGGATTTGCGGCAAGATCTACGGTGGGGGGTTTAAATCGGGGAAAGTGCCTGAGGCCTAAAGGTTTAAAATGAGTAGAAAATAGGCCAAGATGGATTCTTTTGAGGTTTTCGAGGTTAAGAATCAGAGTAAAGCAGGAGGGGGTCTTTAAATAAATAAAAATGGATTTTTATGGTTTGAAAGGGGATTTTTGGGAAATTGAAGGGATAATGAAGGGAAAGGGGATTTTTAGGGAGGGAATAATGAAGAAAGAGCTTTTGAATGCGAGAGATGAAATAGCCGGGTTTTGAAGTATAAGGAACATAGTAGAGGCTTCAAGAAGTCACGGATTTTGCACCGAAATTTGTTTCTTGAAGACTTAAAGACCCCTTTTTAGCCATTTTTACATATGTAAAAGTATGGATGGCTAACACATAGTATGGAATTATTGATGAGCCATGCCTCGCACATCATTATGCAAATTTTTGCATAGCATAGGCATATATGGGTCATGAAGCCTTTTTAGTCGAAGAAACTTAACGCATGTGCCATTATTTATAAAAGCCCTCTCATGTAAAACTAAAGTGTGATTAATGGATTGATTAAAGACGCATACACGAATCTTGTGGTAGGGGGAGGGGGACACACGAGGAAAAGAGGTGCGGCCGATGAAGACCGTTTCAAGCGAGTCACGGCGGGACGAGAAGAGTGCGAGAAGCGGCCGAAAGGGTGACTCGTTTATTAAGGTGCTTGGTCTTATCGCGATGCGGATCTCTAGCAACATGCGTGATCAACATTAGTCATGAGAAAAATTCATATTGCAGGTATTTATTCGGCCATCGATACCATGACCATTCTAACTCCTCCTCTTTGAGAAAAAGGAAATTACCCACCAAATTTTCAAGATATAGATAAATATTACAAAATGTTTCTTCACGTTGATCATGGGCTATTTTCTTTACGTGCCATCGCAAGTCACACATAAGGTACGGAAATCATACTTCCCTTGGTGCATGAGAGGATGCAAATCATAATGACATCGCCTCTCGAATTGGACGGACGAAGTGAATAATTTCGTCATGGACACAACATCGATCATGTCTTGATTGAATGCGAAATAGGGAGTTACGTTTGAAATTTACGAGGGGAATGTGACCTATGGTGTGTGCGACCAAGTTGTTGGTCGCAGATCATGTAGAGCATTCTAAAGTGTGACTTCCATGGCCATGCAAGCGTGACTAATTTGTTGAGTCGCAAACACGATGAACGGTCAAAGCCTGCTTGGCATGTTAGTGCGACCATGCGACTTTTGTGATAACGTTTCGGGCTTCAAAGAAAACAACTGGGTTGCATTAATTTTAGATTCGAGTCGCACAAGCTTAGAAAGCAGTGATGGCATGACCTCCCCTAAATTACGACTTTGCGACTTTGCACCGGAGTCGCATTCCCCCTCTAAGTGAAGTGTCACATCACATCACCCAACTAGCACCCATTTCATCCGGTATGCACTGCACTAGGTGACGACTAGTGAGTCGCACTACTTAGGAGTCGCAAGATCTCCCCTCAAGAAGGTAGGCGCGGTTGCGACCTCATAATTCGGTAATCTGCACGCTTTGTGCTAGGTAAAAAAATGAGAAAGCCTACGACGATTATTCAGGAAGAACACGATGAGCGGCAACACCATGGTTTCAAAGCAATTAGACATGTCAATGTGTAGGCTCGTGAAGTACCAAAACTAGAAACTCTTGCTCAAGTTACCACTTCTCATTTCAGCTACAAGTGCATCCCTCTCCATGCATAAGATCAACGCTCGGTTTACATTTGAGTGGCCTGCGGGATTTAAGTCACGAAAGCCGGATCTTGGCATTCTCGCACGCTCTTGAAATTATGACCTTTCAAACTCCATTCCAGGGTCTCCTCGTTATCGATATCCTGACGTAAACCTTATAAAACGGTAAGTATCTTTGGCACATATCATGGTTTACGCATGAAGAACATGAGGGAACAATCCCCATTTGGCACTCCATTTCCAATGGGTTCTAGACCAATAGGAGGTATGATGTGATACCCTTCAAGGAAAACCTACGCAACCATACAATATCAATGCCTGCGATGACGGAGGCTACGCAGATCAAATAAATGCATCTCCATCGATCCTATTGATGGGCTCCACCAAACATTCGGATGCGGGAGAACTCGGCGGAGACTATGTTGTGACATATCTCGGGCTTTAACTTTTGATTCCTTTTCTTGTGGCTTTCGGCTCCCCGAAGCTTGTTGTTATATGGATGATCACAACCTTTATGTGACAGGATGTACATAATTTTATCAAATATCCCAGGTACACGCATATTTTTCTCACAATGCCTATACATAGGATATTTCTAACCCTCTACCAAATCACAAGATGGAAACTAGAAACCCATTACATTCTGTGGGGAGATGGCACATGAAAAGGGTCTTTTATCCTATCAATGGGTTTCTTTGCAAACATTCAAATCTTGGGAGAACTCGGTGAAGACAATGCGTAGCACAAAACTTGACAAATAGGGGTATAAATTTATTATTTTCAATCTTACAATTAATTAAATAAGCCTGCGGCATTACTATTATTCGATCATGAAGACGTGTAACCTATGCTATGTGATTGCGGGTAGAAGTTTTGTTGCACGGAGCTAAGAGTCTTTACAATAAGCAAAGAGGTCCTTTGCAAAGCAAGTGGATTATCACAAAACCCCCGAAACTCACTCTAAGCTCAAAGGCACCTGGTCATGTTCACGAGACGAGATATGTAGGAAAAGGAATCTTCAGTGAAGCACATATTTCACGAAAGAAGATTTGCTCGAGGTCACAAGTCGTGGAATGACCAAGGTAGCAAGTCACGGATTGACCAAGGTCGCAAGTCGCGAGATTTTCTCGAGGTCGTATCTCATGGATTGATCGAGGTCGTAGGTCGCGGTTACGAGGTCACAAGTCGCGATTTTCGGGGGTCGCGGGTTGCGGGTTACACAGGAGTCGCGGGTCTTGGATTTCGGGGTCACTTAGGTCACAAATAGTCCAAGTCACAAACCATCCCAACAATGAGGAAGACCAAGACTCGAGGGGGCAACTCAAGGGTCATCTCGAGGACTATATGTGCAACTTCGAGGAAGGATTCACGGGACTTTAGCTCGACAATGAAAGCGAGTATGGTAGAGGAATTGTGGCCGGAAGAGATAAAGGCACTCGGCTCTTGATATCAAGTAAAGGGTATCAAGGCTAGGGTTTTGCATAATTCATTGAGATGAACAACCATGTTCCTATTGGGTTTTAACAAGTTGTAAACATGTATTTGACGCGTTGCGGCGGCATTAATAATATATTCTCCTTCTCGGCAGCGATTCATGTGTGCTTTTTTTTGGTGATAGTACTAGTTGTTTAGTACTTCATTATGTTGTACGTTTTATTTCATGCATGTCATCGGTTATGAACTATTTCTCAATGGTTGTATGTATGTCTTCTTTTGGATTAGTGTTTATTTGTCCTTTCCTTAGCTAGGTAGTCTATTGTGAACTACTTTGCATTTAACCGGCGTGTTTTTCTTTCACATATGTTTGGTAGTTTTCGGCTAATGATCCCGATTCCACGGCATATCCCCTTTTATTTTTGCTGCTTAGACTCATTGGTACACCTTTGTTTATGGTTCGTTAATCTTGGGCTGATTTTTTGCTTCATTGATTGGCCATTTCTGTCGCCTGCAACCGTCATCTTCTCATCAAACCTGACGAGTGGAAACAATTATGGTGGCAAGGCGAGCCCTATCTTGAATGGGGCTCATATCCAAATGGTGTGAGGTCTAATTGGGACCTTTCACGGAGACCCCCCCTTGTTGTCGGCGGTACATTTTTCCCGTCAGCAAATTGGCCCAGAAGGATGGCCGGATGACGAAGTTGAGCCCTTAGAGCTTGCGGTTCGTCTCATATATGTAATGGATCGTCCCCAAATCATTCTCTACGAGGTGTTTATCAAATTTATCGGTTCTCGGTGCTCAATCCCCGATGAACCTATGTATCTTGTCCAGTTAAAATTCAATGGTGAGAAGTGGAGTTTCCATAACCAATCACCTTTCATATTTACGTGAGTTTTGTGAGTGTTATGAAGTTGAAATCGGGGAGTTGGCTTGCATGATTTTCTCTCTCACTCTCGAAGATTGCGGCGAGAAATGAGTGCGCACTGCTTAGGTAGCTTCCATCCATTCATTTGAATTAGCTCGCCGATGAATTACAACAAGCTTTTCATGATGCGATTTTCAAAATGTATTAATGGTAAATGAGATCGAATGGAACCTCACGAATCTATGGGGGAGTTTTCTATCGGGTTTGTTAATTTTTTCTTGAGTTCCCAAAAAGGGATATCGATTGGACATATTTAATTGGACGAGTTTCGACACGTGGTTTTCATTTCCCTAGAGTAATTTCAATCGACAACCAAGCACGATCCTAGCGACTATTACGATGATATTCAAGTTGCCGGTTGTTGATTTTGTCCCAAAATCTTTCACACACTCTGTCAAATGAAATCTTTTACACACTTTGTCAAATGAAAAGCATATTGGACTAACATCTCTCCCTGTCAATGAAACCTATCTAAGTCCACCAAATGTCTTGCTGAGTACGATTAAATCATTCTCATGCGATAATAAATTGAGTCTTATCCTGAAGGATTAGTTCCCTACAAAATAATTGGTATGGTGGGCATATGAAATCATTAACCTCTTTGGATGACATTGATGTACATGAGGAAGGCCCTTGTGCGGTTGATACCCACCTTAGAATCTTTTCTTTCATTATTCACTGATTTATTTGATAAGTCCACCACACCGATAATTTCTTCAAGTCATTCAAAATTTTCTTATATTTTTGTTAGCGACAATCATAAGCACACGGGTGGTGTTTCACAATCACACTATGAAATTGATGAATCACTTATGTACGATATTTTCATCCAAAATATTTAAACAACCAAAGGAGTGTCTTCCTACCTAGGCGACTTCAAGACATTTCTTTATCGATTCATCCCAACTATTAACTCTGACGAAGCCTAATGTGAGAGGTACCCAACCTGATCAAGGCGATGGCTCTAGTGATCAGCACTTATCTAAAAACATATTCACACATATGGCGAGGACTATCACTTGTATCTTTTTTTCGCCATATGAAGCCTACGAAATTTGATGATACGCTGCCGGAATTCGAGGACCCATCGAAATCGAAGCAATTCCTTCGCGTTTGTTACCTCAGAGTTCTTACGATCTGATGAGACCCCTCAAACAAGTCCAAGTAGGGTTCCTTGAATTGGGGTTTTGAAATGACGAGTTCCCACACATATCACACTCCTCTCGGCATAACCGCATCGGATCGGCTCATTCGGCGGACTTCCATTTGAGTGATCTTTCACGATTACAAATCTCTATTACCTAATAGCTTAGGTATGCAACAACGGAAGTGTACCCTAATTTATTCAACGGAAGGAAACACCGACCAATGTCTACGATATTTTCGGTTGTTGCCCGGCCAATACTAATTGCATTCGAGCCGCAAGCGTGTGATGTTTGGCAAACCTCTCTACTCCCTAAGAATTTTTTTTGGTCAATTCATCACATCTTGGAGAATCTAAAAAAATCGATACATTGGATTGTCAATCTGTCGGTGTGAAAACATTTGGCCGAATTGATATAAAGTCCAACGACATTTTCCAATCACCACAATTAATGATCACATCCATTCGCGAGTTGATCTCGCCAAACCATCGAAGTTGGGAAGCCCCCCACTCAAAGGTCTGGAGTTTGTTTAGGACGGTGAGGAATTTGGACCTCCACTAAAGGTTGATTCGGATCCTCACATCCTCAACAAAACCCGGGGACAACTCCAAACTAGGGTTTTCATAATTAGGGTTTTACGCACTTGGATTCACAAGCATGCATAATTCCACTGTTATATGCCTATTTTCCATTCCATTAAATTAATCCTCCTCAAACACCATGATGAGATTCTCGGCTAGTTTTAGGGACCTATATCGGAGTGAATATACCTAAAAAGAGGCAATGTCTTCCCCCGATTCCATCGGACTTCTAAGGTTGTGCGTGGGTGGATGTGTGTCATTTTTTAATGATTTTAGGTTTCGAGTACATACTTACGTGGCCAATCGAGGATGAAAGTGCAATTCGGCTTGAACAATCCATTCGGCACATTCTGCAGTAAATAGCCATGGCAATAGTCTTATTGTTGCACATTCTCTTTAGGTAAGTCTTGTTGTTTGTGCACAATTTTGTAGAGACGCTCGATTGCAAACATTTTGTTATTGCGGGACCGGAGCTAATAATTAGTTGCCTTTGGAAAGATGATTTCACATAACCGACCACCTCTTTGGTTAAACTAGGGTTTTAGGTTTAGGATAGCTAGGATATGCTAATAAAATTTTGTTAATCGAGTTGTTAATTACGTTTACTTTCTAAGGTTTTCTTGATGGTTTAAAATTATGCTTGTTGTCACTGCACGATCAATAGTTTTATGCATTATAATTATCCGTTTATGTTGCACTCAGCTGCCAGTTTTTTTCTTATTCTTTGCATAATAGTCAAATAGTCATTGCATGTGCTTTTCCTTGTTTCCAACCTGCAACTAGTTGGTATTTCTCACAAATGGCATCACATTGCGTCATAAGCCTCATCTGTTGCATTTCGTTGCATGCTTTCTCTCTCACATCATTCACATTGGTTATTAACATGGATTGGAAAATTTCCTTGTACATGCCACCACAGGCCCTCAGCTAGGAGCCAGGCTCCAGTCCCTCGGTGCCACTGAATGGCCTCCTTTCCATGTCTCCTTGTATATGTACGGAAACCCGAGGTGGGTTTCTTTCACCTCTCTACATGCATCGAAACCCTAACCCTATTGTTTGTTCGAGGTTGTGGTAGTTACCCCAAGAGGCAACTTCTCTTAGAACAAGTCATCAAGGTTGCATTCTCAACTTTATCCCTGTGAGTTTAAATTGATTAGCTAGGGAGATACGAGCCGGTTGCTTGTGGGAAACCTTAACGTGTTTGAATGTGTATACACCTTGTAACTGAGCCTTGTGCCCGACGCAGTATCGAACATCTTAATGATACGATTTCATCGTTTCGCCTAGGTGGTAGGTAGAATGTGAGAGACTTGGCATGAGGGCAAACCTAAATCACGATATCTTTCGGTTACGTCGAACAGAAAAAACTCTCTTGCCCATAAAATAAGTCGGGATCCCTCATCCACCCATGCAAAATAAGTGCCATGAGCACATGAAAATAAGTGTTACAAGCACATTAACAAATAAAGAATTAAAGGATTGAGAAAGGCTTTGCGTAGAGAGGTAAAGGCAACGACTGCGCCAGTGCGACCGAGCTTATTTGATAGCGAGGCAAACGTTTGTGATTTCTTGAAGTGACTCTAAAGTCGAGTACTATCAAGCCTCACGACAATGGAGCAACACCGGAAACTTATTTTAAGAATTCTAAATATAATAAGCTTTCTTCCTTTCTCTCTACATCATCAACCAACCAGCGGCATACATAAACTTCCTCTTTGATGCATTTTTGATTAACGAGACCTAGGCCCCAGGGCACGAGGATCGAGGCATATGCGAAAGGTCGAAAAAATACATAGGTACCCTCGAACTTGTTCAATATTCCCTTGCATCCCTACTGGACTCGGAATTTTGTTGGGGTGTTGATAAGAATCTTTGGATTCTACCGAGTGGTTAGCCAATTGTTATGGGCGATACAACTACCCAAAATTTTGGGTATATTTAAAATTTCGGGTTCCTGATCGCTTAGCCATTAGGGTTTTGACCCGACTTGTAGTCATTGAACCTTCTCACCATCATGACAAGATTCTTTTGCTGTAACCACGCCATGTGTGGGGAGGATCATCATGCATACACTCGAATGGACACTTCTCTGTCGTAAGTATATTCATTAGAGCGTTTCATCATGGATCATTTAGGCAGTCTGTTTGGATACTTCACCAAGCTCATGTAAATTATTTAAGGGAATCATTCTCTACGGTGTAACTATGAAGTAATTAATTTTATAATGTTTCATGCGAGTCGGTCCCATGGATGATATAAATTTCATCACCACACCTAGGAAAATAAAGGCGAAAGCGAAACAACAAGGCCACGGGCCCGTAAGAATGGGACTTACATTTTTCTGCATCATGCCCGATTACATGAGATGGGAACTTCAGCTACGATTGAAGACCTTGTTAAGGCGAGATGGCAAGGATGCAAAAAACAGTGAAAGGGGAGAAGTAAGTGAGTAGTATTGTTAAAGGAGGATGGTGTGGTACATGTTTATCCAAATAAAGAATCAAGGAAAAAGAGCTTTTCATGTTGTTAATGCAACAACATTGTCAACGATATAAATCGGATACCTAGAATCAATCCATTGGGAAATGTTCGTGCACCTTGTGCCTTCATGCATGAGCAGGAAGCATTTCTTTGCGTTTTTATCAAATCTAATTTGAAGGAGGAACCGGACAAGGTATTTATATTTTGGGATGGCAAATTTCTTACCTCAAAGGAAGTTTTTGAAAGTCCTACGAGATACCGGCTCAATGTTGATCTCCTGGATGTACACTGCGGAGAAAGTGTTGCAATTTGATAAGTCTGAGTCTAAGTATAACCCATGTGGGAAAACTAGACTTAGAATATTTCCCTAAAGCAAGACGATCTCATTCAAGGTTGTTCTCTTACCTTTGGCTTTATCAAAAACAAAGTATGATCTCATCAGGAAGCAAGTGAATGTCAAATGGGATAATATGGTATGTCATTTATGAGGAAACACCTGCTTGATGGAACCGATTGACAAGTGGTTTTATTAGCAATGAGATATACGGTGAAAGTGCCATCTAGTTGAACCAGTCTCCTCAGGCGTACAATGTGTACAAAGGATGTTCGGCAATCATGGTAGATGATAAAAGTAAACACAGAAAGGTGTCCCATAAAGCACCCCAACCCTAGCTCGGTGGAAAAAATGATTTCAAATGCAATTTCCATTATCATCCTTATTATTTCTATGCAAATATGTACACACTCTATGAGCTTCATGAGAGGAATGACAACAATTAAACTTAGTCCTCGTTATTGCAAGGCTAGTGATATTAATCACTTGGAAACTACATTCCTTTGGAAATAATCTTAGGAGGCCTCCTAGATTGGCGTGGCCCCATGTTTCCCTTTCAATAAGCGATCCATTACTGATCCATTTGACAAAATGAACCTCTTTTGCTGTCAGGTTTGGAAGCTCAATGCTTGTGATATTTGTGAAAGCACTCACCAGTCGAGATTCTCTCATCCGCGGGAGTCTCATTGGATGGAAGAAAATATTACATCAGAGGCCTTGAAGGGAATTACATACATAAGAAAAATGTATCTCACACGTGAGTTGAATTTCACCATGAAGTTTGGAAGGAGAAGGGTAATATCTGGTTCAAAGGGGAATCATATTTTTAATTAAAGGAGGGGTCCCATCCCATACAAAAGCCATAGTCAAAGGGAGAAAGAAAGATTCCAATGACTATGCATTATAAAATGCCTTGAAGACCATGAGCTAACATAAGCATAGACACAACTCCATAAATGCGAACTGTATGGAATGCTCGATGAGTGATACCTCGCACATCATTCTGCAAATTTCCACACAGTGTAGGCATATATGGGTCATGAAGCCTTGTTGATTGAGAAGAAACTTAACGCATGTGCCATTGTTATCAAAGCCCTCCTCATGTAAAACTAAAGAGCGCTTAATGGATTGATTAAAGACGCATACACGACATCTTGTGGTAGGGGAGGGGGGCCACACAAGGAAAAGAGGGTGCAGCTTGATGAAGACTGTTTGCAGCCGATCCAAGAGGATGAGGAAAACTGCAGAGTAGTGAAAGGTTGACCCATCTATTCCGTACTTGGTCTTATCACAGTGCAGTCTCTGGCAGCATGCTGTGATCAACATTAGTCACGAGAAAACTACATATCTTGGGTATTTATTCATCCATCGATATTGTGACCATTCTAACTCCTCCTCTTTGACAATAAGGAAATTACCCACCAAATTTTCAAGATACAGATAAATATTACGAAATATTTCTTCACGTCGTTCATGGGCTTTTTTCTTTCTGTGCCATCGCACCGTCACACATGAGTCTGGAAACCCCATACTTCCCTTGGCGCATGAGAGGGATGCAAATCATCATGAAATCACCTCTCAGATTGGACAGGCCATGAATAGCTGCATCATGGACACAACATCGATGACGTGACCTATGTTGTGTGCGACCAATTCATTGGGTCGCAGATCATGTAGAGCGATCTAAAGTGCAACTTCCATGGCCATGCAACTATGTGACTAAGTCGCTGAGTCACAAAGCTAATGAATCAAGTCAAAACTGTGCCTGGCATGGAAGTGCGACCATGCGACTTCTGTGAGGTCACATTTCAAACTAAAGAAAGCACTGGGTCACATTACTCTTCAGATCGATGGGTCGCATTACTCTTCAGATCATTGGGTCGCACAAGCTCAGTAATAGGCTGACGGCGCGACCTCCCCTACATTGCAAATTTGTGACTTTTCCTGGGAGTCGCATTCCCCCTCTAAGTTGGGCTCTCACATCGCATCACCCAACTAACTGCCCATTTCATCCTGTATGCAACTAGGCGATGGCTAGTGAGTCGCACTACCATAGGGTCACAAGATCTCCCCTCAAGAAGGCAGCTGGGGTTGTGACCTCATAATTTGGTAATCCTGCAACCTGTGCTTTGCATGCAAAAAATGAGAAGGCCTACTAACAGTGTCTGGGGAAGAACACGACAAGCGACAGCACCATGGTTTCAAAGCAATTAGACATGTCAATGTGTAGGCTCATGGGCAATTGCAAAACTAGAAACTCTTTCTCGAGTTACTGATTCTCATTTGGCACAAATTGCATCCCTCTCCATGCATTGGATCAATGCTCGGTTTACATTTGCGTGTATATGCAAGATTTAAGTCATGAAAGCCATATCTTATCATTCTCACACACTCTCCAAATTACGACCTCTCAACCTCCATTCCAGAGGGTCTCCTCGTTATCGATATCCCGACATAAAACTTATAAAATGGGTAGAGTATCTTTCGCGCATATCATGGTTTCCGTATGAAAAACATAAGGAGGGAACAATCCCAGTTGGTACTCCATTTCCAATGGGTTCTATACCAATAGGAGGTATGATGTGATACCAGCAAGGCGAACCTCTGCCCCAACCATACAAGATCGATGGCTCTAATGACAGAGGTGCCTAGGCCGAAATAAATACATCTCCATCGATCCTATTGATGGGCTCCACTGCAAACATTCAGATCCTGGGAGAACTCAGCGGAGACTACGCTATGACACATATCTCAAGCTTTAACTTTTCGAATTCCTTTGCTTGTGGCTTTCAACTCCCTAGAAACTTACTGTTATATATGGATGATCACAACCTTTATGTGTGGGATGTAAATAAGTTATCAAAGATCTCCAGGGTCTGTGCATATTTTTCTCACAATGCCTGTATATGGGATATTTCTAACCCTCTACCAAATCACAAGATGGAAACTAGAAACCCGTTACATTCTATGGGAGATGGCATATGCAAAGGGTCTTTTATCCTACCAATGGGTTTCACTGCAAACATTCAGATACCAGGAGAACTCAGTGAAGACCACGTTGTGGCAAACCACTTGACCACATAAGGGTCTAAATTTATTATTTTCACTCTTACAATTAATTAAATAAGCCTCTGGCATTACTATTATTTGATCATGAAGATGTGTAACCTATGCTATGTGATTGCAGGTGGAAGTTTTGTTTTCACAAGGAGCCAGAGTCTTTCCCAATAAGCAAAGAGGTACTTTGCAGAGCATGTGGATTCTCACGAAACCCAAAAAAACTCACTCTAAGCTCAAAGGCACCTAGTCACGTTCACGAGATAGAGATGCAGGAAAAGGAATCTTGTCGTGAAGCCCAGAGATCACGGAAAGAAGATTTGCTCAAGGTCGCAAGTCGCGGATTGACGAAGGTAGCAAGCCGCGAATTGACCGAGGTCACAAGTTGGAGATTTGCTCAAGGTTGCAGGTCATGGATTCACCAAGGTCGTAGGTCGTAGATTGCCCAAGGTCGTAGGTCACAGATTTCCCAGGGTTGCATATCGTGGATTGCCTGAGGTTGCAAGTCACAAATTTCCCAGGGTCGTTGGTCGCAAATAGTCCAATTCACAAACTAGACCAATAGTTGGGAAGACCAAGAGTCGAGGGGGCAACTCAAGGGTCATATCAGCCTATATGTAAAACTTCTAGGAAGGATTCAAGAGACTTTTAGCTCGACAATGAAAGCTAGTATGGTAAAGGAATTGTGGCCAGAGAGCTAAATGCACTCAGCTCTTAGTATCAAGTAGAAAAGAGGGTAGCGAGGCTAGGGTTTTGCATCATGCTTTGTGATGAACAACCCATGTTCCACTATTGGGTTTTAACAATTTGTAAACATGTATTTGACGTTGCAGTAGCATTAATAATATATTCTATTGGGCCTCTGTAATTTAGTAGAGTGGCAATACTAAATGCTGCAGAGACTACATCAAAAACCACTTTGGGATTCTAGGATCTATCCCTCCTGAATCCAGAGAGGGATCTCTCTATAAGTGCAAATATTGATTTATCTTTTAAGGCTTTCGTATGATATTAGGCTAGTTATTAGGAACAAAGTTTTTTTGTTTGTTAGGTTGGTCGAGGTATGATCTTTAATCGAGTGGAAAATCCTAAAAATGAAAGAGTTTCAGGGAGGTGAAGGTGTGAATAATCAATCAAGGTTCAACTGATAGGATAAATATGAAACTGCACTTATTCCATTGGGCTATGGAGTCATACAAGGTTTTAATTGTACAACAGTTATCAAGAGTGGTCCATGGGGCAAGTCATCTATATCAAAAGATCCTTTAGATTAAATGATGGAATGGAACATTAAAATGTTGTGAAGGTGGAAAAAGCCAATAATTTCAATAACGATTTATCAACTTTCCAAACAAGAAAAGCCTTTTTTAAGTAATCTTTTGAAACCAACCAAAATACAGGGCTAACCATAGACTTCTTTGGACAAGCTTGTATTAAAGCTAACTTATCAGACAAACAATCCAGTAATCCATATGACTACTTTTAGAAAGGATGAAAACAGATAAGAAAAACAAAGTGCAGCTTAAGATCAAGTTAGACATCATTAAAATCTAGGCCTGCTTTCAGCATACTCTTAGAGAAAATTTCAAAAAACCTTTGGAGAAAGAACTAGAATACAGGGCAAACCATAAACTTTTCTAGTTTTACTCTACTTAGCATGTAATGAAAATATCATTCAAGAACAATGTTTAAGTTTAGCACTTCAAGACATGGACTATCCAACATTCATTGACAATGTTTACACTTAATTTAAGTCATTCTTAAATACACAAAGGAGGAAAACATAAATATAAAGCTTATCAGTGAGGGTAGGTTACTTCTAAAAGTAAATCCTAGCTCTATATTTGCTATTCTTATTAGAGAAAATGAACAATTTTGTGGAAAACATAAGAAGGAAAACAATTACAATGAGAGGCACATCACCAATGGTATAGACCAAGATCCCATGAATCAGCTTGTGTATTGATGTCAATCCAGTTACATACTTCAAGTCCAATGTTTTAGAATAGCAACAACTTCTCTTCTCATCCTAACTTCTTTGATTACAAACAAAGCTTTAATAGCCTCTGAGAACTATTTACATGCAGAAAATTTCGAGCAACAAGTATTACATCAAAGTCCAACAACCAACCCTTTAAAATGTTCTCCTCAAGGAGATTTTATAAGAAAATGAGGAGGTCGAAGAGTTTCTAGGGTTCAAGTGTCATTAATTCTATACTAAATGCAATTCCTAGCCTTGAAAACCATGCAAGGCATTAGGCAGGAATGCATTGAATTGTAACTCTATTTCATTTACTCTGTTTAAGTTTTTTAGGCCTAGTGGATAAAAATATTTAATTTAAGGCCTTTTTTATCTTTTACAATAACTTCATTGACAATTTAAAATGTATTCTTTTGTTTGAAATAACTTTTCAGCTATCTTTAGGCAAATATCTTCTGACTAGGCAATAACGATGCCTTATTTTGATTTATTGAAGCTGCAAGTGGCACTCTGGTAGCTGAAGAGGATATTTTAGCTTTTGATGTGGCAGTGGAGGTCTCCTTTACTGATATTTTTCTCTTTCTTACCTTAAAACACCTTAATCTGTCTTTAGTCTGTGTTTTAGGCTTAATTAGCCTTGATCTTTGTTCTCGAGTCTTTGTTCCTTAACACTATCTTTATCCTTTAAACCTGTGGATTAAAAACCTTGATCTTCAGGTTTTTAGGCATTAATCCCTTTACTGTTAATTCTCCATTCTAATACACTTTGTTTGTTTGTTTATGTAGGTGGCTTTATGCAGTTGGAGGGCTTCTACTAAACCCTGGATCTTGATCCAGATGTTTTAAACCTGGATTCAAAACTCGTAGCTCCTTTTTCCTTTGATTTTAAGCCATAGAATCATCAGTCTGGGCCTTTTTTTCACCTGACTGTGACTGAGAAAAACAAAGAGAAAACACTGTAAAAACCCTGCAAAAATGCACAAACTCATTATAAAATCCTGCGGAATTTGGTTAAGACTACTTTCAGAGGTTTAATGGAGGGCATGGAGCTGTGTGAAATGGGAAAATGCAATGGAAGGGAAGGAAATCCTGTCAAAAACAGTTAACCAGGTGAAAAATTGAGTTTCGGCGTGACAACGAACATAGATCGTTAGATTAGAATGATCAATGGTTGAGATCATTCGGTGAAACGCTTGGGAGAAAATATGGAGGGAAAAATGCATTGGGGAAAAGTTAAGTCAGGACTGTCCGATCTCAAAGATCGATGGCTGGGATCAAAGTGAAAATAACACTGCGTAGGATGGCAGTTTGGTGGAAAACCGGCAGCAGTTTTCAGAAAATATTTTTAGAGGTAGGTGGTATTGCTTAAAACAATGTGATACAATACATTGTTTGACGCGTGTCCCTCCCAATACTACCCATTTCGAAAAAAAATTGGGCATTAAACCTCAGGCACAAAAATTTCATGATATGGGATATCAGCTATCGGATTGAAGGCTCCAGATCTAACAGTGCAGATCGCAAGCGATGGGGGTGAGGTGCACGACATGGGATGGTAGTGGGACCGACGGGTGCGTCAACATTTTTGTCGCATAGTGGGCTGGTGTTTGAGTTATCGGGTTAAGTCCTGATCGTCCGATCTCTCAAATGAAAGGTTAGGATTGAAGGAATGAATGGATAGATGGATGGAGCAAAGGGTAAGGCAGGGAGAATGGGCGGATGAAAGGAGGGCCGATGGCCTTTGATCTACAGAGATCAAAGGCCCGGATCCATTTTAAAATTTACATGTCGGGAATGAAAAAAAATAAAGGAAAGTTGGTTTTTGAAAAAAAATTTAGGCCTTTAAGTGCCCAATTGCGGGGCCTTGGCCATATGAGGTGGGGGCTAAATGAAATAAGCCCTCGAGGGCTTAAGAACCTTATAGTGTAGAAAAGGATTTTTAGGCCAAAAAACAATGATTTTAAACCAAAATAAGGGTTCCGATAGAGGAAAGGAGGGAATTTAAAACCAAATAAAGGGGAGATATAAGGTTTTAAGGGGGGTTTGATGATTTTGGAGGTTAAAAAGAAGGTAAAATAGAGGGATTTCATGGAGGAAAGAAGGATGAAAATGGGGTTTATTTATGAGAAAAGGAGTAGCGAAAATGATGAAAGATGGAGTTTTAAGCAGTCTTTTTTGGAAAACATTAGGCTCTTTAGGATAAAGAGGGAAACAACAGTGAAGATTAAATAAAATGGTAAATAACATCATAAGACTTCAAAAGATGATAGGTTTTGAAAGAAAACTATCTCTTGAGGGCTAAAAAAGATTTAGCCACCATTTGGTATGACAAATTTTATAGGTGGCTAACAATGGCTCCACTTGGGGATGGCATCTTCTTGAAGGTGTCAAGAACTTCAGCTATTGATCTCTGGCTTTTTAGTAAACCAGTGCCTTATCCATTGGGTAGCAACCTTTCTTTTCATTTGTTGATCTTCTTTTGATCTGACAATCTTTGCAACAATTTGAAACAATGGAATTCTATCAAAACAACATCTCTACCTACCCGATCCTAATGATCCTAACATTTTTTCTTCTTTCAAAGTGAATTTTGGATTGGCAAAATATTTTCATAAATATTTTATTCTTTTGAAAACAGTAAACTAATCTAAGTCTAAACTTATTGCTTCATGAGTTCATAATAAGCAGTTGAACTCATAAGTTTCTCTATCTAACTACTATCTGTCAGGATTAGACTGTCTGACAGACCTTTATTCTCTAATTTCTAAAACATAAAATTTAAAAGCAGCTAAGGCATGATTAAATAGTCTAACTTGTTGCTGATCTATGGCGTAAAACAAGCTGCACATAGACTAAAATTCGCAAAAAATTAAAACAAAAAAGGTGAAGGCTTAAGATCTGAAAATTTCAAAACATACTTCATTATTTCTTTAGCTCTGGTTTTGAATTTGTTTGAGCTCTTTCCACTTTCTTTCCTGGTTCAAGTTTTGAGTATATTGGAACCAGTTTATTTTCTCTCTTTGGCTCAAGTTTTAATTTAATTAGAGCCATTTTTTTTTTTTGAGATTCATAGGTTTATATTTGAGCTTGTTTGAACCTTCGTTTCTCTATCCTAATCTACCTTACTGATAAGCCAAGATTGAGTTGTTTGGCTGATCTAATTGACTAACCTATCAGCAGTAAATTGAAAATCTAATTAGTCATGATTAGGTTGTATGACTAACTAGAAGTGTGTTTTTAGGAGTGGCATTTGAGCTTGCACACTTTCAGACTTTGTTTCTCTTTTTGGTATGGGGCTGTACCTTTCTTGTTTTTACAATCTGCCCTCTTTTCTATTTTTATTGTTTTAGCACTTTTTATTTTTCTAACTTTAAATGCAATGATGGATATGATATTTACAATGAGGAAAAAAATAAACAACTTCAAACTGGTACAGTTAAGAAAAATAATGTTTGAGCATCCTGCCATTGACAGGACCTCCAAAAAGTTCAGTTCCATTCTCTTCCTGCAATAAATAAGCATTGTTACTAGTAGTAAAATGAATGAGATAAGGGCCTAGCCATAAGTTATCAAATTTTCCATGTTTTCCCTTATCTTCTCTCCTAGAATCCCATTTCAGAACTTTTTCACCAATGCTTAAATCACTGGCCTTTGTCCTTTTATCAAACAACTTCTTCATGTTTTCTTGCTTGTGTAGTGCTCTATTGTAGACTTCCTCTCTGGTTTTTTGAAGATGTATGTTCTGATTGATTCTTCTTGTCATATCATTATCCTTAGACTTTACTTCTTGGATCAACTTCGTGATTGGCACTCCTAGACTGGTTGGAAAAATTGCATTTTCTCCATAGACTAGCTGGTAGGGTGACATTCCAGTTGATTTCTTAAGTGTTAATCTGTCAGCCCATAGTGCATGTACTAGCTTTGTGTGCCATTATTTCTTATTGTCTTCCAGCAAATTTTTGATTTTATTCACCAAAGTCTTGTTTGAGGATTCTGCCAACCCATTACCTCGAGGGTAATAAGCAGTAGAATGGCCCAATGTAATCTGATATTTATGATAGAATTCAACCATATTTTTGGATCCAAATGCAGCAACATTGTCAATGATAATCTTCACAGGACAGCCAAATCTAGATAGGATATGAGTTTCAAGGAATTTTATGATGATAGAGTTAGTGGCTTTCCTAGAAGGGAAGGCTTCTATCCATTTGGTAAAATAGTCTGTTGCGGTGAGGATCCATCTATGTTGGGAAAATGAGGCTGGATGGATTTCCCCAATGAATTCTAAACCCCACTGTTGAAAAGGAGCTTCAATAGTGATTGGTTGCAGAGGTAAGGGAACCAATTTTCTTTTTCCTTCAAAGATTTGGCATTTGTGACAGGAAATAATCATTTTATGGACATCTTAAAATAGGGTGGGCCAATAGTAACCAACTCTAAGGATTTTATTGGCAGTTGTCTTCCAATGGAGGTGGCCTCCACATTCTCTTTCATGAAATTCATGCTTGATCTTATTTGCATCATTCTCAGGCAAAAATTTAAGAAATAATCGACTAGCATTTTTCCAATATAGACATTTATCCAAAATGCAGTAATTAACAGCTTTCAACTTTAAAAATCATGCCTTTATTTTAGAAAAACTAGGAGGTGTATTTAAATTGCGCAAGACATATAAAATATTAGCATACCAAGATGAATTCAGAAAATAGTCTTCAATAGTTGGAGTTTACAACTCCTCCTGTTCATCTAAAGCATCTAACATGTTTATATCAAGAGCTTCAAAATTAGACTCAGCCATTAATCTTGCTAGTCCTTGGCCTTTTATGAGCTTAGTGGGTTTGATTTCTAAATCATATTCAAGTATCACAGCAATCCACTTTCCCCTTTTTCCATCTAGATCTTGGGTTAAAATGTCTTTCACAACTGAGTTAAGCACAAATGCAATTATGTGAGAATGTAAAATGTAAACTCTGAAGTCTTTCAAGGCTTTGACTAAGACAAAGGCTTGTTTTTCCATGATATTTTACTTTAGAGGTACATCTCTCAATGCTTACTAAAGAATGCAATTGGCTGCTCTTGTCCCTTCAATTTTTTCTGTAATAGGACAACAGCCACTATGTGTTCTGATGCAAATGAAAAAATAATTTTTTTTTGGTAAAATCACGACTAATGAGAACTGTTGTTTTGGTTAATGATTGTTTTATCAGTTCAAATGATTTCTTTGCTTCTAAGGTCCATTTAACTCCTTCTTCTCTTTTAATCATATTGGTCATGTTTCTAAGGAGTTCAGCTAGATTGGGTATGAACCTTCTCAAGAAATTAATCTTCCCAATGAAATATTGAAGTTCCTTGATATTTCTAGGATGGTTGATTTGCAATATACCATCAATCCTCTTTGGATCTATCTTTATCCATTCTTCTAATATGATGTGTCCAGGTAGTTTTCCTTCTTGGAGACCAAACATTTATTTCTTTGGATTTAAAAATAACCCAAATTTTCTACATTTCTGAAAGACTTTTAGGAAGTGTTCTGTGTTCTTCATCTGTTTTGGAAAAAAAAGTGATATCATCAAGGTAAATAATGATGAAGAGGCCTAATTCTTCTGAGAATGAAATATCCATGGCTCTCTGAAATGTAGCACCAAAATTCATTAAACCAATGGGCATTTTCACATACATGAAAGAACCCCAAGGTGTAGTAAAGACTATTTTGAGTTGATCATCAAGATTTACTAATACGTGATTGTAACCTAAGAAGCCATCTACCAAAGAAATCCTTTTAGAACAAAGTACCCTTTGTAAAATATGATCCATCTTGGGTAAAGGGTAGTTGTCCTTCAGAGAGGCTTTGTTTAAGTTTCTAAAATCAATACAAAGCCTGATCTCTCCTCTCTTCTTCCTAACTGACACAAGATTAGACACCCACTCTGAGTACCTAATAGGGATTCCAGCTTCATACATTTTCTTAATTTATTTTTCTACCTGAGGTAATTGAACAGGGTTAATTCTGCGCAATTTTTTTTTAAAAGGTTCCTGACTTTCCTTAAGGGGTATCTTATGCTGAATTATCTTTGTATCATAGGATTTTATATCCTCATAACTCCATGAAAATACATCAGAAAATTCCTTGAAGAGCTCAATGTATTTCAGTTTTATGTGAGCTGGTAAGGTTTTAGACAGTTTGATCATTTGTTTTTCTTGTTCACTACCTATGTTACATTCTTCTACTTCAGATTCAATAGGTTCCAGTTTTGGTTTTTTGGCAACATCATTGAAATTAAACAATTCTTCTAATGGGACTAGTCCTTTTGGAAAGTTTTGAGTGTTAGATTGCAGCATTTCTAAGTCTTCTTTTTCTAAATCTGCACTAATTTTTTTGTATGTTAAATTTTTTTATATAACAGATTTATCTCAGCAATCTCTGGAGACTTTACTTCTTCATCAAGTAGATTTTCTTCAATAGGACAGTCATTTTCATAATCGGAATCTGAACTGGGTGGCTCAAATTCATTTCTGGACTATAGCAAGTCTTCTATTTGTTTATCTCCATCAAAAACTTGCCAGTATTTTTCATTGTCTGGGACAGCTGGTCTAAATTTGACTTGGGTGGTGCATTGTTTGGTTTCATAAGGTGTTAGACAAGTTCTAGCAGCAAAGGCTAAACCATTGGCAAGGACATTCTGGTTTCTTGGGACAAAGATAAGTTGGAATTCATCAAACATTTTTAATAAGTATGTGACATCATTTCTATAGGTTCTAAGTCTAGGGTGTTTGGCACTATATTATCCATTCACTTGCCTAATAATAAACTCTGAATCCCCATGAAATTTTATCCTTTTGGCCCCTAATTTCTTCAATAAGTGTAGGCCTAAAAGGAGGGCTTCGTACTCAACTATGTTATTTGTACATTGAAAATTTAACCTGTAGGAATGCCCTTTAGCATGATTGTTTTAAGTGTTTTGTATCCATATGCCTGCTCCTGCATCATTTTTAGTGCAATATCCATCGAAGTTCATACTCCAAAGAGGACTAGTTTCAGATTTACTAGTTTGACTACTATCATATTTATCTTTTATGCTTTTAGATTTCTCTTTAAAGCTAGCACTATGTTGAATTTGGTTTAATTCCTCATGTTCTTAATTATGTTGAGGATTCTTATCTTGACTCTCAAGTTTGACAACCAATGGAAGACTATTTTGTAGCCCTAGATCTATGATTAGTTTGCTGTAATTTTCTGATTTGGCAAACTGTCTTGATGCTTTTGTCTTGTCTTCCTCCTTTTCTATGTCTGCCACTATGTTACAGTGAGGGGTGGCCAATAATTCAATTAAGTTTTCTTTCTCATTGAATTTTTCATGATTGAAGAGAATAAATGAGTCAAGGCTTGTATGCACGGAATAAAGAGGAGAGTTTTCAGGTGTCTCTTGGCTACTGACCATGTATTGCATGTGAGACTCCCTATAAATTCTTATAGTTTGATTAAAAACAGGGATAGTAGCATATGCCATATCCATTTTAATTTTTCCTTGTAACTTAGCTCCCCATGATCTTGATAACATCATATGATATTTGGGGGGGGCATCATCCACTACAATATCCATCACTAAACATTTGGCTAGAATTTGAGCTAAGTTTACACAGAGGTCTTTGATCAAACCTAAAAATTTTACTCTAATGGAATAAAAGGAGTATAGATCTTTGTATGGTCTGGTGATTTCAAAGCCTAGGCTCTCCATTACTGCTTTGGGCATTAAGTTGTGAGAGGCCCCTAAGTCATGCATATCATTGTGCAAAATTTTGTCTTGAATTTTCAAACTAACATAAAATGGTGGAACTGGCCCTTCTTGGTATCTCCCCTCAATCATAGGACCAAATAAGAGCTCTGGTTGGTCATCATTGAGGTTAACAGTGTCATTATTTTCTGCTATGTTGAAAGCTTTCAAAATTTTTGATCTATATACATCTTGGGTGACTAATTCAGTGAGGGGAACAAAGATTTTAATCTTGGCAATTTCTTGTTCCAAAATAAAAGGCAGTTGATTTTTTACAATGTTTGTTTCAACCTTGTTAATCACCACTTTATCAGCAAAATCAGTTTGTTTATTCCCTCTATTTACATTGGTCAAAATTGTTTTAATAGGAGCAGTAGCTGAAGTGCTAACACTGCTAAGATATGCACTCTATTTTTCATTAATTTGAGTGCCTTCCTCTTTGTTTTGATCATAATTTACAACCACTATTTTGTCCTTCTTTTTTTGATCTTGAGAGCTTCCTGATTCTTTTTACTCCTAAGGTCATATTCTTTTGGGGTTTCTATGATGACATTTTCCAGCTCTTGATAATAATGTTCATCCTCTGTTCTTTTATCATCATAGGGTGTGTATAGACCTTGTTTTCTATTAATAGGGACATCAAAGTGGTCACCACCTATTCCCAACATGTTTATATCATCTTCCTCTATTTTTTCACTTGTTTCTTCAACCTCACTTACATAGTTTTCTTGGAAGGGAGGTCTGATCTGTTGATCATCCTCTCTTTGTCTATTTTGAGGTTGATTTCTCCTAAAGTTTTGATTTTGATTCTGAGATTGATTTTGATTTCTGTTTTGGGGAGCTGATTGGTTTTCTCTAGCTTGTACTCTCTCAAGTATGCTCATCTTTTTCATCATTTCTTCCATGATCCTTTCCATTTTCGAGCTAGATGTGGAGGGTGAATATTCCTCCCTAAATGATACTTTCTTCTCATTCCTCATTCTAGCTCTTTTCTCAATCAGATTTACCTCCACAGCAATAGCTCCCTTTTGCATATCTTCTAAAGTCAAGGGGTCTCTTTCTCTTAGCTGATAGGCCATTTCAGGATCAAATCCTTCAAGAAATTTGGCCAAGGTTGAACCTTGTGGAGGTTTAAAGTCTGGTGGAAGTGCATTATAAAAGCTATTGAATCTAGTGCAATAATCTTGAACACTTTCCCCAGTGTTTATTTTGAGGTTGTTGTAGTCTGAAAGTATTTGAAGAGGGTTTTTCCTAACTTCCCACTTGTTTAGGAATAACTGATGGAAGGATTGGAGATCATTAATACTATTAGGGGTTAAGCTTTTGAATCATTTTCTTTCTTCTCCCCCTATACTCTGAGCAAACAATCTAAGCTTAACAATTTCATCATCTATCTCATTTCTATCAAAATATTCATTCATCTTGTCCACATGTTATAAAGTAGTAGTAGTACCACTGGCATCATATGATGGTATCTTGGACTAATAGTCCTGTGGCAGATTGACTAGAGGTAAAGGAAGGAATAAAGGCGCATACCATGTTGCCATGTTAGGAGGTTGTGGAAAAAGCGGGGGGGTTTACAGGTGGAGGGTGTAAAGTGGGAGGGGTTTGATCGAATGGTGTAGTTTTAACAGTGGGTGTATGGATAACAGAAGTGGATGGACCAGCAAGAGATTTTTGAGCTAATCTAAGATGAGAGAAACCGAAATTATGAAGGAAATCCAAATCATGTGGGGTAGTTTCTTTGCTACCAGGATGTTCACTTCTATCTTGGGATGAAGTTAGAGACTCAAAATCTATCTGGTCTATATCATCAAGTGACCTAGTTCTGAATGTATTTCTCAAGTCAATTTGTGAATCTTGTAGAGCTACAAGGTTTTCAGGAATAGAATTGGCTCCTTGGATTGGTCCAACAATAGTTGAAGCTTGAGCCTTAGGAGACTTCCTAAGTATTCTTTCAGGATTATCAACTATCTCAGGAGGGTTTGGGTCAGGATAGGCTCTAGTATGAACTCTTCTAGAAGTGACTATTCTATATTTTTAGACCCAATAATAAGAAAAGTTTTAACCAAATATGACAATCTTTAATAGGTTAACTCATCGTTTAGCAAGAAAAATTTAATCCTCAAATTCTTTTGTACTGAATTTAAATGATATTATGATAAAGGGTTTCCCAGTGGAGTCTTTGGAAAACCAAGGAAAATCAGCAGGCCTACTGATGTTTAGTGGAGTCACTGGGTGGAAATTTTTAGCTCTTTTGGAGGTAAAATGTTTTATGGTCCACCACCATATACCAATCTAAAATTTTTTTGGGTTTTTTGAGTTTTTTCAGTCCTATAGGTTAAGAGAGTGTCCTAAATCTATTTCAACACCTAGCTATGGTGATGAGACAAAAAAATTTTACTCTTATGGCTTAGCTAGCTGATTCCTTCAAGGTTTGATAAGGTTCTATGAGAATCCTAAGGGTTACTTAGTTTGTCACTGATTCAAATAAGTCCTATCATGATCACCATTTGCTTTGGTAGTGCTTGAAGAAAGCTACTTATACTGCACTTAATGCTGAGTGTTTTGTTTTAAGTATTTTACTCAGATATCCCCAGTATGGTCGCCAGAAATGTTAGGCCTCTGTAATTTAGTAGAGTGGAAAGACTAAATGTTGTAGAGATTATATCAAAAACCACTTTGGGATTCTAGGATCTAGCCCTCCTGAATCCAGAGAGGGATCTCTCTATAAGTGCAAAGATTTATTTATCTTTTAAGGATTTAGTATGATATTAGGCTAGTTATTAGGAACAAGGGTTTTTTGTTTGTTAGGTTGGTCGAGGTATGATCTTTAATTGAGTGGAAAATCCTGAAATGAAAGAGTTTCAGGGAGGTGAAGGTGTGAATAATCAATCAAGGTTCAGTTGATAGGATAAGTATGGAACTGCACTTAGTCCATTGGGTTATGGAGTCATAAAATGTTTTAATTGTACAATAGTTATCAAGATTGGTCCATGGGGCAAGTCATCTATATCTAAATATCCTTTAGATTAAATGATGGAATGGAAAATTAAAATGTTGTGAAGGTGGAAAAAGCCAATAATTTCACTAAGGATTTATCAACTTTCCAAACAAGAAAAGCCTTTTTTAAGTAACTATTTGAAACCAGCCAAAGGACAGGGCTAACCATTGAATTCTTTAGACAAGCTTGTATTAAAGATAAATTATCAGACAAACAATCCAGTAATCCATATGACTACTTTCAGAAAGGATGAAAAAAGATAAGAAAAACAAAGTGCAGCTTAAGATCAAGTCAGATATCATTAAAATCTAGGCCTGCTTTCAGCATACTCTTACAAAAACTTTCAAAAAACCTTTGGAGAAAGAACTAGAAGACAGGGCAAACCATAAAATTTTCTAGTTTTACTCTACTTAGCATGTAATGAAAATATCATTCAAGAACAATGTTTAAATTTAGCACTTCAAGACATGGACTAACCAACATTCCTTGACAATGTTTACACTTAATTTAAGTCATTCTTAAATACCCAAAGGGGGAAAACATAAACATAAATCTTATCAATGAGAGAAGGGTACTTTTAAGAGTAAATCCTAGCTCTATATTTGTTGTTCTTTATCAAAGAAAATTAACAATTTTGTGGAAAACATAAGAAGGAAAACAATTACAATGAGAGGCACATCACCAATGGTATAGACCAAGATACCATGAATCAGCTTGTGTATTGATGTCAATCCAATTACATACTTCAAGTCCAATGTTTCAGAACAACAACAACTTCTCTTCTCATCCTAACTTCTTTGATTACAAACAGAGCTTCAACAGCCTCTGAGAACTATTTACATGCAGAAAATTTTGAGCAGCAAGTATTACATCAAAGTCCAACAACCAACCCTTTACAATGTCCTCCTCAAGGATATTTTATAAGAAAATGAGGAGGTGGAAGAGTTTCTAGGGTTCAAGTGTCATTAATTCTATACTAAATGCAATTCCTAGCCTTGAAAACCATGCAAGGCATAAGGCAGGAATGCATTGAATTATAACTTTGTTTCATTTACTATGTTTATGTTTTTTAGGCCTAGTGGATAAAAATATTAACTTTAAGGCCTTTTTTATCTTTTACAATAACTTCATTGATAGTTTAAAATGTATTATTTTGTTCTAAATAAATTTTCAGCTGTCTTTAGGCAAATATATTTTGACTGGGCAATAACTATGCCTTCTTTTGATTTATTGAAGCTGCAAGTGGCACTCTAGTAGCTAAAGAGGATATTTTAGCCTTTGATGTGGCATTGGAGGCCTTCTTTACTGACATTTTTCTTTTTCTTACCTTAAAAAACTTTAATTTGTCTTTACTCTGTGTTTTAGGCTTAATTAGATTTGATCTTTGTTCTCGGGTCTTTGTTCCTTAACACTGTCTTTATCCTTTAAACATGTGGATTAAAAATCTTGATCTTCAGGTTTTTAGGCATTAATCCCTTTACTGTTAATTCTCCATTCTGATACATTTTTTTTGTTTGTTTATGTAGGTGGCTTTATGCAGTTGGAGGGCTTCTGCTAAACCCTAGATCATGATCCATATGTTTTAAACCTGGATTCAAAACTCGCAGCTCCTTTTTCCTTTGATTCTAAGCCACAGAATCGTCATTCTGGGATTTTTTTTCACCTGACTGTGACTGAGAAAAACATAGAGAAAACACCATAAAAACCCTGCAAAAACACACAAACTCATTATAAATTCCTGCGGAATTTGGTTAAGACTGCTTTCAGAGATTTAATGGAGGGGATGGAGCTATGCAAAATGGGAAAATGCAAGAGAAGGGAAGGAAATCCCATCAAACACAGTTAACCAGGTGAGAAATGGAGTTTGGGTGCGATAACGAATGTGGATCATTAGATTAGAATGATCAACAATTGAGATCATTCAGTGAAACGATTGGGAGAAAAGATGGAGGGAAAAATGCATGGGGGTGAAGTTAAGTCAGGACCATCTGATCTCAAAGATCGATGGACAAGATCAAATTGAAAATAACACTGTGGAGGACGGTGGTTTGGTGGAAAATTGGCAATGGTTTTCTCAAAATATTTTTGGGGGTAGGCGGTATTGCTCAAAACAATGCGATACAACACATTGTTTGATGTGTGTCCCTCCCAATATCGCCCATTTCGCAAATTTTTTGGGCATTAAACCTCGGGTACAAAAATTTTGTGATATGGGATATTAGCTTCTAGATTGAAGGCTCCAAATCCAATGGTGTGGATCGCAAGAGACGGGGGTGAGGTGCACGACATGGGATGGTAGTGGGATCACGGGTGCGTCGACATTTTTGTTGCATATCGAGCAGGTGTTTGAGTTATCTAGTTAAGTCTCGATCATTCGATCTCTTGAATGAACGGTTAGGATTGAAGGAATGAGAAGATAGACAGATGGAGCAAAGGGTAAGGTAGGGAGAATGGGCGGATGAAAGGAGGGTCGATGGTCGTTGATCTACAGAGAACAACGGCCTAGATCCATTTTAAAATTTACATGTCGAGAATAAAAAATAATAAAGGAAATTTGGGTTTTGAAAAGGTTTTTAGGCTTTTAAGTGCCTGATTGCAGGGGTTTTTCCATATGAGGTGGGGGCTAAAGGAAATAATCCCTCAGGGGCTTAAGAACCTTATAGTGTAGAAAAGGATTTTTAGGCCAAAAAATAGTGATTTTTAAGCCAAAATAAGGGTTCCAATAGAGGAAAGGAGGGAATTTAAAACCAAATAAAGGGGAGATATAAGGTTTTAAGGGGGGTTTGATGATTTTGGAGGTTAAAAAGAAGGTAAAATAGAGGGATTTCATGGAGGAAAGAAGGATGAAAATGGGGTTTATTTATGAGAAAAGGAGTAGTGAAAATGATGAAAGATGGAGTTTTAAGCAGTCTTTCTTTTGGGAAACAGCAGGTTCTTTAGGATAAAGAGGGAAATAATAGTGAAGATTAACTCAAAGGGTAAATAACATCATAAGACTTCAAAAGATGATAGGTTTTGAAAGGAAACTATCTCTTGAAGGCGAAAAAAGATTTAGCCACCATTTGGTATGACAAATTTTATAGGTGGCTAACATATTCTCCTTCCCGGCACTGATTCATGTGCTTGTTTATGGTGATAGTACTAGCTGTTTAGTACTTCATTATGTTGTACGTTTTCTTTCATGCATGTCACCGGTTATTATCTATTTCTCAATGGTTGTATGTATGTCTTCTTTTTGATTAATGTTTATTTTTCCTTGCCACGACGATATTCTATTGTGAACTACTTTATAGTTAACTTCTAACACGTTTTCTTTCATATGTGTTTGACTGGTTTTTGGCTAACTGATCCCAGTTATGGCATATCCCCCTTTTATTTTTGCTGCTTAGACTTGCTGGTACCTTTTTTTATGGTTCGTTAATCTTGGGCTGATTTTTTTCTTCATTGATTGGTAATTTCACCTTTGCCTCTGCTCCTTCATCTTCTCATCCGACAACCAAGAGTGGAAAAAATTATGGCAGCAGCCAGGCCCACATACCAGATGGGGCTCCTATCCCAAACGGTGTGAGGTATAATTTGGACCTTTCATAGGGGAGACCCCCATTGTTATCGGTAGTACATTTTTGCCCATCAACAGGGTCTTAACCTTAACCTTAACTATAACCTAACCTTGACCTCGACCTTAACTATAACCTAACACTAACCTTGACCAAACCCTTATCATTAACCTTAACCATAAATTAACCTTAACCTCAACTAAACCCTTAACCTTAACCTTAACCTAACCTTAACATAACCTTAACCTTAACCTAACCTTAACCTTAACCTTACCAAACATTTAACCTTAACCTTAACCTTAAGTTAAACTTAACCTTAACCTAACGTTAACCTTACCCTTAACCCAATCTTAACCTTAATCTTACCCTTAACCTTAAACTTAACCTTGACCTTAACTATAACCTCACCCTAACCTTAACCAAACCCTTAACCTTAACCTTAATCTTAACCTTAACGTTAACCTTAACCTTCCCATAACCATAACCTTAACCTTAAACTTGACCTTACCCTTAACCTTAACCTTAACGTTACCCCCTTAACCTTAACCTTAACCTGACTAAACCCGTAACCTTAACCTTAACATTACCCCCTTAACCTTAACCTTAACATGACTAAACCCATAACCTTAACCTTAACTTTACTCTTAACCTAACCTTAAACATAACCATAACCTTAACCATAACCTTAACCTTAACCTTACCCTTACCTAACCTTAACCTTAACCTAACCTTAACCTTAACCTTTACCTAACCTTAACCTTAACCTAACCCTAACCTTACATTAACCTTAACCCTAACCATAACCTTAACTTTACCTTTAACCTACGCTTAACCTTAACCTTAACCTTAACTTAACCTAACCTTAACCTTAAATATAACCTTACCCTTAACATAACCCTAACATTAACCTTAACTGTGACCTTGACCTTGACCTTAACCTTAAACTTACCCTTAACCTTCACCTGAAGCTTGACCTTAAGCTTAAGCTTAACCTGACTAAACCTGTAACCCTTAAAAAAAACCTTAACTTAACCTAACCTTAACCTAAAAATAACCTTAACCTAAAAATAACCTTAACCTTAACCTAACCCTAACCTTGACCAAACCCTTCACCTTGACTTTAACCTTAAATATAACCTTAACCTTAACCTCACTAAACTCGTAACCTTAACCTTAACCTAACCTTAACCTAGAATTTAACTATAACCTAACCCTAACCTTTGCTTAACCCATAAACCTTAACATTAACCCATAAACTTAACCTTATCTTTAAGGTTACGGTTAAGGTTATGGTTAAGGTCAAGGTCAACGTGAAGGTCAAGGTTAGGTTAAGGTTAAGGTTACAGTTACAATTTAGGTTAAGGTTAGGGTAAGGTTAGGGTAAAGGTTAAGGTTAAGGTTAAGGTTAAGATTAAGGGTAAGGTTAAGGTTAAGGTTATTTTAAGGGTAAATTTAAGGTTAAGGTTAAGGTTAAGGCTAGGTTAAGGGTAAATTCAAGGTGAAGGTTAGCTTAAGGTTCAAGTTACAGGTTTAGTTAGGGTAAGGTTAAGATAAGGTTTGGTTAACCTTAACCTTACCCTTAACCTTATCTTAACCTTACCCTAACCTTAACCCTAACCTTACCCTTAACCTTAACTATAACCTAACCCATAACTATAAGTTAAGGTTAAGGTTAAGGTTACAGGTTTAGTCAAGTTAAGGTTAAGGTTACAGGTTAACCTAACTTCAACCTTAACCTTCACTATAAGGTTAGGTTATAGTGAAGGTTAAGGTTAAGGTTGCGGTTAAGGGTTTGGTTAAGGTTAAAGGTTATGGTTATGGTTATGGGAAGGTTAAGGTTAAGGTTAGGTTAGGTTAAGGGTTTAGGTTAATGTTAAGGTCAGGGGTAAGATAAGGTTAAGGTTAAGATTAAGGTTCTGGTTAGGTTAAGGTTAGGGTTAAGGTTAATGTTAAGGTCAAGGTTTAGGTTAATGTTACTGTTAAAGGTTAAGGTTAAGGTTATGGTTAAGGTCAAGGTCAAGGTCAAGGTCAAGGTTAGGTTAAGGTTAATGTTATGTTAAGGCTAAGATAAGGTTAAGGGTAAATTCAAGGTTAGGTTTAACCTTAACCTTAACCTTAACCTAAGTTGAACCTAACCTTAACCTTACTAAACACGTAACCTTAACCTTTCCTCAACTTTAACCTTAACTTTAACCTCAACTTTAACCTTAACCTTACACTAGCATTAACCATAACCTTAACCTGACTAAATATCTAACCTCAACCATACCTTAATCTAACTTTAACATTAACCTTCACCTTAACCTAACTATAACCTTACCCTTAACCTTAACCTTGACCTTAACTATAACCTAACCCTAACCTTGACCATACCCTTAATATTAACCTTAACCTTAACCTTTACTTAATATTAACCTTGACTTTAACCGTAACCTTAACCTTACCTTAACCTAACCTATCCTTAACCTTAACCTTACTCTTAACCTTAATCTTGATCTATACTGAAGATGGATCCCCGTTGGGATTCGAAACGTCGACAAGTGTTTCGTGAGACTGTGGATAATCTGGCAAACTCTTCACTTAACCTTGACCTTAACCTTAACCTTAACTTAACATAACCTATCCTTAACCTTAACCTTACTCTTAACCTTAACCTTGACCTATCCTGAAGATGGATCCCTGTTGGGATTCGAAACGTCGACAAGTGTTTCGTAAGACTGTGGATAATCCGGAAAACTCTTCACTTAACCTTGACCTTAACCTTAACCTTACCCATAACCTTCACCCTTAACCTTGACCAAACCCTTAACCTTAACCTTAACTTGACTAAAATCTTAACCTTAACCTAACCGTAACCTTAACCTTACCTTAACCTAACTTAACCTTGACCTTAACCTTAACCTTAACCATAATCCTAACCTTAACCTTAACCTTGCTTTAACCATAACCTTAACCTTAACGTTAACCTAACCTTACCCTAACCATAACCTGAACTTTACCCTTAACATAACCTTAGCCTTGACCTTAAGGTTATGGTTTGGTTAAGGGTAAAGTTAAGGTTAAGGTTAGGTTAAGGTTAAGGTTAAGGTAAGGTTAAGGCGAAGGTTAGGTTAAGGTTCAAGTCAAGGTTAGGGTTAGGTTAAGGTTAAGGGTAAGGTTAAGGTTATGGGTTTAGTCAGGTTAAGGTTAAGTCTTACCCCATTAACCTTAACCTTAACCTAACTATAACCTTACCTTATCATAACTTAACCTTAACCTTGACATTGACCTTAACCTTAACTTTAACTTTACCCTAACCTTTAGGGTTTAGTCAGGTTAAGGTTAAGGTTAAAGGTTTGTTCAAGGTTAGGGTTAGGTTATAGTTAAGGTAAAGGTTAAGGTTAGGTTAAGGTTAAGGTTAAGGTTAAGGTTAAGTAAAGGTTAATGTTAAGGGTTTGGTCAATGTTAGGGTTAGGTTATAGTTAAAGTTAAGGTTAAGGTCAAGGTTAAGGTTAAGGTTAAGGGTTTGGTCAAGGTTAGGGTTAGTTTATAGTGAAGGTTAAGATTAAGTTAAGGGTAAATTCAAGGTTAAGGTTAGGTTAAGGGTAAATTTAAGGTTAATGTTAAGGTTTTTTCAAGGTTAGGGTTAGGTTATAGTTAAGGTTATAATAAGGTTAAGGTTAGGTTAAGGTTAAGGTTAGGTTAAGGGTAAAGTTAAGGTTAAGGTTAGGGTAAGGTTAAAGTTAAGGTTAGGTTAAGGTTTAGGTTAAGGTTAATGTTAAGGTTAAGGTTAAGGTTAAGGTCAAGGTTAATGTTAAGGGTTTGGTCAAGGTTAGGGTTATGTTATATTTAAGGTCAAGGTTAAGGTTAAGGGTAAGGTTATAGTTATGTTAAGGTTAAGGTTAAGGTTAGGTTAAGGTTAAGATAAGGTTAAGGTTAAGGTTAAGGTTAGGGTTGTAATGTTCCAAATTTTTGCAAATAAATTGGAACATCAATTTTTGCTCCTATTATCTAGGAGATAAATAAAATGGGTGAGGAGACCTATTTGCATAAATAAAATTCCACATGAAGTGAGAAGGGATCTATGGAGTAGCCATTTTTGCACATCCTAGTGTGAAAAGGGGGCAAACACATGAGGATGAGGCCATGTTGACTAAGTCAACAGCGCAGCACAAGAGGGTGTAGCTTGCTTGGGAAGACAGCGCAGTTAGAGAGGAAAGAAGATTCCTTGTGGGAGAAACCCTAATTGGGTGGAGTCCATGGCATAGAGGAATACTTTTTCATATAAGGAGGATGAGTTATCCATAGAGATCATTATTGAAGATTTGGACTTAGAGTCTATTTGCAATCTCTAGTTGTTCAGCTGAATTGCAGTTCCTTTGGCATGAGGGATTCATGTTTAGGAGTTCCTCTCCTCCCTTGAGTAGCTTAAGGAGGATTGCTCTTCATTTATCCATATCCAGGAATTTGGCCAGAGCCACTTCTTCATCTACAGTGCAGTCACTGGGTTATGTTGCAGGTGTTGCTATGGAGGAGATTCCACAACACCATTCCTTGTATCATTTCTCATAGGAAGGAGTTCCTATTCTTTAGGAGGATCAGCAAGGAGGGTTTCTAGAGCTGATTTACATATTTTGGCAGAAGGCCAAGCTTCTCCCACCTTCATCAGTGTAGTCCCTTCCATAGACTGTGTTATCTCAGAGTTTGTTTTCAGTGGGGGTTTGCTCCACCATTTTGGAGGAAGAGATTTCTTGTGCCAGGATCAGCCTTGCACTTAAGGAATCCATTGGAGCAGGTTTTTTCAGTTCGCATGCCATATTCATTCTCCTCCTTCTATTTTATATTTTGAGTTGCTAGAGCTACCCAGCAACTCTAGCATTATTGTATTTTCATATTTTGTACATGTATTGCAGCCATTCCTTCTAAGGATTGTGTATTAGTGTTATAGTAGTATTTTCAGGGGTTGAGAGCATGCTCCCCCTCATTTCTTGAGCTATTATTGTAATATCATTTTATTATCATTTTACATGTTGCAGTGTCTCCATATGACTGCGCAGTCATAGCTAGGGTTCACATGTATAGTAGTGTTCTCTTGTACTTTTTCCTTGAGGATTGGTATTGTTCATCTTGAGCATCATTTCCCTCAAGATTTGGTATACATTTTCAGCTGCTATTATTATAATGAGATGGCTATGAGTTCTCTGGCATTTTCAGAAGTTTGAGCAAGTTACTCTTGATGCTTATTTTTTGCATATTGCTGTAGCTCATTCTCTTGAGCAAGATATTCCCCAGGAAGAAATATTTGATAGCTATAGGTAGAGTCTAAGGAAGGGCCAGATAGCCTCTGGTTCTCATCCTCTCTTTAGAGGTGAAATAACTGGTAAAATCCCTCTCAGTCAATCTCTGACATAGCCTTGTTCATATTTCCGACAAAGGAACATTTCAGCGGTGAAAAATCTGTTGATTTCCATATCGGGATATTACAAGGGTAAATTCAAGGTCAAGGTTAAGGTTAGGGTTACGGGTCTTAACCTTAACCTTCACTATAACCTAACCTTAACCTTAACTTTAACTTGAAACCTTACCCTAACCTTGACCCGAACCTTAACCTTATCTTAACCTTAACCTTCATTATAACCTAACCTTAACCTTGACCTTCACTATAACCTAACCCTAACCTTAAGGATTTGTTCAAGGTTAGGGTTAAGTTATATTTAAGTTCAAGGTTAAGGTTAGGTTAAGGGTAAAGTTAAGGTTAAGGTTAGGTAAGAGTAAGGTTAAGGTTAAGGTCAAGGTTAAGGGTAAAGTTAAGGTTATGGTAATGGGAAGGTTAACGTTAAGGTTAAGGTTAAGTTAAGGTTAAGGTTTTGGTTTTTTCAAGGTTAGGGTTAGGTTATAGTTAAGGTCAAGGTTAAGGTTAGGTTAAGGTTAATATTAGCTTAAAGGTAAAGTTGAGGCTAAGGTTAAGGGTTTGGTCAAGGTTAGGGTTAGGTATTACGGGTTTAGTCAGGTTAAGGTTAAGGTTAAGGGTTTGGTCAAGGTTAGCGTAAGGTTATAGTTAAGGTCAAGGTTAAGGTTAGGTTATAGTGAAGGTTAAGGTTAAGATAAGGTTAAGGTTAAATTTAAGGTTAGGGTTAGGTTATAGTTAAGGTTAAGGTTAGGTTAACGGTAAAGTTAAGGTTAGGTAAGGGTAAGGTTAAAGTTACAAGTTTAGTCAAGTTAAGGTTAAAGTTAAGGTTAAGGTTAAGGGGGTAAGGTTAAGGTTAAGGCTAAGGGTAAAGTTAAGGTTAAGGTGAAGGTTAGGTCATAGTTAAGGTTAAGGTTATATTTAAGGTAAAGGTTAGTTTATAGTTAAAGTTAAGGTTAAGGTAAAGGTTAAGGTTAATTTTACGGGTCTTAACCTTAACCTTCAATATAAAATTAACCCTAACCTTAACTCTAATATTAAACTTAGCTATAAACTAACCCTAAACTTGACCAAACCCTTAACCTTAACCTTAACCTAACTAAACCCGTAACCTTGACCTTAACCTTACCCTTAACCTTCACCTTAACTATAACTTTACCCTTAACCTAACCTTAACCTTAACCTTAACCTTACCCCCTTAAACTTAACCTTAACCTTAACATTAACCTTAACCTGACTAAACCCGTAACCTTAACCTTACCCTTACCTAACCTTAACCTTAACCTTAACCTAACCATAAGGTAAGGTTAAGGTTAAGGTTAAGTTAAGGGTTTAGTTAGGGTAAGGTTAAGGTTAAGTTATGGTTAAGGCTACGGGTTTAGTCAAGTTAAGGTTAAGGTCAAGGTTAGGGTTAGGTTGAGGTTAAGGTTAAGGTCAAGGTTAGTGTTAGGTTGAGGTTAAGGTTAAGGTTTGGTTAAGGGAAAAGTTAAGGTTAAGGTTAGGTTAAAATTAAGCTGAAGGTTAAGGGTAATGTTAGGGTTAAGGTTAGGGGAAGGTTAAGGTTAAAGTTAGGTTAAGGTAAGGATAATGTTAAGGTTAGGTTAGGTTAGGTTAAATTAAGGTTAAGGTTAAGATTAAGGTTATGGGAAGGTTAAGGGCTTAATTGTACCCTTAACCTTAACCTAACATTAACCCTAACCTTAACCTTGACCTTAACTATAACCTAACCCTAATGTTAACCTAACCTTAACCTCAACTTTAACCTTAACCTTACCCTAGCATTAACCATAACCTTAACCTGACTAAATCCGTAACCTTAACCTTACCTTAATATAACTTTAACATTAACCTTAACCTTAACCTAACTATAACCTTACCCTTAACCTTAACCTTGACCTTAACTATAACCTAACCCTAACCTTGACCATAACCTTAATATTAACCTTAATATTAACCTTTACTTAATATTAACCTTCAACTTAACCTTAATCGTAACATTAATCTTACCTTAATCTAACCTACCCTTATGCTTAACCTTAAACTTAACCTTAATCTTAACTATAACCTAACCCTAACCTTGACCAAACCCTTAACCTTACCCTAATCTTAACCTTCCCATAACGATAAACTTAAAATTAACCTTAACCTTAATCTGACTAAACCCGTAACCTTAACCTTAAGGTTAACATTAAAGTTAAGGTTAGGATTAAGGTTAGGGGAAGGTTAAGGTTAAGGTTAACGTTAGGGTTAACGTTAGGGGAAGGTTAAGGGTATAGTTAAGGTTAAGGTTAAGGGTAAGGTGAAACTTAACCTAACCTTAACTAGTCGGCTCTTTTCCTTGTCATCATTTCCTCTATTTATTTAACCTAATTGTTTCTCTTCTTTGTAGATTTGTCCTGAAGATGGCTCTTGATTTAGACTTGAAACCTAGACTAAAAAATGAGGACTGTGGAGATTCCGATTTTTTTATCTAAAAATCTACACCACATAAATCTACAATCTATCGTTAAGGGTAAGGTTAGGGTAAGGTTATAGTTAAGGTTAAGATAAGGTTAAGGTTAAGGGTAAGGTTAAGGTTAAGGATAAGGTTAGGTTAAGTTAAGGATAAGGTTAAGGTTTTGTGAAGGTTAGGGTTAGGTTATAGTTAAATTTAAGGTTAGGGTTAGGTTATAGTTAAATTTAAGTTTAAGGTGAAGGTTAAGGGTAAGGTTAAGGTTAGGTTAAGGTTAAGATTATGTTAAGGGTAAAGTTAAGGTTATGGTTAGGGTAAGATTAGGGTTAAGGTTAAGGTTAGGTTAAGGGTAAAGTCAAGGTCAAGGTTAAGGTTATGGTTATGGGAAGGTTAAGGTTAAGGGTTTGGTTAAGGTTAGGGTTAGCTTAGGGTTAAGGTTAAGGTTAGGTTAAGGGGAAATTCAAGGTTAAGGTTATGGTTATGGGAAGGTTAAGGTTAAATTTAAGGTAAAGGTAAGGTTAAGGTTAAGGTCAATGTCAAGGTTAAGGGTAAGATAACGTTAAGGTTAAGGTTAAGGTTAAGGTTATGTTAAGGTCAAGGTTAAGGTTAGGTTAAGGTTAGGTTAAGTTTAAGGTTAAGGGTGGAGGTTAAGGGTAAGGTTAAGGTTAAGGTTATGGTTAAGGTTAAGGTTATGGTTAGGTCAAGGTTAAATTAGGTTAAGGTAAGGCTAAGGTTAGGTTGGGCTATAGTTAAAGGTAAGGTTAAGGTTAGGTTAAGGGTAAATTTAAGGTTAAGGTTAAGGCTAGATTAAGGTTAAGGTCAAGGTTACGGTTATGTTAAGGTAAGGTTAAGATAATGTTAAGGGTTATGGGTTTATTCAGGTTAAGGTTAAGGTTAAGGTTACGGGTTTATTGAGGTTAAGGTTAAGGTTAAGGGAGTAAGGTTAAGGTTAAGGTCAAGGTCAATGTTAAGATTAAGCTAGGTTAAGGTTAAGGGTTTGGTCAATGTTATGGTTAGGTTATAGTTAAGTTCAAGGTTAAGGTTAAGGTTAAGGTTAAGGTTATAGTTAAGGTTAAGGTTAAGCTTAGCTAAAGGTTAAGGTAAGGTTAAGGTTAGGTTAAGGTTAACCTTAACCTTCACCTTAACCTTAACCTTTTAATTACCCTTAACCTAACCTTAACCTTAACCTAACCTTATCGTTAACCTTAACCTTCCCATAATCATAACCTAAAACTTAACCTTAACCTTAACCTAACCTTAACCTTAACCTTAAAATTTACCTAACCTTAACCTTAACCATAACCTTAACCTTAACTTTAACCTTAACCTTAACCTAACCTTATCCTTGACCTTAACTATAACCTAACCCTAACCTTGACCAAACCCTTAACCTTAACTATAACCTAACCCTAACCTTAACCAAATCCTTAACCTTAACATTTTCTTACCCTTAACCTTAAATTATCCTTAACGTTAACGTTAACCTTAACCTTGACCTAACCGTAACATTAACCTTACCTTAACCTAACTTAACATTAACCTTAATGTTATGTTAAGGGTAAAGTCAAGGTTAAGACTGATGTTAAGGTTAAGGGTAAAGTTAAGGTTAGGTTAATGGTAAATTTAAGGTTAAGGTTAGGGTTAATGTTAGGCTAAGATTAAGTTTAAGGTTAATGTTCAGGGTTTGGTCAAGGTGAGGGTTAGGTTATAGTTAAGGTCAAGGTTAAGGTTAGGTTAAGGTTAAGGGTTTGGTCAAGGTTAAGGTTAAGGTTAAGGTTAGGGTAAAGGTTAAGGTTAAGGTTATGGTTAAGGTTAAGGTTAAGGTTAAGGTTAGATAAATTTTAACGTTAACGTTAATTTTAAGGTTAAGGGTAAAGTTAAGGTTAAGGTTAGGTCAAGGTTAAGGTTATGTAAGAGTAAGGTTATGGTTAAGGTTAAGGTTATGTTTAACTTTAGGTTAAGGATAAAGTTAAGGTTAAGTTTATATTAAAGTTAAGGTTAAGGTTACAGGTTTAGTCAGGTTAAGGTTAAGGTTACGGGTTTAGTTAGGTTAAGTTTAAGGGGGTAAGGTTAAGGCTAAGGTTAAGGGTGAAGGTTAATGGTAAGGTTAAGGTTAAGGTTATAGGTTTAGTTAGGTTAAGGTTAAGGTTAAAGGTTTGGTCACGGTTAGGGATAGGTTATAGTTAAGGTTAAGGTTAAGGGTAAGGTTAGGGTAAAGGTTTAGGTAAAGGTTAAGGCTAAGGGTTTCCTTGACCTTAACTTTAACCTTGACCTTAACTATAACCTAGCCCTAACCTTACCCTTAACCTTAATCTTAACCTAACCTTAACCTTGCCCTTAACCTAATCTTAACGTTAACCTTAACCTGACTAAACTTGTAACCTTAAGCTTACCCTTAACCTTATCTTACATTTTCCTTAACTATAATCTTAACCTTAACCTATCCTTAACTGTAAATCTACCCTTAACCTAACCCTAACCTTGACTTTACCATTAACTTAACCTTAACCTGCACTATAACCTAACCCTAACCTTGACCAAAGCCTTAACCTTAAACTTAACCTTACCCTTAACCTTACCCTTAACCTTATCTTAAACTTACCCTTATCGTTATCTTAACCTTTACTTAACCTCAAGCTTGACCTTGACCTTATCCTTAACCATAACCTTAACCTTAACCTTAACTTTACCCTGAACCTTACCCTTAACCTTAACCTTGACATTAACTATAACCTAACCCTAACCTTGACCAAACGCTTAACCATAATGTTAACCTCAGGTTAAGGTTAAGGGTAAGGTTAGGGTAAGGTTAATATTAGGTTAAGGGTAAAGTTAAGGTTAAGTTTAGGATTAAGGTTAAGGTTAAGGTTAAATTTACTTTATAGTTAAGGTCAAGGTTGAGGTTAATGGTAAGGTTATAGTTAGGTAAGGGTAACTTTAAGGTTAAGGTTATGGTTATGGGAAGGTTAAGGTTAAGGCTAAGGTTAGATTATAGTTAAGGTCAAAGATAAGGTTAGGTTAAGGTTAAGGTTAAGGTTAAAGGTAATGTTAAGGTTAAGATTACGGTTAAGTTAAGGTTAACGTTAAGGTTTTGTTAAAGTTAGGGTTAGGTTATAGTTAAGGTTAGGTTATAGTGAAGGTTAAGGTTAAGACCCATAACCTTAACCTTAAGATTAATCTTAACTTTAACCCTAACTTTTAATTTTCCCTTAACCTAACCTTAACCAAACTTTACCTTAACATTGACCTCAACCTAATCTTAAACTTAACCTTACCCTTAAACCTCACCCTTAACCTTAACCTAACCTTAACCTTACCTTTAACCTTAACCTTATCCTAACCTTATCCTAACCTTAACCTTAGCCTTAACCTAATCTTAACCTTAACCATAACATTAACCTTAAAATTAACCTAACTTTAACCTTAACCTAAACTTAACCTTAACCTTAACCTGACTAACCCCTTAACCTTAACCTTAACCTTAACCTAACCTTAAACTTAACGATAATCTAATCCTAACCTTGACCAAACCATTAACCTTAACCTTTCCCTAACCTTAACCTTAACGTTAACTATAACCTAACCCTAACCTTGACCAAACCCTTAACCTTAACCTTAACCTGACCTTAACTATAACCAAACCCCAACCTTGACCAAACCCTTACCCTTAACCTAACATTAACCTTGACTTTACCCTTAACGTAGCCTTAACCTTAACAATCCCCTAACCCTAACCCTAACCTTACCCTAACCATAGCCTTAAATTTACCCTTAACCTAATCTTAACCTTAACCTAAACTTAACCTTACCCTTAACCTTGACCTTAACCTTAACTTTAACTATAACCTAACCCTAACGTTGACCAAATGTTAACCTTAACCTTAACTTAACCTAACCTTAACCCTAACCATAACCAAAAACTTAACCTTAACCTTAACCTTAAACTTATCGTAACCTTAACTATAACCTAACCCTAACCTTGACCAAACCTTAACCTTAACCTTAAGTCTACCCTTAACATAACCTGAACTTTAACCTTAACCTTGACTTTTTCCTTAACCTTAACCTTAACCATAACCTTAAACTTAAACCTAACCTTAACCTAAATAAACCCGTAACTTTAACCTAACTCTAACTTTCACCAAACCCTTAACCTTAACCTTAACCTGAATAAACCCTTGACTTTACCCTTAACCTTAACTTTACCTTTAACCTAACCTTACCCTTAACCTTAACCTTAACCTGAATAAACCAGTAACCTTAACTATAACCTAACCCTAACCTTGACCAAACCCTTAACCTTAACCTTGACCTTTACCTAATGTTAACCTTAACCTTAACCTAACCTTAATCTTAACCTTATCTTAACCTTAACCTTCACTATAACCTAACTTTAACCTTGACCTTAACTATAACCTAACCCTAACCTTGACCAAACCCATAACCTTAACCTTAATCCTATCTTAACTTTAACCTTTACTATAACTAACCTTAAATATTACCTAACCTTAACCTTAACCTTATATTACCCTTAGCCTAACCTTAACCTTAACTATAACCTAACCCTAACTTTAACCTTAACCATAACCTTATCTTTACCCTTCACCTTAACCTTAACCTTAACCTTAACCTAACTTTCACCTTAACCTAACCTTAACCTTAACCTTAACCTTAACCTAACCTAACCTTAACCTAAACCTAGCCCTAACCTTAACCCTAACCTTACCCTTAACCTTAACCTTAACTATAATCTTAACTTGAGGTTATGGTTAAGTTTAATGTTACGTTAAGGGTAAAGTCGAGGTTAAGGTTAGGTTAAGGTTAAGATTAGGTTAAGGGTAAAGTTAAGGTTAAGGTTAAGGTTAAATTTTTGGTCAAGGTTAAGGGTTAGGTTAAGGTTAAGGTTAGTTTAAGGGTAAATTCAAGCTTAAGGTAAAGTTAAGGTTAAGGTTAGGTTACAGTTAAGATGAAGGTTAATGTCAAGGTTAGGGATAGGTTACAGTTAATTCCAAGGTTAAGGTTAAGGGTAAGGTTATAGTTAGGTTAAGGTTAAGGTTAAGGTGAGATTAAGGTTAAAGTTAGGTTAAGGTTAAGGTTAAGGTTAGGTTAAGGTTAGGGTTATGGTTAAGGTTAAGGATTTGGTTAAGGTTAGGGTTAGGTTTTAGTTAAGGTTAAGATTAGGTTAAGATTAAGGTGAAGGGGGCAAGGTTAATGTTAAGGTTAAGGTTCAGGTTACGTGTTTAGTTAGGTTAAGGTTAAGGTTAAGAGTTTGGTCAAGGTTAGGGTTAGGTTATAGTTAAGGTCAAGGTTAAGGTTAAGGGTAAGGTTATAGTCATTTTAAGGTTAAGGTTAAGGTTAGGATAAGGTTAAGATAAGGTTAAGGGTTTGGGAAAAGTTAGTGTATGTTATAGTTAAGGTTAAGGTTAAGGTTAAGGTTAAGGGTAAAGTTAAGCTTATGTTAAGGTTAATATTAGGCTAAGTGTATAGTTAAGGTTAAGATTAGGTTAAGGGTAAAGTTATGTTTAAGGTTAGGGTTAGGGTTAGGGTTAAGGTTAGGGTTTTTTCAAGGTTAGGGTTAGGTTATAGTTAAGGTTAAGTTTAAGGTTGAGGTTAATGTTAAGGTTACGGGGTTAGTAAGGTTAATATTAAGGGTAAGCTCAAGGATAAGGTTAAGGGTCTTAACCTTAAACTTCACTATAATCTTAACCTTAATCTTAACCTTAACCTGAACCTTAACCTAAACTTAACCATAACCTTAACCTTAACCTTGACCTTAACCTTAACCCTAAACCTTAACCTCACCTTACCCTTAACCTTGACCTTAACCTTGACCTAACCTTAACCATAACCTCAAAATTAACCTTAACCTTGACTTTAACTATAACCTAACCCTAACCTTGACCAAACCCTTAACCTTAACCGTAACCTGACTAAAGTTGTAACCTTAAATTTAACCTTTACCCTTAACCCTAAACTTACCCTCAAATTTAACCTTAACCTGAGGTTAAGATTATGGTTAAGGTTAAGGATAATTTAAGGTTAAGGGTAAGGTTAAGGTTAAGGTTAGAAGTTTATTCAGGTTAAGGTTAAGGTTATGGGTTTGGTCAAGGTTACTGTTAGGTTATAGTTAAGGTCAAGGTTAAGGTTAGGTTAAGGTTAAGGTTAGGTAAAGTTTAAGGTTATGGTTAAGGTTATGGTGAAGGTTAAGGTTATGTTAAGGTTAATATTAGGTTAAGGGTAAAGTTAAGGTTATGGTTAGGGTAATTTTAAGGTTAGTTTAAGGCTAAAGTTAACGTTAAGGTTATGGTTAAGGTTAGGTTAAGGTTAAGGTTAAGGTAAAGGTTTAGGTTAGGGTTAAGGTTAGGGGAAGGTTAAGGTTAAGGTTTGACTTTACCCTTAACCTAATCTTAAGCTTAACCTTAACCTTAACCTTATATTACCCTTAACCTTAACTTAACCTTAACCTTAACCTTGACCTAACCTTAACCTTAACCTTAACCTTACCCCCTTAACCTTAACCTTAACGTTATCTTACACTTAACCTTAACCATAACCTTAAACTTGACTCTACCGTTAACCTAACCTTAACCTTAACCTTAACATAACCCTAACCTTGACCAAACCCTTAACCTTAACCTTAACCTGACAAAACCTGTAACCTTAACCTTAACTTTACCCTTAACCCTCACCTTAACCTTGGATTTACCCTTAACCTAACCTGAACCTAACCTCAAATATAACCTAACCCTAACCTTGACCAAAGCGTTAAATTTAACCTTAACCTAACCTTAACCTTAACGTAACCTAACCTTAACTTTACCCTTAACCTAGCCTCAACCTTAACCCTAACCTGATCTTCAACCTTATCTTAACCTTAACCTAACCTTAACCTTAACCTTAACCTTAAATAAAACATTCTCCTAAGCTTAACCCTAAACTTAACCTTAAATTTACCCTTAACCTAATCTTAACCTTAACTATAACCTAACCCTAACCTTAAACTTAACCATGCATCATTTACACTTGTTATCACTCGTGGTTTTCCTAGAAGTTGTGTAAGAGGAAAGTATACCCGAGGTAACCACAAACCAATCTTTAGATGTTAATCTAAATTAATCGCATCCAGAGAGGGCTCTCTTTATGATTTATCTTTGTTTTTGAATGATTTTAGGCTAGTTATAGATTCAAAGTTTGTTTTGGGAAAATGGTGGAATCCACAAACTAAGGGCAAGGTTGAGGGCTTTCAGTCCATTGGGCTATGGAGTCTAAGGATGGCTTTACTGGATTTCTTTTCTAAACACAAGATGGTATTACAGGGCAAGATAGCTGGACAGAGAACAATCCTTAAAATTTAAAGTGGATGGATGGTCTTGAAGGGATGAAAGGCAGTTAAGAATCTTTCACCATATTCAAGAGAAAGAAGAGAAATGACTACAAGCAAAGAGCAATGAAGGATTCTTTGTTACAGTAATCAACAATGTTTAAATCAACAAAACATGAGCAATTAAGAATTCATGCTTATAACTAATCCAGAAGAAAACATCAAGAATAATCACATTTGAAAACAGAGTACAATTAAGCAAATTCTGTTTCAATATTTTATGTAAACTATTCAAAAACGGATATGATGATAGTATAAACTAATATAAAATTTAAACACAAGGGTTGGAAAACTTATTGAACTGAAGTCCAACACATGAATCCTGCAACAAGTCCAGTGCTTCAAAACGTCATCCAGTAAGCCACAAGTAAATTTGTCCAAAAGCTTTTTATTCCGAAAACCTCAATGTTACAGCAGAGTAATAGAATCCACTCTAAATGCTTCCAAGAGTGGAGTATTTATACAAATTCTAAACTAAAATATCTTGAAACAAATATCAAAATTGGTTCACAAATCTCTCCAACTATTTACATAAATAGAACTAAAGTAAAGGACACTCAAACTATTTGGCACTATTTTTGATGGATAGGTGATGACAAAGAGGATAATTCGAATTTGATCCAAATCTTAGTTGATGATGAGGCATCGAAGTCACTAACTGCTTCCTTTCTTTGTGCAATCTGCTCCAACAATTCTGCAAACTTAGGGTCCAATGATATCTTCGTATTTCTCAATCCGTAATAGATATGTAAAAATTGAAAGAGGTTATTGTGTATTAATATGTTGGTGAGATAAACCTCTTTCAGTTTCCCAAAATTCCTCTCCAGCTGTGCATAATATTCTCTGTAAAAAATATGCGTAAAACAGAGTTTTACAGAGTCTGAAAAATGGCCTGTAAATATGCGCATGTATCTCTCATTATAAAACCACTGTGCAAAAACTGAGATAGGTTTTTGTAGATGGGTCTCTTAGGAACAAAAACCTCCTTCATTTTTGTGAAATGTATTTCTAATTAGCCACAATATTCTCTGCAAAATGATGACTTGACTGTAATTTTCTGCAAAAAGTGCTTTCCAACTTTGTTTAATATTTCCAAAACCATAATAGCTGTTAGAAAAGTGAGAGAGGTTTTTGTAGATGGTCCTCTTAAGAACATAAACCTCCTTCAGTTTTGTAAAATTAATCTTTTATTGATCACAATAGTTTCTGCAAAACTATGACTAAAATATGCAATTTCTGCAAAAATGTTCCTTCTTGTTGTATTTTTCATCTTTTCACTTTTTTTGTTCCTTTGACTGTTTTACTTTCACTTTAGATAAACTTCAATGTTGGTGAAAGTATTTTCATCTCTTTTTACCATTTTACTGCCTCTGTAATTACTTTGACTGTTTTACCTTTGACCGCTCTGTAACTTCATTTTTACTTTCACTCTGACTTTTACCTGATACACTTTAACCACTGATACTCTTTAATCCTGATACTCTTTGATTGTTCTTTACTGTGTTAGACTGAGCAGGAATTGGGAAAAGGACATTCTGGTTAGGGGACATTACTGCTCTTTGAGTTGGATCATAGTTAGAATGGCAATAGTGGACAATTTCTGGGAAAATAATGACTGAGGGGATGAGATACCTTGGGAGATTGGATTCCCACAACCCTATAAGATCTTTCCCCTTTGAGTATTCGTCTCTGCAGAGACAATAGCTCAATAGGGGACTTTCATCAAAACGCAGGTCTTTAATTTGGAAATCTTCATCTATCAAAGGTAAATAGTCCAATTCACGGTGAGGAGCATTCAATGGAGTGATATTAAGAGCTGCCGGGACCTCCATTTTGGTTCTTGTGGATTCAAAATGGAGGTTTTCATTTTTTCTTACAGACCGGACGGGATATCTGACAAAGGAGGAAATTGGAACAATGTGCAGGTTTTGGGGGCAATTTCACAGGTTTAAAATCTTCAGGGAGGACTCAGCAATGATTTTTAACCACTTTCTAAGCGAAAAAACAAAGGAAACTGAGTTTTTCGTGCAGTCGGGGCGTAAAATGATAAATACTTGTTTTTAGATGGAAACTGGTTCTTTGACAGGTAATGAGCAATGGCAGGGACGTTCTTCAACACGAGCACAGCAGAATTTTGGGGCGAAATGGTCAATCACAGCAGAAATTTCAAAAATCGCAGCGGGAGCACCGTTCTTCTCAGAATAATGAAAATAACTAAAAAACACGAAAAAATGGCTTATTCACAAGTTAAAAGGTTTTTTGTTTTTTTCGAGATGTGACGTCATGGTAGTACGGGATGACGTGTGCAGCGTCAGGCGGTAAGTGGTAAGCGGGAAGTGCCCGCACCGCTTTTGGACGAGGGCGGTAAAAGTCGCGGGGGGAGCGATTCCATAGTTTTAACGCCACGTGGAATGCTGACTTTTCAAAAACCGCCCATCCCCCGCTGGTTAACATGCTGGCAAGGGATGGGCAGCGGGATTAATGATCACCGTTGATCAACGAACGGACGATCCAACGACTGAAAGGACGGGAAACTTGTGCGATTTCAAAGGTGGGCCCGTCGGGGTTTAAAAAGGTTTTAATGCGAAATCTAATCACCCCGGGGAAAAGTTAATAGGCGGAAATGGTTGTTAATTAGTCCAAATGACTAATTAACCCCAGGTATATAATGAAATGGGTTGCGGCAGAGTTGGTTTAAGAGGAACGCCACGTGGACGGTCCACGGTGGCGCAAGACTCCGATGAGTTTTTATCCGTGTTTTTGGTGTTAAACACACATATTGCATGTCTAACACTTTTTATATATATTGTTATTATATGGTAAATTAATCAATATATAACTAATTCACCATAGGGCGGGGATTATTGGTATAACGATATATTTCACCAAAGGGTTTATAAAGCGGGGTTTTATTTTCAATGTGCGGGAATATATACTTTGGTAAAACATTATAATAAAGGGTTTTGGGGATATTTATTAGAAAAGGAAGTTATATACTTAGGAAAAGGGATTTCACTAGGGATTTAATATAGTAAAATCAAATGTTAATATGAAAAAGGACAAGGAAAATCAAAACATCTTTGTACATCTAAGAAAGTGATAACTTATGAAGTAAATTGCAACATTTTATCTTCAACACTTAAACTTAGAATAACAAGTTATTTTGAGGAATTTTATGAAATGTTGCATCAGTTTCCTAAGTAAAATAGGATTTTACTTTGGAAAAAGTTAAAGATGGAAGATAACAATGATGGATTATTTCAAGTGCTTAGGTCTTTTTTGATCATTAGGCCGAGGGTCCGGTCCCTCCAGAAGTCAAGGAAATGCCTTGAGCCCCTTTGATCTCCAATTACCTTAGTACTTTTGGGGAAATTAGTAAAAATCTTGAGGGGGAAAAATGATGGGGGAGGTTAATGAATTTGTCTTTGCTTGCTGTAATTTTCCAGTGTATTTTCTGCTTCAGTACTTTTGATGAAAGTAAATGATTAACTAACATGTAGCAGCACCATTCATCAGATAACACTTTGCAGCACCATCTACCTACCCTATCTACTTAACACTACCATTTTGTCTTCTTTATTAGGGTGCATTTAGACTTGCAAACCCCGATCAATCTTTTCTTTTTACATGATGAATCTATCTATTTCTACCCTTATTACATCCAAGGGCTCAGATTAAACTGTTGAGCACCTTTTATTCACTCTACCTAGCTACTTATCTGCCAAGATTAAACTGTTTGGCTAGATATTTATTCTCTTATCTATAACATGAAATTGAAATATGACTAAGCCAAGTTTAAACAATTTGACTTATTCATGAATTGTGGCAAAAGTTTCACAAGCTGCACACAATTGATTTATTACAACAGAGTTAAAATTAGTGGCATTTAGATTTGCACACTTTCCTTGGTCTATTTTTTGCTTGGGGTTCATTTCTTTCTCTTTTTGACCATTTTTATTCTTTTTACCCTTTGATCTTTCTTTTAGGGTATACCCTCTTTACATTTTTTAAATTTTTTGATTTTTTGGTTTTTTAAGAATATGGAACACCTTTGCTCAAGTAAGAAGGTTTGAACATATTCCATAATTCAATCAAGACAATCATGAAAAATGACACCTATTGGTATAGGAGACTAACAACACTTAAACACTTCACTTTTAACCTTATCCTAACTATAACCCAATCCTAACTGACCAAACCCTTAACCTTAACCTTAACCTAACCTTAACTATAACCTAACCTTAACCTTGACCAAACCCTTACCCTTAACCTAACCTTAACCTTGAATTTACCCTTAACGTAACCTTAACCCTGACCTTAACCTAACCTTAACCCTGACCTTAACCTAATCTTAACCTTAACTTTACCCTTAACCTAATCTTAACCTTAACCTAACCTTATCCTTAAACTTGACCTTGACCTTAACCTTAACATTACCCTATCATTACCCTTAACCTTCAGCTTAACCTTGACTTTAACCTTAACCTTCCCCTAACCTTAACCCTAACCTTAACCTTAATTTTACCCTTAACCTCACCTTAACCTTAACCTTACCCTTAACCTCAACCTAACCCTAACCTTGACAAACCCTTAACCTTATCCTTCACCTAACTAAACCCTTAATATTAGGGTAAAGTTAAGGTTAAGGTTAAGATCAAGGTCAAGGTTAAGGTTAAGTTAGGTTAAGGTAAGGTTAAGGTTACAGTTAAGGTTAAGGGTAAGGTTATGTTAAGGGTAAAGTCAAGGTTAAGGTTAAGGGTTTGGTTAAGGTTTAGGTTAGGTTATATTTAAAGTTAAGGATTTGGTCAAGGTTAGGGTTAGGTTATAGTGAAGGTTAAGGTTAAGGTTAAGGGTTGAATTTACCCTTAACTTAACATTAACCTAACCTTAACCTTAAATTAACCTTAACCTTAACATTAACCTTAAACTTTACCCTAACCTTAACCTTAACCCTATACTTATCTTAACCTTAACCTAACTCTAACCTTAACCTTAACATTAACCTTAACCTAACCTTAACCTTATTTTTATCTTAACCTTAACCTTACCCTAACCTTAACCTTAACCTTAACCTTAACATGAACTTTTACCCTAACCTTACCCTTAACGTTAACCTTCACTATATACTAACTTTAACCTTAACCTTAACCTGACAAAACCCTTAAGGTTAGGGTAAAGTTAAAGTTAAGGTTAAGGTCAAGGTGAAGGTTAAGGTTAAGTTAGCTTTAGGTAAGGTTATAGTTAGGTTAAGGTTAAGGTTAAGGTTAGGTTAAGGTTAAGATAAGGTTAAGGGTAAGTCAAGGTTAAGGTAAAGTTAAGGTTAAGTTTAGGTTAAGGTTAAGGTTAGATTAAGGGTAAAGTCAACGTTAATTTTAGGTTAAATTTAAGGTTAAGGTTAAGGGTTTGGTTAAGGTTAGGGTTAGGTTTATTTAAGGTTAGGGTTAAGGGGGTAATTTTAAGGTTAAGGGTAAAGGTTCAGGTTAAGGTTAAGGTTAAGGGTAAGGTTAAGGTTAAGGTGAAGGTGAAGGTTAAAGTGAATGTTAAGGGTAAGGTTAAGCTTAAGGTAAAGGTCAAGGTCAAGGTTAAGTTTAAGTTAGGTTAAGGTTAAGGTTAATTTTAAGGTTAGGTTAAGTTTAAGGTTAAGGTTACGGGATTAATCAGGTTAAGGTTAAGGTTAATGGTTTGTTCAAGGTTAAGGTTATGGTTAAGGTTAAGGTTAAGGTTAAAGTTAGGTTAATGTAAGGTTAAGGTTACGGTTTTAGTCAGCTTAAGGTTAAAGTTAGGTTAAGGTTAAGGTTAAGGTTAAGGTTAAGGTTATAGTGAAGGTTAAGGTTAGGGTTAGGTTATAGTTAAGGTTAAAGTTACGGTTAGGTCCAGGTTAAGGTTAAGGTTACGGTTAAGAATAAGTTAAGGTTAAGGGTAAGATAAGGTTAAGGTTAAGGTTAAGGTAAAGTTTAAGGTTAAGGTTAATGTTAAGTTCAACGTTAAGGTTAAGGTTAGATAAAGGTCAAGGTTAGGGTTAGGTTATAGTTAAGGTCAAGGTTAAGGTTAGGTTATAGTTAAGGTAAAGGTTAAGGTTAGGTTAAGGTGAATGTTAAGGATAAGGTTAAGGTTAAGGTCAAGTTCAAGGTTAAGGTTACGGGTTTATTCAGGTTAAGGTTAAGGGTTTGGTCAGGGTTATGGTTAGGTTATAGTTAAGGTTAAAGATAAGTAAAGATTAAGGTTAAAGTTAGGGTTACAGGTCTTAACCTTAATCTTCACTATAACTTAACCTTAACCTTGACCTTAACTATAGCCTAACCCTAACCTTGACGAAACCCTTATCATTAACCTTAACCTTAAACTAGCCTTAGCCTTAACTAAACCCTTAACCTTAACCTTAACCTTAATCTAACCTTAACGTAACCTTAACCTTAACCTAACCTTAATGTTAACTTAACCTTAACCTTAACCTTACCAAACCTTTAACCTTAACCTTATCCTTAACTTAAACTTAACCTTAACCTAACCTTAACCTTACCCTTAACCTAATCTTAACCTTAACCTTGACCTTAACCTTAACCTTACCTTTAACCTTAAACTTAACCTTGACCTTAACTATAACCTAACCCTAACCTTAACCAAACCCTTAAACCTAACCTTAATCTTAACCTCATAACCTTAACCTTAACCTTGACCTTACCCTTAACCTTAACCTTAACCTTACCCCCTTAACCTTAACCTAACTAAACCCGTAACCTTAACCTTAACCTTAACCTGATTAAACCTGTAACCTTAACCTTAACCTAAACTTAACCTTAACTTTACCCTTAACCTAACCTTAACCATAACCATAACCTTAACCTTACCCTTACCCAACCTTAACCTTAACCTAACCTTAACCGTAACCTTAACCTTAACTTTTACCTAGCCTTAACCTTATCCTAACCCTAACCTTACCTTAACCTTAACCCTAACCATAACATTAACTTTACCCTTAACCTAAACTTAACCTTAACCTTAACTTATCCTAACCTTAACCTTAAGTATAACCTTACCCTTAACCTAACCCTAACCTTAACCTTAACCTTGACCTTGACCTTAACCTTAAACTTAACCTTACCCTTAACCTTAAGCTTAAGCTTGACCTTAAGCTTACGCTTAACCTGACTAAACCTGTAACCCTTAACCTTAACCTTAACCTAACCTAACCTTAACCTAACCATAACCTTAACCTTAACCTAACCCTAACCTTGACCAAACCCTTCACCTTAACTTTAACCTTAACCGTAACCTTAACCTTAACCTAACTAAACCTGTAACCTTAACCTTAACCTAACCTTAACCTTGACCTTAACTATAACCTAACGATAACCTTTGCCAAACCCTTAACATTAACCCATAAACTGAACCTTACCTTTAAGGTTACGGTTAAGGTAAAGGTTAAGGTTAGGGTAAAGGTTAAGGTTAGGGTAAACGTTCAGGTTAAGATTAAGGTTAAGATTAAGGGTAAGGTTAAGGTTAAGGTTATGTTAAGGGTAAAGGTTATGGTTATGGTAATGGTAAAGGTTACAGTTACAGTTAAGGTTAAGGTTAGGGTAAGGCTAGGGTAAAGGTTAAAGTTTAGGTTAAGGTTAAGATTAAGGGTAAGGTTAAGGTTAAGGTTATGTTAATGGTAAATTTAAGGTTAAGGTTAAGGTTAGGTTAAGGGTAAAGTCAAGGTTAAGGTTAGGTTAAGTTTCAAGTTATAGGTTTAGTCAGGTTAAGGTTAAGGTTAAGGTTAAGATACGGTTTGGTTAACCTTAACCTTACCCTTAACCTTATCTTAACCTTACCCTAACCTTAACCCTAACCTTACCCTTAACCTTAACTATAACCTAACCCATAACATTAACCTTCGAAAATCCTTAACCTTAGAATTAACCTTAACCTAATCTTAACCTTAACCTTACCCTTATCCTTCAACTTAACCTTAACCTTAACCTAAGAAAACCTTATACTTAACCTTAACTTTACCCTTAACGTAACCTTAACCTTAACCTTAACCTAAACTATAACCTAACCCTAACCTTAATCTTAACCATAACCTTATCTTTACCCTTAACCTTTGTTGATGTATAAAAGGTATCTTTTTAGCACCTATTTATCCTACATTAATCATCAATCTGAGAATGACTTTTTGTTTCAAGAGTGTACTATGTTTGAGGCTAAAATTTGAGCTAAGTGCAATGTTGTGTGAGATGCATTACAGTATTTTAAACACAAGAGTAAATGGATGCTGGGAAAGAAATCTAATCACACAAACTCAAAGGCTCTGAAACTTAACTATTCACTCTGCAAAGCATCAAACAAGGATACAGTAGCAATAACTCATTCCTTTAGAAATTGATGCAACTGAAATCAAACTGGAACAAGGCAATCAATCTAGGAACGAGGAAAGCAATAACCAATGTTCTCTACAGTTGACAGTCTTGATTTAAAGAATAAAGAGAAATATAATTTGAACTAAGAAAACTCTGTAAACTTAATGAACTAGAAATGAACAACAAACTGTAATCGAATAACTATGTAAATAAGCAAGATCTCTGCAATCCGAAACTAATGAATCGGAAATGAAGAGCACACTAGAATTGAATAGCAAATGCTAACTAATGAATCAAATCTTAACTTAATGAAATCAACTAACGAACTCTGTTGAACACCAAACCCTGTCGACAGCAAACGTTATTAAGTAGCAGCCTTAAATGAACAACAATCAAATGGAATAGAAAATAGAGTTAAATATTGAACATCAAAGCTTTATAAGCAATAAAAAGATGAATAATACAGGAATTAAGATCCTTGTTGAAATGGAACAACAATTCAATTCATTAACGCAACACAACAATACCAATAAGCAATTCAACAACAACTAATTAACTTTGCAACCATAATAAAACCGACCACGATTATCACACAACGGTAATTAAAAGATAGAAATACAAACAGTAGATCGATTCCACCAGGGCCGGGCCTGTAGCACCAGTGAAACACTACTAGGTAACTGCAGAGCTTGAACGATGGAACTGAAACATGTCTTTGTATTAATTAAACATAAAAGGTGTTTATAGCGACCGCTCTCTGATCACGAGAGTCAATAAAGTATATAATTACAAGAGAAATGTTTTAATCAATGATTCAACTCCTTAAATCTATAAAGGCATTACCTTATATAACAAATTCGATGGATAAGACAAGGAGCAAGATAATATTTGAACAACGATCCCTAAGGATTGAAGGATCCTGAGGGATTCACTTCCTTTCTTTCTTTAGTTATCACTTGATCTTCTTTGGCTGAAGCTGTGCTGTTCCCTGCCTTCTCTTAGCAATGCATTCTGATTTTCTTCACTTTGACAAGATATGGTCTATTACTAGAGGAACAACAATTATTCCTGCTTTAGCCTTGCCTCTGGTATAGTTGTTCACCTCGTTTGATTCCTGTTTTTGACAATAAAAGGCATTTTTTAGTTACTTTTTACAATAAACCTAATTCTTTGCAATTCTATCGTAATTCTATAATAAATCACCTTTCTAGAATAAAAAGAGTTATGTTTAAAGGAAAAGAATGAGAAAATACATGGTGAATTCATACCTTTTTCAACGCTCAACATACCCCCCTGCTTACGTTTTTTCATGTCCTCATGAAAACCATAGTTTACATGTAAAGCAGTTAAAGAATAGGCTGGAGAAGGTTTTTCATCAGGAGGCCTAAAACCATGATTTGCATCTAAAGCTTCGAAGATATGTCCTCTCTGTCCTTCGGGTATTTCATAAATGGATTTATAATCCTGTAGGGTACCATGCAATGGGGCTTTGAAACCTACACCCTAGCCAGAATGGGCCTTCCCTCAAGATGAGGTTGCTATAGAGAACCAAGTGCCCAGCAGCTAATCCAAAATTTTTATAGTTAAATGGCTCTCTATTTTGAACATTCCGATTGGAAATCCCCCATAGGACTTTAGCTGCTATAAAGGCCTGGTCTCTAATAGATAGAAAATATTATGCCCCATTCAAGACAATTGCTTTATGGACAGGCCCCAATGCTTGGATAACACCCTCTCTTATCATGAGGCTCTTCTTCCTAGCCCATAATTGCAATCGGTGTTTTGGTTCACTCCTAACCCACAAGTCTAACTCATTTTCTTACCTTTGGAAAACATTATAGGCTTTGAGCCATTTTAACTGATTAACAGTAAATGAAACAAATGCTTGGTATTGGATGTCACCCATAAAAGGGCTAGGATTTATCTCAATTTCATTCTCCAATATAAGATTATGTAAATAAAAGTCACAAAGGAGACGTTGTACCTTAACCCCATAGAGTTTACAAAATTTTACAAAATCCTTTACTGTGTTTAACTCTATAGACTTTCCTGCCCTAACTGCTTTAATTTTTAACTATAAATATCTCTCTAATAAAAATAAAACATAATTCTTGGCAGGGCATCTACAAGCTAAAACATCTATGTATAACGAGCAGAGAGTATCCATTCGATTCCGGACTATTTTTAATTTATTCATTAACTTTTCAGCCTTCTCCTCTACCTTCCGATACTTCTCATAGACTTCAGCCTCTACTGCATGGATGCTCTTCATCTGTTGCTGCAACTCCTGGTATTTTCTTCTAGGGACAATTTCTTCTTCAAGTTTTTCCCTTTCCTGTCGAGCTTGTGCCAACTCCTCTTGGAGTTTGGCTATAGTGGGATCACTAAAAGTGTTTTTACTACAGGCTTGTACACTTTCATTTGAGGTTGTTGCATCCAGAACATTTGTATCTGGAATAGCTGCCTGCTGTTCCATATCTTCATGATTAGGCTCAGCCTAGGTTTCTATAGTCTCTACAACTTGGGGCTTTGTTTTAGTGACCACTTTCCTCTTTTTCGAGGCTCGTTTGGTGACTATGATTCTCTTCTTTGGGGTTTTTTTGGGCATTTGCTTCATTTTAAGAACCCTAATAGTCTGCCTAAGTTGTTCCACTAGCTTTTGAAGCTTTTGTCATTCCTTACGAAGTTTCTCAATTTCAGTTACTTTCTTTCTCCTCCTTGTGGGAGCGGTTGTTCCTTTTTCTGAACCCAATTGCTCAGCTGGGGTTTGCTTCTCAGTAGTCGTGCCTTTGGTTGGGCTTGCTTCCCTATTTTCTGTGTGGAGCACTTCTTCAGTATTCATATGCTCCCGGCTACATTCTTTAGGGGTAATAACCCCAATTGGCTTTGTTGTTCCCTGAGAATTTTCAGTTTGGAACACCGATTCAGTGTTCACCTCTTCTTTTCCACACTTCTCAGGGGAAGTAACCCTAGCTGATTCTACTGTTCTGTTAGGGTTTCCTCTTTCTATTTCATATGGCATTGCCTCAACCATCTCTTTATTGGTAACAGCTTGCTCCTGCAATTGGTTGATATCAACATTAAGGTTCAGTGGGTTGTGGGGCTACACATATTCAATCATGTTGGCCAAGATTTCAGTCAATTGGTCCTCTTGCAAAGGGCTTTGTGGTGAACATGCGGTGGTGGTTTTGGGAGGCTCTGCTCCCTCTCTTTCATTCTCACTGTTGCGATTATCTTCTTCCTCTTCACAAGTATGGTAACTACCTTCTTCCTCATCAGAGTAGCAAATTTCTTCCTCTACACTAGTATGAGGACTTCCTTCTTCTTCCTCAATTCCCTCTTCTTCATCATTTTCTTCTCCTGCGCTGCTTTGTTCCTCACCACTGGTGTGGTGGCTCATTTCTTCTTCATACTCATCAGTGCAGTGACTCCCTCCTTCAAGTTGTGGGGGTTGCTCATCCTCCAAGCTGGAAAATTCGAAGGGCTGGCTACTGCTACCTTGAAGGCCTCTAACATCCCACTAATTCTTTTTAACTGGGAGGATTATCTACGTTTTGATGGCTCTGCTGCAGTGCTAGCCATTCTCCTACGTTTTGGGGCAGGTAGGGCTAATCATCCATCAATAAAAAATATTAGTTCTTCCCAACTGGTCTGTTGTTGGGCAAGGCTATAACTTACTATCAATCTAATTAAGTAATGGTGGCTTACCACCATGTCTGTGTGATGAGATTTTATTATACTATGGGCAACATCATGCAATAAAGAATTTAAAAATGCAGGCAGGTTTATGGTACATTTATGTTTTAACACTACTAATAGCTTAAGGTGGCGAGGTCTTACCACATCTTTCCTCCCGTCGCATGTTATGTAGGCCTGGATTACTTTTTCCAACTCTGTTCATGGTTCTCCCAATGACACTGGCTGATCTCCTTTCCATTTGAAAACCAGGTTCTGCCCTTCCTCTCGAAAAAGGTTCATGGCATCTTGGAGTTTCACCTTCTTATGGGTCCATATGGCTCCTTTCACTGGTAGAATAGACACCTCTGCAATTATTTCATTTGTTACTGCTATCTATCTACCTCTAACCATGGAGTAACCTTCCTGCAAATTTTGTAAGAAATTGATGGCTATTGTTTCATGAGGTTGTTGTAGCCTTCTAAGGTATGTAATCCATCCCAATTTTTCCAGAATTTCTTGTGCAGCGCTTGAAACAACCAGCACCTATGGCTTACTACGAATTGGTCGTCCTCCCATTTTACCTGCACACTATTAATTCCTCACAAATTCATAGAAATGAAATGGAACAACACAACATAGTATTTAGTTAATATCATAATAATACCATTAAGCCTTCACTATTACTAAGAATATAGGCCTTTAACCCGCATGCATACATTAAAAGGCATTTGCGCCCCCCTGAAGGGTGATAGGTTGTCCTCGACCGTCAAATAAGAGAGTAAAGGATTTCACAGAAGTCGTACAACATTTGAACAACATACACACTTATGATACAATCACAAATGATTACATTACTGAAATCGATGCATAATATTAACTTGCGAATAGATATGGAAACGTTCGTTCAATGATTCGAAGATAATGGAAGGGACAGCTGATGTAAAAACAAGTACTTATGCGATCATTGTTCTCATAAACTATTATGATCGGGTTATGAATAATTTTCATGTATAATAGGTTCAAAACTAAGGGTTTAAATGTATCCTCACATTTGATCTTATGTAAAGATATAAGAAAAAGGTTCATCCTTACTATTGATTTGAAAAATGTGACTCTAATACCATCAGCAGAGCTCTGTCGCCCACAAGTGTCTATAACCTTGACAAAGTTTATTTTTCACCATTGGAACCATTATCCTTTATTTATGCCTAGGGAAGTGCTTTGTAATGTCATGATGGAGGCCACTGTGCTGGCTTGGGAACTAGATGAACCACAATGCCATTTACCAGGAAGAAGTGAAAGGTGGACAGGTCGGCTCATGATGAGACCTCCTGTTCCATGGACTTTTTATTATTTTTTCTGAGTTTCCCATTGGACCATATCCCTAGTGTGGTGGCTATAATGGGAATTCCACTTCACTGCTTCCTTATGATCATGGTAGGCTGGCTCTTGATGAGACCCCCTATCCTCCATCTGCCATATCATAGAATTGTTAATAATTACATAATTGTTTTTCTTTTATCCTTTGTTTCATCTATAGCACTTCCCTACTTATATATAGAGGATGGCTCAACACTCCTTAAGAGTAGGGATGGTGGAAGAAATCTGAACATCTCAATGGAAAAAGATATGCCTTTATTCTTATTTAATAAATAAAGATAAAAAAGAGATAGTTAAGGGAAGAACTAGCATGATAAAAATACCCAATCATATTAATTTAAATGAGAATAAGGACAACAAAGCAATATAAATGGTTGTGTCCTTTCCTTTCCTTTATCATTGCAAAACTATTTCTTAAAAATAACAATTTCTCTTGATTTGTTGATTTCAGTGATTTCTAATTTGTGTATCCTTACATAAATCATGTGTTTTCCATCAAGAGAGTCATGAAGAATTCATAAAAATCATCAAAATTTTGTTCAAAATCAAGAAACAAAAATATACTAAAAAATTGATGCTCCTTTAGAAAGGAACAACAAAAACAATCTGTGAAAATGTTGTTCCTTTGGAAAGGAAAAGCAAAAAGACAAGTGGAGAAACTGCTATTCCTTTGGAAAGGAACAGCAAAAAACTGTTGTTCCTTTGGAAAGGAACAACAAAAACACTCGCAATCAAACTTCTGTTCCTTTTGAAAGGAACAAAAAAAACGCAGTAAGAAACTGTTGTTCCTTTCGAAAGGAACAAAAAAAAAACACTCAAACACACAATTTCTTAAGAGAAACTGTTGTTGTTCCTTAGAAAGGAACAAATTAAGAAATAAATTCTGCACACAAAAAACAAGAAAAACAAAGAAAAATAACATTATGTAAAAATTTCAAAATAAAGAAATGATTCAAATAATGGGTGTTGAGGAGGAGTTTCCTCCCTCCGAAAGAATCTACATGGTGGAATCTTCCCGTAATTATTGGTAAAAGGATTCTTGATTAAGTGGTTTATGGTAAAGTTGCACTCGATGCCCATTTACTTTGAAGGAATGCCCAGATCCATCAATGGTGGTTAATGTGATGGTGCCATTATCATGCACCTCTTGTATTTCGTAAGTTCCAAGCCATCGTGTTTGGAGTTTTCCTAGAAAATCCTGAAACCTGGAATCATATAGGAGTGCCCAATCTCCTTCGTGGAAGATTTTCTCTTTGATGAGGGTGTCGTGCCATTTTGCTCTCTGTTGTTGAATTAATGCAGTGTGCTGAAGAGAAGAGAACCTAATTTTATCCAACTCGTTGATTTGCTGTAATCTTCTAACCTGGGCTTCATTTAAGTCTAAACCCACCTCCTGGGTTGTTCTTAATGTCTGAATTTCAAACTCTATCAGAAATATGGGATCTTTTCCAAATACCAATTGATACGGTGAATACCCCGTGGTACTTCTCCATGTTGTCCGATATGCCCACAAGGCTTCGGGTAATCTATAAGCCTAGTCTCGTCTATGTGAGGAAACTTTTTTTGTCAGTATAGATTCAATCACTTTATTCGTGCTCTCTACCTGGTCGTTTGCCTGTGGGTGGTATGGGGTTGTAATTTTGTGCTGAATGTGGTAATTCTGTAATGTTTCATCGAGTTTATTACCTACAAAATGCGGTACTCCATCTATGATTATGTCCCTTGGGAGGCCGTATTGCACAAATCTTTGGAAAAGGAATTGTATTACAGAGTCCTCTATAGCTTTTGAAAGTGCATATTCTTCAACCCATTTAGTGACATACTCAGTTACGACTAGGATGTATGTTCTTTGGTTCAATGGGGGGTTAATGGGACCAACAAAATCGAGCGGCCAACGTTCAGATGGTTCAATTACTAATTGTGGGTTCAAAGGCATTTCGTCAGACTGTCTAGGGCGACTCTCCCTTTGGCAGCTATCACAGGCCTGCACAATTTTTTTAGCGTCTTTAAAAAGTGTAGGCCAATAGTAGCCTGTCTGTAAAACCTTGTGGGCAGTTCTATGATCTGCAAAATGTCTACCACATGGCCCGTCATGGCATTCTTTCAGAATATCAAATACTTCATCCTCTCAAATGCATCTCCTAATTTTCATATCTGACCCTGTATGAAACAAGTAGCCCCCAATATAAGAGAATCGAGTACTATGCTATATTATCTGCTTTCATTCATTAGGCGTTATATTTTTTGGTAATTTACCTATTGCTAAGTAATTTTCTACATCAGCATACCATGGGGTTCTAATAGTAACAATGAACAAATGTTCATTTGGGAAGTGATCTTTGACTACTACTACATCTGTTGGCTTTGGCATTCGTGACAGGAAATCAGCTACAGGGTTCTCTTTTCCAGGTCGATCTTTAATTGTGATATCGAATTCCTGCAATAAAATCAACCATATTGTAACTCTTCCATTTGTAACAGATTTATTTGCTAAAAATTTAATAGCAGAGTGATCGGTATATAAAACTACATGATACCCAGTTATATAATGTCTAAACTTATTTACAGCATGAACTACAGCTAAAAATTCCTTCTCAGTCATAGTATAATTTAATTTAGCAGGAGATAGATTTTTGCTAATATAATAGATTGCATATGGTTTCTTATCCTCTTCCTACCCAAGCACTGCTCCAATCGCTATGTCTAAGGCATCGTATGAAATTTGGAATGGAAAATCCAAATTTGGGCCCCTCAGCACTGGGGCTGTTGATACAATCTTTTTCAGATCCTTGAAAGCATGGTCACATTTATCTGTCCAAATAAAATCAACATTTCCTGTTAGTGCATATAAAGGTGCAGCTATTTGAGAATAATGTTCTATAAATATTCTGTAATAACCAGAAAATCCAAGAAAGCTACGTACCTCTGTTTGTGTGGTAGGAGTAGGTATTAAAAAATTATCTGAATTTTGGATGAATCCACCTGAATTCCAGCTGCTGAAATAAAATGTCCTAAGATAAGTCCTTCGGTCATAATCATATGACACTTTTCATGGCTTAAACAAAGCCTAGTGTCAATACATCTTTGTAACACCTTTTCTAAGTTTTCTAATGTTGGCTCAAAATCATCTCCGTAAGGTGTGAAGTCATCCATATACACTTCGAGCCCTTCATTTATTAATTCTAAAAAGATGTTGAGAATGGCCCTCTGAAATGTAGCAGGGGAATTGCATAGGCCAAATGGTAAGACTTGATAGGAAAATGTCCCCTAAGGATAGGTAAAAGTGGTTTTGTCTTGGTCCTCAGGGGCAATCTGGATTTGATTGTACCCACTGAAGCCATCTAGGAAAGAAAATAATTTCTTTCCTGCCAATGTATATAATACCTGGTCAATGAAAGGAAGGGGAAAGTGGTCTTTCTAGGTTGCTTTGTTCAGTTCTCGGTAATCTACGCATATTCTCCACTTTCCGTTCTTCTTTGGTACCACTAATAATGGAGAGACCCACTTGCTATCAGATATTGGGTAAATGAAATTAACATCCAACAAATTTCGTAATTCATCTTTCACAATATCTTTAAGGTGAGGGTTTAGGCTTCGTTGGGGTTGGCGAATGGGTCTCAAATCTTTTTCGGCTCCCAAATCAACTAAGGCATTTGGAAAATATTGCCCATTGATTTGCATCGTCAGTATAGGATTTCCTGGGTCTTCATATTTTACAGGTGTTTCCATTCCTAATAATAAGTCATATTAAGTGCTGACTACTTGGACAGTTCGGTTGGTTTTTTTTCTCCTCTTTGGCTTCTTTATACACAATTCATTAATGGTTTTTGCATAAATAGGAATGTCTTGGATAGCTTAGAGGAGAGGGATTTTTATATATAAATTTTTTAATTCTCCCAGAAGATAAAAATCAAGATATTCTATAGGGCAAGGTATGATTAATCGTTCTGTGAATGATGGAGAAGAGGTGGTTGCTTGTTGTGGAGTTTGATGTTGAGTTTGTTGTTGAACCACCTTCTCTTTTTGCCATGTTTGTTCTACGGGTAACAGATCTTCAATGTGAACATTTTTGTCTCCCTCTGTTTCTACTATGCACCCAGATCTCAGTTGAAGGTCATTACACTCCCTCAATTTAGTTTCTGATTCTGGTGGTTCCATTATTTGGATAGACTAAACTGGCCTATTGTTTGGGTTTGGATTGGGTTGGGCTGGGAGTTGTGGTTTTAAATTGGTCTATGGGTTTTGTGGCAATGGATAGGGAGCTGGAAGTGTAGGTTGAGAGAGGGGAATTGTTCCAGTTGGCTGATTTGTAGGTCTTTGCCAATTTTACTGCCAGGCTTGACTCTACAAAATGGAGGGGGTCCATTGTGTTGGATAGGCATTGTTTTGCCAAAACGGTGGGCAGAAAGGAAAATTTGGCCAATTAGTTTGGTTTGTTTGATTTGGCCATGATGATGTAGGAAATGACTGTTGTGACCAATTGGGAAAAGGTGGCTGATTTTGCCACATTCCATTATATTGCTGAGCATTATATTGAGGAGGCTGAAAAGAAGAGAATGGATCAGTTGGCACACCTGATTGTCGTGGCTACCATTGTCATCACTGATTAAGTAAGCATACCACTTCTGATTCTTCTTATGCCTCTTTATATACTGCTTTTAACCCAGGAAGTGAGGGACATCCTTCTGTGGGGTGATCTTTTGTGCAGATGGCACAAACTTTGATTATATCCAGCGGGAACTCTTTGTGGCTATGTTTCTTCTTGCACTTAGGACAGAATATTGCCAAGTTTTGTTCGGCTTCTGCTTGCTTTTGTTTGGCTTGCATAATGTCGAACTAAATTGTTAGAGTCCCTAGAATATCTGTTTTAAAATATTCCAGCAGATTTCCAATATCTGCACGAGTTACACCTTCATTGGAGGTCTTATTATCTCTTGTGATCATGTCACGTTCTGCTGATTTTAGCCTTGTGCTGCCTCTCGAACTCCTGATACACAAATCAATAATGTTAGCATAGCTTTCCTGATATATATCACCTTTTCCCATAATATTTAATGTTTTAACCCATTGATCCTTGATCCCCCTAATTAATGTAGTTTTCAGCACATTATCAGGTAAGGGTAAAGATGCATAAGGAGATCTCTGGAGGTTGTATTGAAATCGTTCCACATATTCTGCCAGAGTTTCATTGGGTTTTGTTGTCATTTAAAATATTTCATCTTTTAGTTCCCAAGACTTGCAATAATCCTGATATTTCTTTAGAAACATAGCTTTCATCTGATCCCAATCATTTATAACCCCTCCACCTAATCCCATAAACCATCGTAAAGCTAATCCTTTTAATGTGGAAGAAAATAATTTTAATTTTTTGGGATCGATGGTATAGTCATACCCCCTGCATAAGACATCGAATTCAAACAAAAATGCATCTGTATCTTCCAATTTCAAGCCATGGAATGTAGGAATATGTTGAAGAGGAATGGCTTTCATAGGTCCATTAACTGCAGAGTCCATAATGGGATATTGCAGTGTGGAAGTTTGTTGAGGTGTTTGCTGGTTCTGGTTCTGAGCCATTTCATCAAATATGTGCCAATATCCTTCTGGGATCTCAAGTGAATTCCTAGGCTAACTATAAGGAATAGGAATGACCTTGAAAACACTCCCTTGATCTGAAATAAGTGTTCCATGTTGGCCTACTATCTGAGGAGATTCAGGTCCTTTTTTTTGAATGATGTTGACAACACTTCCCTTATCTAGGCTGCTCACTGTTTGGATCACTTCAAGAGGATATTTTGGTTCTTCTGTTTCCCCTGTTTCCCCTTCTCCTTCGTGGAGATTACTAGAGTTCCCTTCTTGTGGAGAAATTAGGCAAGAATTCTCAATTTCTTTGGAATTTTTCTCAATTCCTTCCGTTTGACTATGTATCTCAGCAAAGGCTACAGATGGTGACTCTATGGCCTGAAGGGAACTAGTAGGTTGTCTAGAAATAAATTTCCTAGGCCCTACTGATGGCTAAGATTCATTTTTCTTAAAGATTTCGTCAATGAAAGTTGTTCATCCAAGGGTCACCGGTCCCTTAGGTTTTTCGAGTTTAGGAGGAATTTTGTTTTTTTTAGTTTTTCTATTCATTAAAAAAAACAAGCCTTCATTCCTGCCTAAAGAAAGAAATTTACCCAATTCTGCTGTGAAGCGAGCTATGAGCAAGTATGTTCCTTGCTCGGTGCGCAGGTTCTTACCTTCCGTCTTTAATACCCAATTCTTCACAAGCAAAAAAAAAGTTCAAATGTGCATCACTCCTTTTAAATGGCATACACTCTCCCTGGCAATGACACCAAAATATTGAGGAATAAAAGGTATCTTTTTAGCACCTATTTATCCTACATTAATCATCAATCCGAGAACGAATTTTTGTTTCAAGACTGTACTCTATTTGAGGCTGCAATTTGAGCTAAGAGCAATTTTGTGTGAGATGTAGTACAATATTTTAAACAAAAGAGTAAACGGATGCTGAGAAATAAATCGAATCACACAAAATCAAATGCTCTGAAACTTAACTATTCACTCTGCAAAGCATCAATCAAGGATACAGTAGAAATAACTCATTCCTTTAGAAATTGATGCAACTAAAATCAAACTGGAACAAGGCAATCAATCTGGGAATGAGGAAGAAATAACCAATGTTCTCTATAGTTGACAGTCTTGATTTAAATCAATTAGAGAGAAATAGAATTTGAAATAAGAAAACTCTGTAAACTGTTGTAACCTTTACAACACCCTCCAAAAAATACTACCTTTTTAAAATTTTGGAGCCCCTTAGAACTAAAGAGAAATTGCTAAGTCACTAAGTCGCAAAAGTAGACATTCATGCAAATTGCGACCTTGCGACCTAGCGACCTCAGGTCGCCAGGTCGCCAGGTCGCACATTACATAAACTTATGAAAACTGCGACCTAGCGACCTAGCGACCCAGGTCGCCAGGTCGCCAGGTCGCAATTTGGTCATTTTCCTAAAATCGCGACTTAGCGACCTTGCGACCCAGTGACCCCAGGTCGCCGGGTCGCAAGGTCGCCAGGTTGCAAAACTTAAGGTTTGACGAATCTGCGACCTAGCGACCCACATTAATGGCCCGCACGTGCGACTTCCTATAAAAGGGGGGTCGCAGGTCGCATTATTCACATTCAGCGATTTGTAAGAAAAACACCTCTGACAGCTCAACTGACGAGTTTTTTCCGGGTAAGTTGCCATTTCTTCCTGCTGTTTCCGTTCTAATGATTTTCTTACTAAACCCATCTCCCCTTTTAGCCTATAAATTGTCTTTTGGCCATGCTTTAATGTTTTCTGATAATTTTGCCAATTGCATATTGCATAAATTACCAAAAACCTCTCTGTTTGCTATTTCACCCCATGGCATCATCCCCTTTTCTTTAAAATCATGCCACAGCTCTCCCTGGCCCCAGAAACCTTGCAAATTCCCAAGAGAAAGGAGGCAAAAGGGTTCAAGGCCGCGCGCACCAAACCCCCGGCAAGCCAATCTGCGACCTGCGACCCAGCGACCTAGTCGCGAGGTCGCAGAGTCGCGATTTTCTCTAGTTTTACAGATTTGCGACCTGCGACCCAGCGACCTAGTCGCCAGGTCGCCAGGTCGCACTTTCCTTTGTTTTTGTAGATCTGCGACCTAGCGACCCAGCGACCTCAGGTCGCCAGGTCGCGAGGTCGCAAGATCGCGCCCGGGCCCTGTTTGTGTGATCCGCGACCCAGCGACTCACCAGTCCAGTTTTGCTTTAACGCATTTAGGTTTTGTCACTAAATTGTAACTGATTTTTTATCGCCATGACGTTCTTATCGTGGGACTCCTTTCTGAATTTGACAGGTGAAGACATAGAGTGCATACCTGTGCTCTCAGATTCTAGTGACATGGCGCCCCCGCGGTCTCGGAGAAAGGACAAGGGAATAGTGGAAGAGACTGATGAGCTGGTGGTGGTGTCCCCACCCCAATATTCCGAGATACATTATGTACTTTTTCGAAAGACGACAGCATGAGGTGGTACCAAATTTATCAGGAGTTCGCCAAGTTGCCAGAAGAATTTCCGGAAGACCTCCCAGACCGAGAAGTATACTTGGCGGTAAAGAGGTCCAAACTACATCTGGCAGGGGCGCATCCAGCCATATTCCCATGTCCGGAGATCATAGACTGGATCATACAAAAGACAGACCCAGAGAAATTCGTGATCAGAGATTATGAAGGCAGAGCTTTCACTACGCTGGTAGGCTCAGATGCACACATTTATTATTCATTGCCTCGCCCAAACCAGCATTTTACTCGAGAATGGGCTGCTACTCACGCCGTCCCGATAGTTGATACTATTAAACAATGGTGGGAGGAACCCGAGAAGTTCAAGGTAAAAAAGAACCAGGAACACCCAGTGGCGAGCCTAAGAAAAGTTTATAAATTGGTTGCTGCCATGCTCTGCAGGCTTTACGGGCGCCCAGATTGCTCCACTTTCAACGGCAGTTGGGCCACTATTATGGAGTATGTGACAACACAGGGCACCCGTTTTAACTGGGCCGGCATACTGATGACATCGATGCAGACCAACTTGAACTCGGCATTGGCTCCGGACGAAGGAATGCCTGCTGAATTTTACATGGCTTCATACCTATTAGATGCGGTGTGCGCCCGAGTGGAGTTTGACGGCTGGGAGCACAACTGGGACCCCGAGAACACGCGCGCAATCCATCTACAACTCAAAGTATTCTAGGAGTCTAAATACAAACAGGACATAGATCGGATCTCCCAAATATTTGTTCCCGCTCTGTACAGACATTTATTTGGCCAAGACGCCCCTTGCATGTCATGGCGGGCCAAGGAGACCCTGGTTAAAGTGGCGCACTGGTTCCCTTTCCCTGAGTACACCTTCATCCGAGTCTTTGGAACTTACAAAGCGCCACATGTTATGCCTCGTTTCGTGACGGACAAAATGCTGATGCAGGATGTGTGCTTTCAGATGTCACATGGTTTCTCCAACATCTTGTCTAAGGGAAAAAAGAAGCCATGGCCCACTCTGCCCCTCACTATTGGTGCATTCACAGTTAAAGACTTCAAGGAGGTGCTAGCAGAAGCAGACGCAATGAGAAGTTATCAGCTGGGGGAAATTGAACACCGAAACTATGACCCAGAGAGATTGGTCCCTGAACACTGCCGGAGAGCCAACCTCAGGTGGACTTATCAGCATCTCGAACGCCCAACAGAAGATGAGAGAAGAAACTGGTATAATGCTGAAAGACAACTTGCTCCGGGGGTTGACGTGGTCCAGGAAGACTCGGATGATCAGAACTTAGAAGACAGAAGACGTCAGTTAGGAGCTTCTTCTTCATCCATGCTCCAGAAATCCCGAATCAACACAGGGTCAACTCCATCCGCCAAACAAAAGGGGGCAGAAGCAAAGGCCCAGCAAAAAAGGGAGAGGAAGCTAAAAGAAGATGAGGAGGCGCGCCCAAAAAGTACAACTGCAGCACAAAAGAAGAAGCTGGCCAAAGAGGCCAGGAAAGAAAAAGAAGACAAAGAGGCACAAGCTGCAGCGGAACAGGCGCTTAAGGCGGAGTTGGACAAGGCGGAGGCTGAATACCAAAAGAAAGCCGAGCAGGCTGCTGCAGCTGAACAAAGGAAGAGGGCCGAAATAGAAGCAGCCGCAGAGGCTGAACGACAAAGGAAAGCCGAGCAGGCAGCTGCAGCTGAACAGAAGAAGAGGGCCGAGATAGAAGCAGCAGCAGAAGCTGAACGGCGGAGGAAGGAAGAGGAAGAGAAGAACACAGAGGAAAGAGAGGATGACACGCTAGATGATCTTGAGGTAACTCCTCTCGACATACCTTTGGGCCGTACACAACTCTCTGATGTTAGATCACCCCAGAGACAAGAAGAAGATGTCTTCGACCTGACCAGACTCACATTTGATCAGTTTTCGTTCAAAATCCGTCAAGAGAAGAGGAGGTCGTTGGCACATAGTCCCTCTGCATCATCTCTGCAGTATCCACAGTAAGGATATAGTTTGGATACCGTGATCTAATCCTGTAATAGATAGCGCTGCCAGGGTATCGCCTTCGTCGCGGCTACGTAAGAGAATGTAAACTTGATGAGTAGAGAAATAGTAGTTTCATAAAACAGACGCACGCACCGAGCAACGCGGGAAAGATATGCGCAGCAGAGAGAGCAAAGAGATTGCAAGCTAAGTCCAAAGAATCTCGAAACTAAAAGATCTACCAAAGAAATGGTGAAGTCTCGCTTTGCCATTTTCAAGGAGGTGGAGGTGTTGGAGATGACTATGAGACAGGTATATGGTGAGATGTTCACCATCAAACAAACAGTCGCTCCTCTGGCAAGAGCATGAATGGAAACCAGGCAAAGACAAGATCAGCTCAAAGAGGCTTCACAGGCTTTGGACAGGATGATGGGTTGGACCATTCAGTACCCTCAGGCACCTGAAAAGTTTCCTAAGAGGGACTGGATCCACACGCAGGATGCGAAAGTTCAACTCCGCATAGCGATGCAATCTGGAGACAAATTGACTAAAGACCTGGACAAAGTGATGTCCTCGTACGACCATCTGATTAGTGGTATCGACTCAATGCATACGCTGCACCACATCCCATCGCTTGGAGCATTAGAGGAAGAGAAAACCTGGGAACAAGTAAACCAGGATATTCAAACATTCTTGCAACCCATCAAGCAGGCCGCAGCTGATCCGGAGCCCTCCGCATCTCAATAGCATCTCAGTCAATTCATCGCCGCTCCAGCGCGGATTTATACCAAGCTTGCGTCGCTCTCAAATCAGATCGGACAGAAGAGGGAGACCCTAGTACCAAACGCTTTGGAATGCGTGTATAGGCTGAAAGAGGAGGTGCCTCTGGTGTCCCCCATAGCGGCAGAATACCATGCATGGCAGGATTTCCTTAGGGAACAACAGGTTGACATTAACAGTTCGCGTCCTGGCAGCAGCAAGTCCTGAGCAGCAAGAAGAACCAGGTCGCAAATCGCACCAACAGGACAGGTCGCAAGTCGCATCTCATACCTAGGTCGCAGGTCGCATCACCTACCCAGGTCGCAGAAGGAGTGGGTCTCAAGGTAGCCCAAAAGTCAAGAAGGCGAACAGTCACGGAAACCCAACAGACAATTTTGGCATTATAAATACTCCTACGGGACATTGTACAAAGGGCTTTTTCTTTTGGGAAACTCAGGAGCTACAAGCATTGTATTTAAAGATCTGACACTTGAGCATATGAATATAGAATCTTGTTAAAATACCCTATGGTTATGATGTGTTTTTCTGTATGAACACTTTGTGTATTTCTTTCAACAGTTTCAGAATATCCTATGATTAATGAATCTGTTCTTTTCATGATATCGTTTATACGTCATGGCTATCCGTGTTGTATCAATGATGTTTATCTTATTATCTGTTATATTAATGAATGTTAATAAACTAGATTGTTAGCATTTCGTTTCATCTTTCAGGAAGTGCAGAGGTATCTTATCATCAAGAACTATTTTTTGTGTGATCAGACCACTGTACAAGCAATTACCCCACAAAAGATGTGTTGCTAATGACATCTCGTGAGGTGTATGTGCTTTATCTATAATCTTGCTACACATAGTGTTTGATTCATGTTTAACACGTTAATCTCGTATTCTATATCAAGTGAATAAGTGTATGTTCGCAGGTTCAAGCAGGTTCTTTTGAGACCGAAGAGAAGTCATCTTAAGTGGTAGCCGGACCCACACTCCGGACGGGATCCCTACTCCAAACGGTTTAAGGTCTAATTGGGACTTTCTACCGGGGAGATCCCCTACTGTTGGTCGTACAAATTTACCCGTCAACAGAATTGGCGCTAGAAGGAGGGCCTGAATGGCAGCCTCCCAGCACACAACAAACATCCCATCACAAACTCCCCAAGGGGAGGTCACAAACAATGAAACTAACCCTCCTCTTCCAGAAGATATTCCAGGGAGGGAGCTTCGATATTATGAAATCACTAGGGAGCAGCTGAGAGCCATACGCCCAACTGCCCGAGATCTTGTCAACCAGTTACGGTTCACTCCAATCATGGAATACCTTACCCATACTAGGACCCCGCCCGAGAACATCACCCGTAACGGTGCCATTGCAAGTACTATACCCGAGCTCGTGAATCTCATGTTGGAAGACCTCGCAAATGCTGTTGAGGAAAATGATCCTGTTCTCCAAGAGGGTGAAGAGTTTGCTGGACTCGACAAAACAACAACCAGGCACACTCCCTACCCGGGGATGGTGAGGGTGGCAGAGGCCGGGGAAATGTAGACAGGGGGAATAGGGCTCGTAGAAATGAAGGAGATAGAAATAGAGGTCGGGGGGCCGGAGGCAGAGGGGATAGAGGCCGAGGTCAAGGAAATCAAGCTCACAACCCTCAACCAAACCCAATAAGGCCACCTGTACACAACTTGGGATATCTTAGAGATTTTCTGCACCGTGGGAGACACCAAGACGAAAATTCCCGTCATGAGTCAGAAGCATCTGTCTCAGGTTCGGGGGACGAATCTGAACATGAGTTTAGGCAACACCAACGGGCTAGGCGAGTGCAACCCCTAGCTTGGATGGCTCAATCCCCTTTAAATCTCCAAGGCCCACTCCAAGATTTGCCTAGGCATCCTGAGAAACATCTACCAAAGTTCGACCCTGAAAATGGTACCCTAGCTGAAGATCATATTAGCAGCTTCTATTTGTCTCTTCAAATCATGAGAGTCCAGTCCGATGATGTCGCATGTCGACTGTTTCCCCATACCCTCGAAAACAAAGCAGCCACATGGTACCGCTCTCTCCCCAATGCCTCTATCACTTCATGGGAGCAATTCCGTCGCGCATTCCTGCATAAGTTTTCAGAAGATAAAACTCCTTCAATGCTTCTCACTGAATTGAGCACCATCAAGTGTCATAAAAAGGAAAAAGTGAAGGACTTCAACCAACGCTTCGCCACCATACTACAGAAATTTCCTCCGAACCTAGCATTGGATGACTCAATCACTATTGACTACTATACCAAAGCCCTACCTAGAGACATTGCTGTGTTCGTTAAACGCGAAGCCCGTGCTACTCTCACGGCTAATTATGAGGCTACTCTAGCCGTGGAGAAAGACATGCTTTCGATAGGAGCCATCGATCATGAAGGGAGAGATGACCACAAGCCTAACACAAAAAGAGGTCAGTCCTCCACTCCTAAGACTACTGATAGGGACAGAGATGCTTTTGATTTTGAAAGCATGGCCAAAACGCTAAATCATTTAACAAACGAAGTTACTGACCTAAGGAGAAAAGGCACAGAAGCTACAACTAGCACTAGACCACCCAAGCCTTTTTTCAGAAAAAGTAATCCCAACACTAACAAACCTCCGTCAAACACAAATTCCGCTCTCAATGTGGAGGAGATCGGGAAAGACAACTTCTGCTCATTTCACCAAGCTGCCCACTCTGAAAAAACGTGCCCTCAATGGATTGGCAGCATGACAGCAGTAGTTAATCAACTTTTAGATGACCAAACCCCAGGAGATGTCACAGAGGATGATGTTTCAGATCATGAGGAGGATCCACCCCATAACGACGAACCAGGATCTTCTATCCTTGCTTTTGACATAATTCGAGGTGGAGAGAACCTTAACCCCATTGATATCTACATGGCAGATGTTCCCAAAGATCAGCCCGTACGAAATTATAGTCTCAGAAGCAAAGGACCTGTTCCTGAACAGTCTTATGAAGACAAGAAAAGGGCCTTTCTAAGGAAAATCCTGCCCCCCGGTAACGGAAAACAATCTGCCACAGAGAAACACCCGAATAACACTACCCGGGTAAGTCAAAAGAATAAACTTCCGTCAGAACCCTCTAAGACTTCTGTCGAACCTAGCCCTCAACCAGAGCCCAGCTATAACATTGTTGAAGATATGAAGAAAACAAGAGCAAACATTTCTCTCTATGAGCTGGCCCGCATTACTAACCAAAAAGAGCTCATTCTTAAGGCTTTCGCAAACACTTCGGCTACGAAGACTGTAAGCAACACGTCTGCGCAAGCCGGTCCAGAGGTGCAATCCATAGTAAACGCCATCAATACAAACTCAAGAGGATCCACACCTCCCTTCCTGTTGTCCTTCGAGATTTTTAACTTCAATGTCCACAACTGTCTAGTCGACTCCGGTGCCTCTACAAATGTCATGCCTTTATCCATTTGTAAGAAACTCAACATCCGCCTGGAGAAGACTGATGCAAAAATCATACAGCTCGATAGATCACAAGTACCCGCCATAGGAGAATTGAACAATGTCATTATCCGCTTGTCATCAGACTCTAGGGTCCATCAGTGCATCGACATTGTGGTTGTCGATATTCCAGAAGCATACGGCCTATTGCTCAGTAGAGATTGGTCCAGCAAATTACAAGGCTACTTCACCACCGACTGGTCCCACTTGTGGCTCCCTTACAAAGGACGGAATAATCAAATCAGGGTAGAAAGTGAACCTTATATGAAACACACCGTTACTGATCTGGACGTCGTTAATGAACCCATCAGCTTTGCACAAGAAGAGCTCGGCATGTGTCTTCTGGAGTCCATATTTGGATGCTACCAACCCCCCCAGTCTCCTATAGGCCCTGAGGTTCAATCTGAAGTAGCCTTTGTCGCCGAAGAGCAAGTAACTCCTGTCTTACCACCAGCAGAGACCCCTTCACAACCTAGTGCCCTGAAGAAGCCAGAAAGTGACCTATGGACCTTGTATTATGATGGATCCAAGACTAATGACGGAGCTGGTGCTGGTTGCATATTGCTTGACCCGCACAAGAATAAATACTTGATCTCATGCCGGCTAGAGTTCCAGTGCACCAACAACTCTGCTGAGTACGAGGCATTAATCCTAGGACTTAAAAAGGCACTGGACTTGAAGGTAAAATGTTTGCAGGTCATTGGAGATTCCGAGATCATCACCCGCCATGTACGCAACACTATTCACTGTTTATCTCCACATTTAAAGGCGTATCAACAAGAGGTATGGCGTTTGATTTCTGGTTTTGATGCATTTGGAATAAAATCTATCCTTAGGATGCACAACGCAGCAGCAGATACTCTGGCCAATGCTGCTGCTAGATTCACGCCTTTGAGGGACGGCTTTTCTATTGAAATTGTATATAGGCCCTCTGTGCCAGACAATATTTCTAATTTACGCGTGTTTAATGATGATCAAAAGATTTTGGATTTTATGTGCAACGCTGAAGTATTCAAAGACGCGGCAATTGATGAGGAAGAACATGAGCGTGCGTTACAGAAAAAGAATGAGGAACACAGAGAGAACATTATGCCCAAGGGGGTGGTATCATTAGAAAAGATGTTTGATCTGCAAAACCGATTCCGCAGGCCTCCGAACACCAAAGTGCAAAGTTCCATATTGGCTCATCGGCAAGTCAACTTGGGGTCAGATGAGAACCCTAAGTTTGTTAACCTTGGAAAAGACTGTAGTGATGAAGAGGCACGGGCTTTCACCCAGCTATTCCGGAAGTATCGTGATGTATTTGCCTGGACATATGAAGATCTACGTACATACGATACTCGTATCATTCAACATGTAATACCCATGAGGGAAGGAGTTAAACCCTTCCAACAAAAACTCAGGAAAATACATCCAGCTTTGGAGCCAATGATTCTAAAAGAACTTAAAAAGCTTTTAGATGCTCGCATCATTTTCAAAGTTCGTCACTTCACGTGGGTGTCGAATCTGGTACCTGTGCGAAAGAAGTCTGGTGAAATTCGCTTGTGTGTAGATTTCCGCAATGTGAATCGGTCCTCAAACAAAGACAACTACCCGGTGCCCCCCATGGAACAGATATTACAAGCTGTGTCTGGATCTGAGATGTTTTCCCTATTGGACGGCTTCTCCGGCTATAACCAAGTTTTGGTAGTTGAACCTGACAGATTGAAAACCACATTCCGGACAAAATGGGGAACCTTTGCTTTCAGACGCATGCCCTTTGGATTGATCAATGCAGGAGCCACCTTCCAACGAGCTATGGACATATCCTTCCGCGGTCTAATAGGGCAGAGCGTGGTGGTTTATTTAGACGATGTTACTGTATTTTCAAAATGCAGGGGCGACCATTTACGTCACCTTAGACAAATCTTCGATAGATGCAGGAGGTATGGAATATCACTCAATCCTAAAAAGAGCGTTTTTGCTATGGCGGAGGGAAATTTGCTAGGCCACATTATCACTAAACAGGGCATTGTGATCGATCCGGAACGGGCTAAAGCCATTGCTCAGATTCCGCCCCCAAACAACAAGAAAGCAATGCAATCCTTCCTGGGGAAGATTAATTTTGTCCGTAAATTCATTTCAGATTTTGCGCAGATTGTCAGGCCGCTGCAGGGAATGATTAAGAAGAATGCCGCATTCAAATGGAATCCCGAAGAGAAAGAGGCTTTCGAAAAAATCAAAAGGGCTATAGCTGAAACCCCTTCCCTCCAAAGCCCAGATCTTGATAAAGGCTTCATCCTATACACGTTCGCTTCAGATTCCTCGCTTGCGGCTGTCCTCACACAGAAAGATAATAACAACGATGAACGGCCCATTTCTTTTATGAGCACCGGTCTACAGGGAGCTGAATTAAACTATCCAGAAATTGACAAGCAAGCCTATGCGGTTTATAAGGCAGTAAAACATTTTAGGCCCTACATCTTGAAAAGTCACGTCACGGTTTTTGTACCGCACCCAGCAGTCCGCTCACTCTTCGTACAGCAAGAACTAGGCGAAAGGCGGGGCAACTGGATGGCATGTTTACAAGAATACGATTGAGAGTTCAAACCAGCACATACCGTCAAAGGACAGGGCTTATGTCAAATGGCCGCAGAGGCTGCAAATACACGCGAGATGGAAGAAGAATGTTGGGAACAAGAAATCGACATGTATCAGAGCGACCATGTGCCCCAGCAAAATAGCCCTTCTTGGTATTCTGACATTTCAAGATATCTGGCCCAAGGCACGATGGACCCTGCTCTTACTGCCCGACAGAAGCGCGCAATAAGATTAAAAGCCGCATCTCACCAACTGATCCGAGGTAAGTTATTCAAGAAACACCACGATGGGGTCCTGTTACGCTGTTTGGAAACTGACGAAGCACAAAAAATCTTAACCGAGTTACACGATGGACCCGCTGGAGGTCATTTTTCTGGAGATACCACTGCCCATAAGATAATGCGTGCAGGATATTATTGGCCTACTCTTTTCAGAGACACGCATGCATATGTTCGGAAATGCATTCAGTGCCAGAAGATCGCCAACCGAGAAGCACGGCCAGCCGCACCACTACTCTCAGTAGCAGTAGAAGAACCTTTCCAACAATGGGGTTTGGACGTAATTGGGGAAATCCTACCGCACTCTTCTAAACAACATCGGTATATCCTTACGGCCACTGATTACTTCACCAGGTGGGTTGAGGCAACACCGTTACGCCGAATCAATGATCAAGAGGTAATAGAATTCCTCACGCATTCCATTATGACCAGGTTTGGCGTTCCGACTTCTTTAGTTTTTGATAATGCGACTTATTTCTCATCTTTTAAGTTATATGATTTTGCGCTGGAAAATGGAATTATTTTGAAACATTCTGCAAACTACTATCCCCAGGGAAATGGATTAGCCGAGTCCACTAACAAGAACCTTATCCGTATTATTAAGAAGACTCTCCTATCCCACCAGCGAAATTGGCACAATGCCCTTCACAATGCACTGTGGGCTGACCGTATTACTCCCAAGTCTTCTTTAGGCACCTCCCCATTTTTTCTCGTGTATGGAAAAGAAGTTGTCCTCCCTTCTCATCTATCTCTCCCAGCCCTCCAACTGTCCCAAGAATGTCATGGTACTCCGTGTCCCACCTTGCAAAACCGAATCGACACCTTGCTGAAATTGGAGGAAGAAAGGCAAAAGACCCGGGAAAAATTTGCCATCCATCAGAGCCGAATCAAAAGATGGTTTGATAAAAAGTCCGCGGGAAACAAAACTTTTGAGGTAGGAGACCTGGTCCTTAAGTGGGATAAAGCCCATGAGGAAAAGGGGAAGCATGCCAAGTTCCAAGCACTTTGGACAGGCCCGTTCCAAATTAAGGAAAAGATAGGATCACACACGTTCAGATTGCAAACCCTCGATGGACGAGTCGAGGTCCTCCCGGTAAACGGGCACGACCTCAAACACTATTTCACTTAAGCAGCCCTTGGGGGGCTGTCTCGTTTTTGTACCATATTTTCTTGTCTCTTTTGTTAAAAAAAATAAAAAAATAAAAAAATAAATAAAAATAAAAAATAGAATAAAAGCCTAAGGAAGGATGTATTAGAGTCACACAGGTTGGCATACTGCCGCAGGTTCTCCACTGATGGAAAGCTTTTCCCGACAAATTCAAAGGTGGCAAAAGCTTGCTTGTTCTCCGCACCTAAAAGTAGCACATTACCGAGCTCGAGTCCTCAAGCAGGAAAGCTTACCTCGCCAGTCTGAGAGGGTGTCCACAAAAGAAAATGCAATGTAAATGGTAACCGGACCAGAAGGGAAGAGAGATACTCTACGCTATGTCAGGGTGTCTGGGAAAAATCAAAGTCCTCATACTAGACCAGGAACAACCTAGCTGCAAGCAAAATAAGTCGGGATCCCTCATCCGCCCAGGCAAAACTGCCATTTCAAATAAGTGCCATAAGCACATCTAAATAAGTGCATCAGGCACATTCAAAATAAGTGCAATAGCACACAAATAAAGGGTAAAGGATTCAGAAAGGCTTCCTGCGCAGAGAGGTGATGTAACGACTCCGCCGGGGTACTGACCAGGCTCGCTGGCAGCGGAGCAACGTTCACGATCCCTAGGCAGTGACTCCGCCGGGATCGAGAGGTTCGCTGGCAGCGGAGCAACACGATGAGGACAAAATAATCGTACCAGACCCTGTAGCCGCCTAGAGTTCTCCAACCCTTCCAGTCCGGAGACCTGAAGAAAGAATTTGTTTGAATGGCGCCCAACCAAACCAGCAAGTTCGGCAACCCAGCTGGACGACCGAAGGCTAGGAAATGGCAACCACAAGGTAAAAGAGGACAGTTAGCATAAGCCCCTCCCTCCCCCCACTAAGGCTAACCATCAGCAGAGACTCTGAGTTCGTCCAGTGAATCGCCATTTGTTGTAACCTTTACAACACCCTCCAAAAAAAAAGACTACCTTTTTAAAATTTTGGAGCCCCTTAGAACTAAAGAGAAATTGCTAAGTCACTAAGTCGCAAAAGTAGACATTCATGCAAATTGCGACCTTGCGACCTAGCGACCTCAGGTCGCCAGGTCGCCAGGTCGCACATTACATAAACTTATAAAAACTGTGACCTAGCGACCTAGCGACCCAGGTCGCCAGGTCGCCAGGTCGCATTTTGGTCATTTTCCGAAAATCGCGACTTAGCGACCTTGCGACCCAGCGACCCCAGGTCGCCGGGTCGCAAGGTTGCCAGGTCGCAAAACTCAAGGTTTGACGAATCTGCGACCCAGCGACCCGCATTAATGACCCGCACGTGCGACTTCCTATAAAAGGGGGGTCGCAGGTCGCATTATTCACATTCAGCGATTTGTAAGGAAAACGCCTCTGACAGCTCAACTGACGAGTTTTTCCCGGGTAAGTTGCCATTTCTTCCTGCTGTTTCCGTTCTAATGATTTTCTTACTAAACCCATCTCCCCTTTTAGCCTATAAATTGTCTTTTGGCCATGCTTTAATGTTTTCTGAGAATTTTGCCAATTGCATATTGCATAAATTACCAAAAACCTCTCTGTTTGCTATTTCACCCCATGGCATCATCCCCTTTTCTTTAAAATCATGCCACAGCTCTCCCTGGCCCCAGAAACCTTGAAAATTCCAAAGAGAAAGGAGGCAAAAGGGTTCAAGGCCGCGCGCACCAAACCCCCGGCAAGCCAATCTGCGACCTGCGACCCAGCGACCCAGCGACCTAGTCGCGAGGTCGCAGAGTCGCAATTTTCTCCAGTTTTACAGATTTGCGACCTGCGACCCAGCGACCTAGTCGCCAGGTCGCCAGGTCGCACTTTCCTTTGTTTTCGTAGATCTGCGACCTCGCGACCCAGCGACCTCAGGTCGCCAGGTCGCGAGGTCGCAAGATCGCGCCCGGGCCCTGTTTGTGTGATCTGCGACCCAGCGACTCACCAGTCCAGTTTTGCTTTAACGCATTTAGGTTTTTGTCACTAAATTGTAACTGGTTTTAAGCGCCATGACGTTCTTATCGTGGGACTCCTTTCTGAATTTGACAGGTGAAGACATAGAGTGCATACCTGTGCTCTCAGATTCTAGTGACATGGCGCCCCCGCGGTCTCGGAGAAAGGACAAGGGAACAGCGGAAGAGACTGATGAGATGGTGGTGGTGTCCCCACCCCCGATATTCCGAGATACATTATGTACTTTTTCGAAAGACGACAGCATGAGGTGGTACCAGATTTATCAGGAGTTCGCCAAGTTGCCAGAAGAATTTCCGGAAGACCTCCCAGACCGAGAAATATACTTGGCGGTAAAGAGGTCCAAACTACATCTGGCGGGGGCACATCCAGCCATATTCCCATGTCCGGAGATCATAGACTGGATAATACAAAAGACAGACTCAGAGAAATTTGTGATCAGAGATCGTGAAGGCAGAGCTTTCACTATGCTGGTAGGCTCAGATGCACACCTTTATTATTCACTGCCGCGCCCAAACCAGCACTTTACTCGAGAATGGGCTGCTACTCACGCCGTCCCGATCGTCGATACTATTAAACAATGGTGGGAGGAGCCCGAGAAGTTCAAGGTGAAAAAGAACCAGGAATACCCAGTGGCAAGCCTAAGAAAAGTTTATAAATTGGTTGCTGCCATGCTCTGCAGGCTTTACGGGCACCCAGATTGCTCCACTTTCAACGGCAGTTGGGCCACTATTATGGAGTATGTGACAACACAGGGGACCCGTTTTAACTGGGCCGGCATACTGATGACGTCGCTGCAGACCAACTTGAACTCTGCATTGGCTCCGGACGAAGGAATGCCTGCTGAATTTTACATGGCTTCATACCTATTAGATGCGGTGTGCGCCCGAGTGGAGTTTGACGGCTGGGAGCACAACTGGGACCCCGAGAACACGCGCGCAATCCATCTACAACTCAAAGTATTCTGGGAGTCTAAATACAAACAGGACCTAGATCGGATCTCCCAAATATTTGTTCCCGCTCTGTACAGACATTTATTTGGCCAAGACGCCCCTTGCATGTCATGGCGGGCCAAGGAGACCCTGGTTAAAGTGGCGCACTGGTTCCCTTTCCCGGAGTACACCTTCATCCGAGTCTTTGGAACTTACAAGGCGCCACATGTTATGCCTCGTTTCGTGACGGACAAAATGCTGATGCAGGAGGTGTGCTTTCAGATGTCGCATGGTTTCTCCAACATCTTGTCTAAGGGAAAAAAGAAGCCATGGCCCACTCTGCCCCTCACTATTGGTGCATTCACAGTTAAAGACTTCAAGGAGGTGCTAGCAGAAGCAGACGCAATGAGAAGTTATCAGCTAGGGGCAATTGAACACCGAAACTATGACCCAGAGAGATTGGTCCCTGAACACTGCCGGAGAGCCAACCTCAGGTGGACTTATCAGCATCTCGAACGCCCAGCAGAAGATGAGAGAAGAAACTGGTATAATGCTGAAAGACAACTTTCTCCGGGGGTTGACGTGGTCCAGAAAGACTCGGATGATCAGAACTTAGAAGACAGAAGACGTCAGTTAGGAGCTTCTTCTTCATCCATGCTCCAGAAATCCCGAATCAACACAGGGTCAACTCCATCCGCCAAACAAAAGGAGGCAGAAGCAAAGGCCCAGCAGGAAAGGGAGAGGAAGCTAAAAGAAGATGAGGAGGCGCGCCCAAAAGGTACAACTGCAGCACAAAAGAAGAAGCTGGCCAAAGAGGCCAGGAAAGAAAAAGAAGACAAAGAGGCACAAGCTGCAGCGGAACAGGCGCTTAAGGCAGAGTTGGACAAGGCGGAGGCTGAACGCCAAAAGAAAGCCGAGCAGGCTGCTGCAGCAGAACAGAAGAAGAGGGCCGAAATAGAAGCAGCCGCAGAGGCTGAACGACAAAGGAAAGCCGAGCAGGCAGCTGCAGCTGAACAGAAGAAGAGGGCCGAGATAGAAGCAGCAGCAGAAGCTGAACGGCGGAGGAAGGAAGAGGAATAGAAGAACACAGAGGAAAGAGAGGATGACACGCTAGATGATCTTGAAGTAACTCCTCTCGACGTACCTTTGGGCCGTACACAACTCTCTGATGTTAGATCGCCCCAGAGACAGGAAGAAGATGTGTTCGACCTGACCAGACTCACATTTGATCAGTTTTCGTTCAAGATTCGTCAAGAGAAGAGGAGGTCGTTGGCACATAGTCCCTCTACATCATCTGCAGTATCCACAGGTAAGGATATAGTTTTGGATACCAGGACTAATCCGGTAATGATAGCGTCAGCAGGTACTGCCTTCGCTGCGGCTACAGAAGAAAATGTAACCCTGATGAGTAGAGAAATAGTAGCTCTACAAAACAGACTACACGCAGCTGAGCAACGCGAAAAGATGGCAGAGCAGGAGAGAGCAGCATTGCAAGCGGAAGTCCAGCAACTTCGAAACCAAGCTCTGCCAGCAAATGAAGTCTCACTTGCTATTTTCAAGGAGTGTGAGGTGTTGGAGATGACTATGAGACATGTATATGGTGAGATGTTCACCATCAAACAAACAGTCGCTCCTCTGGCAAGAGCACGAATGGAAACCAGGCAAAGACAAGATCAGCTCAAAGAGGCTTCACAGGCTTTGGACAGGATGATGGGTTGGACCATTCCGTACCCTCAGGCACCTGAAAATTTGCCTAAGAGGGACTGGATCCACACGCAGGATGCGAAAGTTCAACTCCGCATAGCGATGCAATCTGGAGACAAATTGACTAAAGACCTGGACATAGTGATGTCCTCGTACGACCATCTGATTAGTGGTATCGACTCAATGCATACGCTGCACCACATCCCATCGCTTGGAGCATTAGAGGAAGAGAAAACTTGGGAACAAGTAAACCAGGATATTCAAACATTCTTGCAACCCATCAAGCAGGCCGCAGCTGATCCGGAGCCCTCCGCATCTCAAGAGCATCTCAGTCAATTCATCGCCGCTCCAGCGCGGATTTATACCAAGCTTGCGTCGCTCTCAAATCAGATCGGACAGAAAAGGGAGACCTTAGTACCAAATGCTTTGGAATGTGTGCATAGGCTGAAAGAGGAGGTGCCTCTGGTGTCCCCCATAGCGGCAGAATACCAGGCATGGCAGGATTTCCTTAGGGAACAACAGGTTGACATTAACAGTTCGCGTCCTGGCAGCAGCAAGTCCTGAGCAGCAAGAAGAACCAGGTCGCAAATCGCACCAACAGAACAGGTCGCAAGTCGCATCTCATACCTAGGTCGCAGGTCGCATCACCTACCCAGGTCGCAGAAGGAGTGGGTCTCAAGGTAGCCCAAAAGTCAAGAAGGCGAACAGTCAAGGAAACCCAACAGACAATTTTGGCATTATAAATACTCCTACGGGATATTGTACATGGGGGCTTTTCTTTTTTGGGAAAACTCAAGAGCTACATGCATTTGTATTGAAAGATCCTACATTTGAGCATATGAATATAGAGTCTTGTTAAAATACCCTATGGTTATGATGTGTTTTGCTGTATGAACATTTTGCGTATTCCTTGTACAGTTTCAGAATATCCTATGATTAATGAAGCTGCATTATTCATGTCATCGTTTCTGCGTCATGGCTATCCGTGCTGTATCAATGATCTTCATTTCATTATCTGTTATATTAATGAATGTTAATGAACTATTTTGTTAACATTTCGTTTCATCTTTCAGTAAGTGGAGAGGTATCTTATCATAAAGAACTATTTCTTTTGTGATTAGACTACCGAACAAGCATTACCCCACAAAAGATGTGTTGCTAATGACATCTCTTGAGGTGTGCATGCTTTATCTATAATCTTGCTACGCATAGTGTTTGATTCATGCTTAACACATTAATCTTGTATTCTATATCATGTGAATGAGTGTATGTCCGCAGGTTCGAACAGGTTCTTTTGAGACCGAAGGGAAGTCATCTTAAGTGGTAGCCGGACCCACACCCCGGACGGGATCCCTACTCCAAACGGTTTAAGGTCTAATTGGGACTTTCTACCGGGGAGATCCCCTGCTGTTGGCCGTACAAATTTTCCCGTCAACATAAACTTAATGAACTGGAAATGAATAGCAAACTGTAATTGAATAACAATGTAAATAAGTAAGCTCTCTGCAATATGAAACTAATGAATCGGAAATGAAGAACACATTGGAATTGAACAACAATGATAACTGATGAATCAAATCTTAACTTAATGAAATCAACTAACGAACTTTGCTGAACACCAAACCCTGTCGACAACAAACGTTATTAAGTAGCAACCTTAAATGAACAGCAATCCAATGGAACAACAAATAGAGTTAAATATTGAACTGCAAAGTTTTATAAGTGATAACAAGATGAATAATACAAGAATTAAGATCCTTTTTGAAATGGAGCAACAATGCAATTCATTAACGCAACATAGAAATACCAATAAGAAATTAAACAACAAATAATTAACTTTGAAACCATAATAAAACCGACCACGATTATCACACAATGGTAATTAAAAGATAGAAATACAAACAACAGATCGATTCCACCAGGGTCGGGCCCATAGCACCAGTGAAACACTGGTTGGTAACTGCAGAGCTTGAACGATGGAACTAAAAAGTGTCTTTGTATTAATTAAAGATAAAAAGTGTTTACAGCGACCACTCTCTGATCACGAGAGTCAATAAAGTATAGAATTACAAGAGAAATGTTTTAATCAATGATTCGAATCCTTCAATCTCTAAAGGCATTGCCTTATATAACAACTTAAACGGATAAGACAAGGAACAAGATAAGATTTGAACAACGATCAATGTGTTCTCGATTTTCTTCTCTTTGACAGGATATGGTCTATTAATGGTGGAACAGCAGTTACTCCCGCTTTAGCCTCGCCTCTGGTATAGTTTTTCACCTCATTTGATTCCTGTTTTTGACAATAAAAAACAGTTTTTAGTTACTTTTTACAATAACCATAAGTCTTTGCAATTCTATCATAATTCTATAATAAATCACCTTACTATAATAAAAAGAGTTATGTTTAAAGGAAAAGAATGAGAAAATACATGGTGAATTCATACCTTTTTCAACGCTAAACAACCTTAACCTTAATCTTAACCTTAACCTAACCTTAACCATAACCTACTCTTAACCTTAACCTTAACTTGACCTTAACTATAACCTAACCCTATCCTTGACCAAACCCTTAACCTTAACCTGAACCTTTACCCTAACCTTACCCTAACCTTAACCTTAACATTAACCTAAGGTTAAGTTAAGTTTAAGGTTAAGGTTAAGTTATTTTAAGGTAAGGTTATAGTTAGGTTAAGGTTAAGGTTATGGTTAAGATAAGGTTAAGTTTAATGTTAGGTTAAGGTTAAGCTTTAAGGTTACAAGTCTTAACCTTAACCTTCACTATAACCTACCATTAACATTAACCTTTACCTAACCTTAACCTTAACCTTAATCTTAACCTTGAACTTAACTATAACCTAAACCTTAAATTTAACCTTCCCATAACCATAACTTTAACCTTAACCTAACCTTAACCTTGACTTTACCTTAACCTAACCTTAACCCCTTAACCTTAACCTTAACCTTCCCATAACCATAACCTTAACCTTGACTTTACCCTTAACCTAAACTTAACTTTAACCTTAACAATAACCTAACTAAACTCGTAACCTTAACCTTAACTCAACCTTACCCTTGACCTTAACTCTAACCTAACCCTAACCTTGACCAAACCTTAACCTTAGCCTTAACTTAACCTTAACCTTAACCTTAACCTTTCCATAACCTTCACTATAACCTAACCTTAACCTTTACTTTAACCTTAACCTTAACTTTACCCTTAACCTTGACTTTAACCTTAACCATCCCCAACACATCTACCTAACCTAACCTTCCCCAACTTTAAAGTTAAGGTTAGGGTTAGGTTAAGGTTATGGTTAGGCTAAGGTTAAGGTTAAATTTAAGGGTAAAGTTAAGGTTAAGGTTAGGTTAAGGTTAAGGTTAAAATAAGGTTAAGGTTAAGGTTAGGTTAAGGGTAAAGTCAAGGTTAAGGTAAATTTAAGGTTAAGGTTAGGTTAAGGTTAAGGTTAAGGTTAGGGTAAGGTTAGGGTAAAGGTTAAGGTTAAGGTTAAGGCTAAGGGTTTGGTCAACGTTAGGGTTAGATTATAGTTAAGGTCAAAGTAAGTTTAAGGTTAAGTTTAAGGTTGTAGGTTTAGTGAGGTTAAGGTTAATGTTAAGGGTAAGGTTAGGTTAGGTTCAGGGTAAAGTTAAGGTTAAGGATGAACTTAAGGTTAAGGTTAAGGTTATGGGTTTAGTATGGTTACGGTAAGGTTAAGGTTAGGTTAAGGGTAAAGTTAAGGTTAAGGTTATGGTTAAGGTTAGATTCAGGTTCATGTTAAGGTTTAGGTTAGGGTTAAGGTTAAAGGAAGGTTAAGGTTAAGCTTAATGTTAAGGTTAAGGTTAGGTAAAGGTTAAGGTTATGTGAAGGTTAAGGGTGACCTTAAGTATAACCTTAACCTAAACAAACTCAGAATCTTTAACCTTAACCATAACCATGATAAAACCCTTAAGGTTAGGTTAAGGGTATCGTCAAGGTTAAGGTTATGGTTATGGGAAGGTTAAGGTTAAGGTTAGGGGAAGGTTAAGGTTAAAGTCAAGGTTAAGGTGAAAGTTAGGTTAAGGTTAAGGTGAAAGTCAAGGGTAAAATTAAGGTTAAGAATGGGTTATGGTTAACCTTAACCCTTAACCATATCTTACCTTTAACCTTAACCTTCCCCTAACCTTAACTTTAGCTTAATCTTAACCTTAAATTTACCCTTAACTTAACCTAACCTTAACCTTAACCTTTAACGTTAACCTAACCTTAACCTTAACATTAAATTAACCCTAACCTTGACATAAACCTTAACCTTAACCTTAACATAATCTTAACCTTAAATTTACCCTTAACCTTGACTTTAACCTTAACCTTCCCCTAACATTAACCTTAACCTTAACCTTCCGCTAACCTTAACCTTAACCTTGACCTTGACTTTAACCTTAAGCTAACCTTAACCTTAACTTTACCCTTAACCTTAACCTTAACCATAATCTTAACCTTAAGGTTAAGGTTATGGTAAGAGTAAGGTTAAGGTTATGGGTTTAGTCAGGTTAAGGTTAAGGTTATAGTTAAGGTAAAGTTTAAGGTTAAGGTTAGGTTAAGGTTAACCTTACCCTTAACTTAACCTTAACCTTAAGCTTGACCTTATCCTTAGGTTAAGCTTAGGTTAACCTAAGGGTAATGTTAACGTTAAGGCTAAAGTTAAGTTAAGGTTAAGGTTAAGGTCAACGTTAAGGTTAAGATTAGGTTAAGGGTAAGGTTAAGGTTAGGTTAAGGTTATGGTTAAGTTAAGGGTTGAGGGTAACGTTAAGGGTAATGTTAAAGTTAATGTTAAGGATAACGTCAAGGTTAAGGTTACGTTAAGGGTAAATTCAAGGTTATGGTTAATATTAGGTTAAGGGTAAGGTCAAGGTTAAGGTTAAGGTGAAGGTTAAGGGTAAGGTTAAGACTAAAGTTAATGTTAAGGTTAAGGTTAAGGTTAGGTTATAGTTAAGGTCAAGGTTAAGGTTAGGTTATGGTGAAGGTTAAGGTTAATGTTAATGGTAATGTTTAGGTTAAGACCTGTATCCTTAACCTTCACCCTTAACCTTAACCTAACCTTAACCTTAGCCTTTAGCTTACTAAACCTTAACCTTAACCTTATCTTAACCTTAACCTAACCTTAACCTTAACCTAGGTATAACCTTACCCTTAACCTGAACCTTAACCTAACCCTAATGTTTACCTTAACCTTCAACTTAACCTTAACCTAACCTTGACTTAACGTTAACTTTAAATTTATCCTAGCCTTACCCTTACCCTTAACCTTAACGTTATCTTAACCTTAACCTAACCCTAACCTTGACCTTGAATTTACCTTAACCCCTTAACCTTAACCTTCACATTAACCTTAAATTTACCCTTAACTTAACCTTAACCTAACCATAACTATAACCTAACCCTAAAATTGACCAAACCCTGAACCTTGACCTTAACCGTAACCTTAACTATAACCTAACCCTAACCTTGACCAAACCCTTAACTTTAACCTTAACCTTAACCTTAACTATTACCTAACCTTAAATTTTCCCTTAAACTTACCTTAACCATAACCTTAACCTAATCTTAACCTTAACCTTACCCTAACCTTACCTTAACCATACCCTTAAACTTGTCTTTAACTATAACCTAACTGTAACTTTAACCTTAACCTTAACATAACCCTAAACTTATCCTGACCATAACCTTAACCCTAACCTTAACCTTAACCTAACCTTAACCCTAACCTTAACCTTAAGTATAACCTAACCCTAACCTTGACCAAACCTTAACCTTAAGGTTAAGGGTTAAGGTTAAAGTTAAGGTTAGGGAAAGGTTAAGGTCAAGGTTGAGGTTAAGGTTAGGGTTAAGGTTTGGGGAAGGTTAAGGTTAAGCCTATGGTAAGGTTAAGGGTAAGGTAAAGTTTAAGGTTAAGGTTAGGTTAAGGTTAAGGTTAAGGCTAGGGTGAGGGTAAAGTTATGGTTAAGGTTAAGGTTTGGTCAAGGTTAGGGTTAGGTTATAGTTAAGTTTAAGATAAGGTTAAGGTTAGGTTAAGGTTAGGGTTAGGTTATAGTTAAGGTTAAGGTTAAGGTAAGGTTAAGGTTAAGGTTAAGGTCAAGGTCAAGGTTAAGAGTAAGGTTAAGTTTAGGTTAAGGTTATGGTTATGTGAAGGTTAAGGTTAAGATTACCCTTAACCTAACCTTACCCTTAACCTAACTTTACCCTTAACCTAACCTTAACCTTAAATTTAAATTTACCCTAACCTTAAGGGTTTAGTTAGGTTAAGGTTATGGTTAGGATAAAGTTAAGGTTAAGGTTAAGGTTTGGTTAAGGGTAAAGTCAATGTTAAGGTAAATTTAAGGTTAAGGTTAAGGTCAAGTTTAAGGTAAAGATTAGGGTTAAGGTTAATGTTAGGGTTAGGGTTAGGTTAACGTTAAGGTCAAGGTTAGGGTTAAGGCTAGGTTAGGTTATAGTTAAGGTCAAGGTTAAGGTTACGGTTTAGTCAAGTTAAGGTTAAGGTTAAGGGTGAAGGTTAAGGTTACGGGTCTTAACATTAACCTTACTCTTAACCTTCACTATAACCTACTCTTAACATTAACCTTTAACTAACCTTAACTGTAACGTTAACCTAGCATTAGCCTTAGCTTAACCTTCACTATAAGGTTAGGTTATAGTGAAGGTTAAGGTTAAGCTTGAGGTTAAGGTTAGGTTATAGTTAAGTCTAAGGGTTTGGTTAAGGTTAAAGGTTATGGATATGGTTATGGGAAGGTTAAGGTTAAGGTTATGGTTATGGGAAGGTTAAGGTTAAGGATAAGGTCAAGGTTAAGGTTACGTTAAGAGTAAAGTCAAGGTTAAGGTTAAGATTAGATTAAGGGTAAAGTCAAGGTTAAGGTTAAGGTGAAGGTTAAGGGTAAGGTTAAGACTAATGTTAAGGTTAAAGTTAGGTTATAGTTAAGGTCAAGGGTAAGGTTAGGTTATGGTGAAGGTTAAGGTTAAGGTTAAGGGTAATGTGTAGGTTAAGAACCATATCCTTAAACTTCACCCTTAACCTTAACCTAACCTTAACCTTACTAAACCCGCAACCTTTACTTTAGCCTTAACCTTGAATTTACCCTTAATACCTTAACTTTAACTATAACTTAACCCTAACATTGACATTAACTTTAACCTTAACCTTAACCTTAACATTAACCTTAAACTTAACCTTCACCTTAACTATAACCTAACCCTAACCTTAACCCTAGTTTTAATTTTACCCTTAACCTTCACCTTAACCTTAACTTTTTCCTTAACCTTAACCTTAAATATAACCTGAACCTTAACTTAACCTAACCTTAACCTTAACCTTCCCCTTGACCATAACCTTAACCTTAACCTGAACCTTGACTTTGCCCTAACCTAACCTTAACGTTACCCATAACCTAACCCTAACATTGAGGTTAGGTTAACCTTGACCAAACCCTTAACCTTAACCTTAACCCTAATCTAACCTTAACCTTAACCTTATCTTAACCTTAACCTAACCTTAACCTTGACCTTAACCTAAGCATAACCTTACCCATAACCTGAACCTTAACCTAACCCTAACCTTTACCTTAACCTTAACCTTAACCTTAACGTAGCCTTGACTTAACCTTAACTTTAAATTTACCCTAGCCTTAACCTTAACATTACCCTTACCCTTAACCTTAACTTTATCTTAACCTTAACCTAACCCTAACCTTAACCTTTACTTTACCTTAACCTAACCCTAACCTTGATGTTGAATTTACCTTAATCCCTTAAGCTTCACCTTCAGCTTAACCTTAACTTTACTCTTAACTTAACCTTTACATAACTTTAACTATAACATAACCCTAAACTTGACCAAACCCTGAAACTTAACCTTAACCGTAACCTTAACTATAACCTAACCCTAACCTTGACCAAACCCTTAAATTTAACCTTAACCTTAACCTTAACTATAACCTAACCTTGAATTTTCCCTTAACCTTACCTTAACCATAACCTTAACCTAACCTTACCCTTAACCTTATCTTAACCTTACCTTAACCATAACCTTAAACTTGTCCTTAACAATAACCTATCCCTAACCTTAACCTTAACCTTAACCTAACCCTAACCTTAAGTTAACCTTAACCTTAAACTTAGCCTAAACATAACCTTAACCCTAACCTTAACCTTAACCTTAACCTTCCCCTAACCTTAACCCTAACATTAACATTAAGTATAACCTAACCCTAACTTTGACCAAACCTTAACCTTAAGATTAAGGGTTAAGGTTAAAGTTAAGGTTAGGGTTAAGGTTAGGGAAAGTTAAGGTTAAGTTTATGGGAAGGTTAAGGTCAAAGTCATGGTTAAGGGTTAAGGTTAAGCTATGGTAAGGTTAAGGGTAAGGTCAAGGTTAAGGTTAATGTTAAGGTAAGGGTAAATGGTTTAATCAAATTAAAGTTAAGGGTGAAGGTTAAGGTTATGAGTCTTAACATTAACCTTACCCTTAACATTCACTATAACCTACCTTTAACATTAACCTTTACCTAACCTTAACCGTAACGTTAACCTAGCCTTAACCTTACCTTAACCTAACTTCAACCTTAATCTTCACTATAAGGTTAGGTTATAGCGAAGGTTAAGGTTGCAATTAAGGTTATGTTATAGTTAAGTATAAGGGTTTGGTTAAGGTTAAAGGTTATGGTTATGGTTATGGGAAGGCTAAGGTTAAGGTTATGGTTATGATAAAGTTAAGGTTAAAGTTAGGTTAGGTTAAGGGTTTATGTTAAAGTTAAGGTCAAGGGTAAGATAAGGTTAAGTTAAGGTTAAGATTAAGGTTCTGGTTAGGTTAAGGTTAGGGTTAATGTTAAGTTCAAGGTTTAGGTTAATGTTACAGTTAAAGGTTAAGGTTAAGGTTAGGGTTAGGGTTAGGGTCAAGGTCAAGGTCAAGGTTAAGGTTAGGTTAGCGTTAATGTTAGGTTAAGGTTAAGATAATTTTAAGGGTAAAGTCAAGGTTAAGGGTAAAGTCAACGTTAGGTTTAACCTTAACCTTAACCTTAACCTTAACCTTACTAAACACGTAACCTTAACCTTAACCTTAACCTTAAAGTCAAGGTTAAGGATAAGATTAGGTTAAGGGTAAAGTTAAGGTTAAGGTTTGGGTTAAGTCAGGTTAAGGTTAAAGTTAAGGTTAAGGTTAAGGCTTAACCTAAAATTTAACTTTAACCTTAACCTTCCCATAACCATAACCTTAACCTTGACTTTATCTATAACCTAACCTGAAGGGTAAAGGTTCAAGTTAAGGTTAAGGGTAAGGTTAAGGTTACAGGTTTAGTCAGGTTAAGGTAAAGTTAAGGTTAAGGTTAAGGTTAAGGTTAAGGGTAAATTTAAGGTAAATGTTAGGGTTAGATTATATTTAAGGTTAAGGTTAGGTTAAGGGTAAAGTTAAAGTTAAGGTTAAGGTCAATGTAAATGTTAAGGTTAAGGTTAAGGTTAAAATTAGGGTAAGGTTTTTCTTAACCTTAATCTTAACCTTAACGTTAACATTATGGTAAGATTAAAGTAACATTAACCTTAACCTTAACCTAATATTAACCTTAACCTGACTGTAACCTTAACCTAACCTTAACCTTAACCTTAGCCTAACCATAACCTTAAGGTTAAGGTTAAGGTTAAGGTTTAGATTATGGGAATGTTAAGGTTAAGTTTAAGATTAACCTTAACCTTAACCTTAACCTAACGTTAACCTTATGGGAAGGTTAAGGTTAAGGTTAAGATTATGGTAACGTCAACCTTAACCCTAACCTTAATCTTAACCTTAACCTAACCATAACCTTTACCTAACCTTAACCTTAGCCTAACTGTTGAGTCTCAAAAGTGTTTTCCATATTCATATATATTTCCATTATGTCATAACCATCTAGCCCTTATTTCATAGCCATCTGACCTAAAGTCCTACATCAAATAACCATTTTTCATAAATATATGGGTTAGGATCCTTGTTTTCCAAAGTTATTTATTTCATGTATTTAAAGTGAATTTATGGTTAGAAACTAGAAAATTAACATAGTTTCATATATCTATATATGTGTTGTGAGTTTTGTGACATGTGTAGGTCAAAAAGGAGACTTCTAGAAGACCCTTATGTGGCACTCTAAGGCCAAATTCGAATTTGGTTGGAGAAGATCGTGGGATCATGAGAACATGTGTCTCACTTCCTTGTTGTATTGAAACTCTAAGAGGATATGTGTCTCCTTTCTTAAGTTGTGTTGAAATTCTAGAAAGACATGTGTCTTATCATTTCCTATTTTGATTGTAACTCTAGAGTTGGAGGGAGAGATTCATGAACTCTCATTAATGAGATGACTCCTCATATTTTGTATAAATAGGAGAAGCTTTCTCCTATCATGGTTAATGAGGAAGTAATAAAAAAGTAGGAGAATAGGAGAAAGGATTAGAGAGAGTCTTTTGTAACAAAGTTCAAGATGGAATAGAATGTAGATTTATGAATTTTTGAATAAAGAAATTCAGTTCTTTGATGATGTTTTGATTACAACTTTAAGGAGCTGAAGGACTTCACCAAATTGGTAGCAGAGGGCCCCTGCTATCCAAGGAGGCTTCTACATGCTTTCTAGATAAGTAGCTTTTAATTCATGTCTTGCATTATTTGTTTAACTAAAATATCCTCATCATCTTACAATCATTCTTTTTCTTAAAATACTCTTCCAAAATATCATTATTAGATGAAAAAGATTTGGTTGTATCATGTTGAGTATCTTAGTTGCCTTTACATTTCTGAAGTTGGATTTGTAGTTGTTTTTATTAACTACTGTAGTTATACTCATTCTAACTCTTCCACAAGAAGAAGCTCTTCCAAAAGATTATAATGATGAATGGGAAATGGCTATAGTGTTGTAGGATTTAATTGTAATTTCTTTTTGTTCACTATCACAGTTACACTTGTTCTAAATAATCTTCGAAAAGAAGAAACTCTTCCAAAAGATCCTTATGATGTCCAAGGCATGACTGTGATCTTGAACGTTTTAGTTGTGTGTTTTCACTAAGTACCATCGATGTTCTTGCTCTTAAACGCTTGTCCAAAATATCATAATGCCGAGTGGGATATGGCTATGATATCTTAGTTTTTCATTGCTTTCAGTCTTTATGCTTGCATTTGCACTCAATTACACAGTCAGGATTGTTCTAAAAACTCTTCCAAAAGAAGGAACTCTTCCAAAATACCAATCATGATGGACAAACAGAGTGTAGAATTCCATAGACTAGTTGCATGTTAATTCAGTTAGAGCACTCCGGAGGTAGATTACATAAAAACAATACGAAAAACACATACAACGAAGTAAGGAAGAGGTCACTTAAGCACATATAGTGCACCACACTTCATCAGTTTACTAGCCCGGGTTGATAATTTATGTTAGCAATTTAGGACGCTAAATTGACTACACATTTTGGCGCCGTTGCCGGGGAAGTGTAATTAGGAGACCTTATTTCTTACAACTAAAAAAAATTAATAATTCTTGAGTATGCTCTCCTCCTGCACTTTGTGTGATCTGGAGGATCAGAAAAAGGATTGTTATGTAAAAAAAAAATTAATAATTCTTGAGTATGCTCTCCTCCTGCACTTTGTGTGATCTGGAGGATCAGAAAAAGAATTGTTATGTGAAAAAAAAAAAGAGACAAAATAAAACTTCATCATTTCAATTGATTCAACAATTAAAAAAAAAAAAATTTATTTTCATGAAAAACTTTGATTTCAATAAATTGTTTTGTTTAATGAATATATATGTGTATTTTTAAATTTTTGAAAATATAACATACATAATTTTATTAACAAATCAATTTAAAAAAAAAAAAAAAAAACTCATGGAAATAAGACCCATGCATACGCATGAGGCCATTCTTTGGCTTGGCTTTATGCATATATGCAGAATTTCAATCCACACAAAGACCCATGCACTGCAATTTAAAAAAAAGAAAAGGAACCTTCTCTTTTTCATATTCATTTTTCCTCAAACAATAGTTATTAGAAATCATTTAAAAAAAAAAAAAAATTGCACACAATGAATGTATATCACATGAAGAAACTGATGATGAGGAAAAGATTACAAATTTTTGATGAGAAGAAGAGTGTAAATTTTTGATTAAGAGAAGATTACAAATTCAATTGTAGGGACATATAATGGAAGTGTATCATATGAAGAAATTGCTGATGAAGAGAAGATTTCAGACTGTTGATGAAGAGAAGATTGTAGATTCCATTGCAAGTAATTGGAATGAGGAAGATCAATCTGAACTTCTCTATGAGATACAAGCCATTACACTTCAAAACCTGCAAAATAAAAACAAATCAAACCACAAATAATTGTCAGAAAACGAAATGCGTAATTGTCAAAAACACCCGATTTTAAAACAAATTTTCTGAGCAAACCAGGACGAATTAAAAAAAACTAAAACATGGGTTTTTTCAGGAATGGGGTGAATTAGGTAATTTTATAAGAACTTTCTGAAATTTGTAGCCATTTGGGAGAAATTCAGGGTTCTTCGGAGCACTAATTTGCAGTGTGTGTGAGAGAAAAATGTTTTTTTTTATTATGAGAACAGTCACGGTTTTGAGAGATAATCAATGAACTAATTTCCTTATTTGAGGGAAAATGTGGCAGAATTCATGTGTGGTGGCACATGATGAATGACAAATGGATTATTTGAGGCAAACACATTATCACATGTGCATCAAATGCAAGTTGTATAAATTGAAAAGGACTCTGCCTTCATATCCTTCATAGTTAGGAATTTGACTTTAGAAATTTCAAGCTTTTTATTTTTATTTTTATTTTGCATGAAAGAGGCATTGGCATGACTTTGTTTCAAAAATATTCATAAGGACAATTATTTCATCCATGCTTTATTTCATTTAAAATAAAAAATAATAAATAAATAAATTCAAAAAAATAAATAAATAAATAAATAATTGAATCAATGAAATGAATAAGTTATTTGCTCACTTTTCTGAAGGTATTAATTAATTTTGGACTGATGATGAAAGATGAATGACTAATTTTTTATTCAAGATTTTTTTTTTTTAGCAGCTGAAAAACCTCATTATTCAAATCGGCCTAACTTTCTCATACACAATCAGATTTTGATGATTTAAGTATCATTGGAAAGGTCTTAATAAGATTTACATAGTGATAAATCCATCATTAGAGTTTGAAATGGTAAATAATGAAATAAATTGCTGAAAAGAAGCAACATTCAACTTGAGGCACTAATTCCAAAACATGTATAAATTCTTTTGATTTTTCCTTTGAGAACTTGTTTCATTAATACAAATTCTTAGTTTTGTGTGTAAATATCATAACTAGAGAGATTGATCACCTCTCTCCTTTGATAATCTTACATTCCATTGTAGAAGAAGTATTATTTTTTTTGCAGGTTCCAGGAGGAAAGACAAATGACTACAAGAGAATGGTGTCTCTCTAAGAGACCAATTTGTTTCATAAGAGGATGATCAACAACAAAGAGAAAATATGCTGATGCAAAATCAGATCCAAACACTTGAAAAACTTTCAGATACTATTGTCTCCATCACATCCATACCTCATAATAAACCATTCACCTCATTTCACTTCATATTTTCTATTTACATTCACATCCACTTTCCATTTCTTTTTGTCCATTCATAACCACTAATAAAAGCAAGAGGCTCATTCACATGCTTATTGCCTATTGCCATTTCTCATTCACATGTTTATTGCCCATTTCCATTTCTACTCTCCATTGCCATCTTCCATTTTCATTTTCCATTTCTTGTCATTTTCATTCAGCAAATAAGCCCTGCTTCAATGCAAACTATTGAGTCTATAGTCCTTTGAGTCTAAGTTATTTGTAAAACACCTTGAGGCTTGCATGCCTTAATGGCAAGTTCTCATGCTGACAAACAATGGGAATACATTAATGTCTCTTGTTCGTCAGATCTTCTAGGTGACTCGACATCAGCAAAATCATTCGTACCTAGCAAGATGTGTTTAAGCATCTTGACTCTCATTGTCATCAATGGTGAGAGTTCTCGTGTTGACTAGTGGCATCCATTAATGGCCACTAAGTCAACAATTTCCTACTATGTTCGACATTAGAACATCTTTTCACATAGTAGGAATTATGCCAATGAGTTTTGAAGACATGAAGACTATTATTTTCAGCATTTTGGAGCAGATTCAGCAAGTTTTAGTAGGAGCAATAAAAATTCATCTCATCTCTTTATCCATGACTCCTCTTGTTCAGCCACTTGAAGAAGAATATGATCAGAATTTTGCAGCCACCACACATATACAACTCATCCACATTTAAGGTAAGTGAAGGTATGTTTTTTTCTAATTTTTAGTCATGTAATTCATTAGAATGCTAAAATTGTAACTTTGGAAAAATTTCTCACTCCCTTTTTCACATTGTCATATCTTTAGTTGGGGGGAAGGGACATCATTTCATATCCACATGTCATACACTATCACACATTTTCATTTCATTTCCATCCACATATACTTCCCAGCCAACTATTGTTGCAACATGATCCAAAAGATTATATTCCTTGCAAATGATCAATTCATTGATGAAGTAATTGATTGTAAATGTTTTCATGAACTTTGATGCAACAAAGAAAATAAAGCATTGTTACACAAGAACCATTGCTCAAAAAGAATTGGTTGTCACACAAGAACCAACCATTAAAAAAAGGGGGTTGCAATCAAGTGTATTATACTTTGCCAAAAAGAAAATATCAAGAAGCAAAGTTTGGAACGAATTTATATGAGTCAAAGATCAACTCATGGACAAATGAATCATTGCAATAGTTGCATGAGGACATGCAACAACTTCAGTTGGGGGGTATGTTGAGTCTCAAAAGTGTTTTCCATATTCATATATATTTCCATTATGTCATAACCATCTAGCCCTTATTTCATAGCCATCTGACCTAAAGCCCTACATCAAATAACCATTTTTCATAAATATATGGGTTAGGATCCTTGTTTTCCAAAGTTATTTATTTTATGTATTTAAAGTAAATTTATGATTAGAAACTAGAAAATTAGCATAGTTTCATATATCTATATATGTGTTGTGAGTTTTGTGACATGTGTAGGTCAAAAAGGAGACTTCTAGAAGACCCTTATGTGGCACTCTAAGGCCAAATTCGAATTTGGTTGGAGAAGATCATGGGATCATGAGAACATGTGTCTCACTTCCTTGTTGTATTGAAACTCTAAGAGGATATGTGTCTCATTTCTTAAGTTGTGTTGAAATTCTAGAAAGACATGTGTCTTATCATTTCCTATTTTGATTGTAACTCTAGAGTTGGAGGGAGAGATTCATGGACTCTCATTAATGAGATGACTCCTCATATTTTGTATAAATAGGAGAAGCTTTCTCCTATCATGGTAAATGGAGAAGTAATGAAGAAGTAGGAGAAAATAGGAGTATTTTGTAACAAAGTTCAAGATGGAATGGGATGTAGATTTGTGAGATTTTCAATAAAGAAATTCAGTTCTTTGATGATGTTTTGATTACAACTTTAAGGAGTTGAAGGACTTCACCAAATTGGTAGCAGAGGGCCCCTACTATCCAAGGAGGCTTCTACATGCTTTCTAGATAAGTAGCTTTTAATTCATGTCTTGCATTATTTGTTTAACTAAAAGATCCTCATCATCTTACAATCATTCTTTTTCTTAAAATGCTCTTCCAAAATATCATTATTAGATGAAAAAGATTTGGTTGTATCATGTTGAGTATCTTAGTTGCCTTTACGTTTCTAAAGTTGAATTTGTAGTTGTTTTTATTAACTACTGTAGTTATACTCATTCTAACTCTTCCACAAGAAGAAGCTCTTCCAAAAGATTATAATGATGAATGGGAAATGGCTATAGTGTTGTAGGATTTAATTGTAATTTCTTTTTGTTCACTATCACAGTTACACTTATTCTAAACACTCTTCCAAAAGAAGAAACTCTTCCAAAATATCCTTATGATGTACAAGGCATGACTGTGATCTTGAACGTTTTAGTTGTGTGTTTTCACTAATTACCATTTCTGTTCTTGCTCTTAAACTCTTGTCCAAAATATCATAATGACGAGTGGGAGATGGCTATGATATCTTAGTTTTTCATTGCTTTCAGTCTTTATGCTTGCATTTGCACTCAGTTACATAGTCAGGATTGTTCTAAAAACTCTTCCAAAAGAAGGAACTCTTCCAAAATATCAATCATGATGGACAAACAGACTGTAGAATTCCATAGACTAGTTGCATGTTAATTCAGTTAGAGCACTCCGGAGGTAGATTACATAAAAACAATACGAAAAACACATACAACGAAGTAAGGAAGAGGTCACTTATGCACATATAGTGCACCACACTTCATCAGTTTACTAGCCCTGGTTGATAATTTATGTTAGCAATTTAGGATGCTAAATTGACTACACACTAACCATGACCTTATCCCTAACCCTAACCTTAACCTAATATTAACCTTACCCTTAACCTTAACCTAACCTTAACCTTAACCTTAACCTTACCCTTAACCTAATCTTAAACTTAGCCTAACCTTAACCTTGCCCTTAACCTTGACCTTAACCTTGACCCGAACCTTAACTTAACCTAACCTTAACTATAACCTAACCCTAACCTTGACCGAACCCTTAACCTTAACCTTATCTTAAACTTAACCCAACTATAACCTTACCCTTAACCTTGACCCTAACTATAACCTTACCCTAACCTTGACCAAACCCTTAACATTAACCTTAATCTAACCCTAACCTTGACCAAACCCTTAACATTAACATTAACCTTAACCTAATCTTAACCTTAACCTAACCCTAATCTTAACCTCACCTTAACCTTAGCCTAACCATAACCTTATCCCTAACATTAGCCTTAACCTTAACTTTAACCTAATATTAACCTTAACTTTAACCTAACCTTAACATTAACCTTAACCTTGACCAATCCCTTAACCTTAACCTTAACCTTAACCTAACCTTAACATTAACCTGAACCTTCCCATATCCATATCCTTAACCTTAACCTTAACCTTCACCTTAACCTTTAGTTTGACTTTACCCTTAACCTAACCTTAACCGCTTAACCTTAACCTTAACCTTAATCTTCTCATAACGATAACCTTAACCTTGACTTTAGCCTTAACCTAACCTTAACCTTAACCATAACCTAACCCTAACCTTGACCAAACCTTAACCTTAACCTTAACTTAACCTTAAACTTAACATTAACCTTCCCCTAACCTTAACCTTAACCTTAACCTTCACCTAACCATAACCTTAACCTTAACCTTCCCATAACCGTAACCTTAAACTTAACCTTGACCTTACCCTTGACCTTAACCTTAACCTTAACCTTCACCTTCACCTTCACCTTAACTTTGACATTGACCTAAACCTTAACCTTACACTTAAACTTATCTTAACCTTAACCTAACCTTAACCTTAACTTTAAACTTATCCTTACCTTAACCATAACTTTAACCTAACCTTAAACCTGCCCTTAACCTTATCTTAACCTTACCTTAACCATAACCTTAAAACTAACCTTATCCTAACCTTAACCTTGACTTTACCCTTAATGTAACCTTAACCATAACCTTATCTTTACCCTTAACCTTAGCCATAACCTTAACCTTAACCATAACCTTAACATTCACCTTAACATTGACTTTACCCTTAACTTAACCTTAACCTTAACTTAACTTTAACCTTCATTTTTAACCTTAACCTTACCCTTAACTTAATCTTAAACTTAGCCTAACCTTAACCTTGCCCTTAACCTTGACCTTAACCTTGACCCGAACCTTAACTTAACCTAACCTTAACTATAACCTAACCCTAACCTTGACCGAACCCTTAACCTTAACCTTATCTTAAACTTAACCCAACTATAACCTTACCCTTAACCTTGACCAATCCCTTAACCTTAACCTTAACCTAACCTTAACATTAACCTGAACCTTCCCATATCCATATCCTTAACCTTAACCTTAACCTTCACCTTAACCTTTAGTTTGAATTTACCCTTAACCTAACCTTAACCCCTTAACGTTAACCTTAATCTTCTCATAACGATAACCTTAACCTTGACTTTACCCTTAACCTAACTTTAACCTTAACCATAACCTAACCCTAACATTGACCAAACCTTAACCTTAACCTTAACTTAACCTTAAACTTAACATTAACCTTCCCCTAACCTTAACCTTAACCTTAACCTTCACCTAACCATAACCTTAACCTTAACCTTCCCATAACCATAACCTTAAACTTAACCTTGACCTTACCCTTGACCTTAACCTTAACCTTCAGCTTCACCTTCACCTTCACCTTAACTTTGACATTGACCTAAACCTTAACCTTACCCTTAAACTTATCTTAACCTTAACCTAACCTTAACCTTAACTTTAAACTTATCCTTACCTTAACCATAAGTTTAACCTAACCTTAAACCTACCCTTAACCTTATCTTAACCTTACCTTAACCATAACCTTATCTTTACCCTTAACCTTAACCATAACCTTAACATTCACCTTAACATTGACTTTACCCTTAACTTAACCTTAACCTAACCTTAACCTTCACCTTAACCTTACCCCCTTAACCTTAACCTTAAACTTCAATTTACCTTAACCTAACCTTAACCCCTTAACCTTAACTTTAACTTTATCCTTAACCTTAATCTTAACCTTAACCAAACCCTTAACACTAACAGTAACTTAACCTTAACCTTAACCTTAACATAAGCTTAACCTTAACCTTAACTATAATTATAACCTAACTCTAACCTTGACCAAACCTTACCCTTAAGGTCAAGGTTAAGGTTAGGTTAAGGTTAAAATTAAGGTTAAGGTTAGGTAAAGGTTAAGTTTAAGGTTAAGGTTAGGTTATGGTTTTGGTCAAGGTTAGGGTTAGGTTATAGTGAACGTTAAGGGTAAAGTCAAGGTGTAACCCTTAACCTTAACGTTACCCTTAAGCTTCACCTTAACCTTAAACTTGACTTTACCCTTAACCTAACCTTAACCTTAACTATAGCCTAACCCTAACCTTGACCTTGACCTTAACCTTAACATTGACTTTGACCTTAACCTAACCTTAACCTTAACCTTAACCTTATCTTGCCCTTAACTTTAACCTTAACCTTCCAAAACCCTTAAACTTAACCTTAACCTTAACCTTAACCTTAACCTTTACCTGACTAAACCCGTAACCTTAAATTTAACCTTAACCTAACCTTAACTTTGGCTAGATAAAGTCAAGGTTAAGGTTACGTTAAGGATAAAGTTAAGGTTAAGGTTAGGGTTAGGTTATAGTTAAGGTCAAGGTTAATATTAGGTTAAGGTTAAGGTTAAGGTTACCACTATATTCAGGTTAAGGTTAAGGTTAAGGGTTAAGTCAAGGTTAAGGCTTGGTTAAGGTTAAGGTTAAGCGTTTGGTTATGGTTAAGGGTACGGTTAAGGTTAAGTTTAAGTTAAGGGTAAAGATAAGGTTAAGGTTAAGGTTAACGATTTGGTCAAGGTTAGGGTTAAGGTTAGGTTAAGTTTAAGGTTAAGGTTATGGTTAATGTTAAGGTTAAGGTTAGGTTAAGGATAATGTTAAGGTTATGGTAAGGGTTAAGGTTAGGGTAAGGTAAAGGTTAAGGTTAAGGTTAATATTAAGGTTAAGCTTTAGGGTTTGGTCAAGGTTAGGGTTAGGTTACATTTAAGGTCAAGGTTAAAGTTATGTTATGGTTAAGGCTAATGTTAAGATTAAGGTTATGGAAGGTTAAGGTTAAGGTTAACCTTGACTTTACACTTAATCTAACCTTAACATTAACTATAACTTAATCCTAACCTTGACCTTAACTTCACCCTTACCCTTAACCTTAACCTTAACTATAACCTAAGCTTAACCTTACCCTAACTATAACTGTAACCTTAACCTTACCTTAACCTAACTTTACCTTAACCTTGACCCTGACCTTAACCTTAACCTTAACCTTACTCGTAACCTTAACGTTAACTTTACCCTTAACCTCAACTTTACTCTTAACTTAACCTTAACCTTAACCTTACCCTTAACCTAACCCTAACCTTGACCTTAATTTTATCCTAACCTTAACCTTGACCTTAACTATAACCTACCAATAACCTTGAATTTAACCTTACCTTAAACTTAACCTTAACTTTAACCTTCCCATAACCATAATATTAACCTTGAATTTACCCTTAACCTAACCTTAACTTTAACCTTAACCTAACCTTAACTTTAACTTTAACTTTACCCCAACCTTAAGGGATAAGCTAACCCTAACCTTGACCAAACCCTTAACCTTAACCTTAAGTTAAGTTCAAGGTTCAGGTTAAGGTTAAGTTAAGGGTAAAGTTAAGGTGAAGGTTAGGGTAAGGTTAAGGTTAAGGTTAGGTTAAGGGTAAGGTTAAGGTCAAGTAAAGGTTAAGGTTAAGGTTAATATTAAGGGTTTGGTCAAGGTTAGGGTTAGGTTATAGTTAAGGTCAAGGTTAAGGTTAAGCGTAAGGTTAAGGTTAGGTTAAGGTTAAGATATGGTTAAGGTTAGGTTAAGGTTAAGATAGGTTTAAGGTTAAGGTTAAGGTTAGGTTAAGGGTAAAATCAAGTTTAAGGTTAAGGTTAGGGTGATGGGTCTTAGCCTTAACCTTCACTATAACCTAACCTTAACCTTAAATTTAACCTTAACCTTTACCCTAACCTTAACCTTAACCTTGAACTAAACCTTAACCTTAACCTTTACTATAACCTAACCTTAACCTTGAACTTAACTATAACCTATGCCTAACCTTGACCAAATCCTTAACATTTGTTAGGGTCCCACAATTTAGCAGATTGGTAGACTGAATTCACAGGGTAACATAAGACTAGTCTTTGGAGTCCTAGGACCTAGCCTTCCTGGACTCAAAAGGGGCTTTCTATATTATATGCAAAGGATGTGAACTTGTTTGCTTCTAGGGTTTGGATTTTAGGCTTGTTGTTAAGTGTAGGGTTTGTTGTTTGTTTTTGTTGGGTAAGATGATCAAGTAGAAATAAGTGGAGTGAGAGGTATTCAAATCATTGGGCTATGGAGTCTATGAAAGTCATGGATATCTCAATAACGAAATCATATGCATAACAGGGAAAATATAACATGGTCAAATGGATCTATAAGGCATGTGTGAAGTGAAATGAACAATAAGTTGGTGAAAAAAGTAGGTGTGTAAGGGCAATGAAGAATATTTAAAAAAATACCTTTTAAAAAAGATGTCTCAAATACTAATCAACATAAGAAAATAATCATAAGGTAGGGCAAACCAACAACTCTTATATTATACTTTAAGAAAACAAGCATTCAAGATGAACAATTCCAATGAAATATAGAAGGCGATAAACTCATTTAACTTCCACTGATTTCACCTTCAAGGTTAGAAGACATTCAAGATAACAAATAAATTTAATCAATGAAGAGGGAATGCCTACAAATCAATTATCAAGATACAAATAATATTTAAGTAAACTTCCCAAGCATGGAAAAAGGGCATGATCAAAACATACTTGTCAAAAGTTGATTATCCCAAGACTAGTCAAAAAGTGTTGAACGATGGTGCAGAAATGAAGAGTGTTAGTGTAGACAACTTTTGAATCCTTCCTTAACTCCAAATTTAGCACATAATATCTCATTGGAAATATCTCCTAGTATAGTTGTATTTTGACCCATCAAACAAGTCATTTGGACACTCCAGCTATGAGAAAACCAGATTTTCCAAAGGTCACTCTAGAAGTGCAGCAATTCTCCCGTGACATCTATATTTTTGAAATTTCTCCAAAACCATGATGCCTGTGTAAAATATGAAGGATTTATTTCTTATTGGACCTATGATGGACAAAACAATCTCTCAATTTTGTCAAATTCATCTCTGTTTGGTCAGAAACATAGTTTGAAGCAAAATTGGCCCTAGGTGTGGCAAACAATTTGTCCTTTGGAATGAATTAATGAAAAATGATGAAAGCATGATGTTTATGAGTTGGTATGTCTTTATTATTGCTGATATGATTGATAATATGGATAATTTTCTCTTATTCCTCCTTTCCATAGCAAACCCTAGCTTAGTTGGAAGAGGAAATTAGGGTTTGGTGTAGGGGATTTAGGACTGCCTTATAGAGGGAGGGGAATGAAGGGGTTAATGGTTGTCTAAATTCTTGGGGAAATTTTGGGGGATAGGGATAGATGTTAGAGAGTAGGGGAAAGTTTAATCTCAAGTATTGAGTGAGGGGAAGGGGTCCAAAAGGGAAAAAAACAGGCCTAGTCTTAAAAAGTTTCAAATTGTGGCAATAGACTAGGTTTTGTAGAAAAATGATGAGTTTGAGGGATAGGAGTGATGGGAAGTGTTTATGAAGGTATATTAAGGATAGGGGAAGGTGTAAGTGCATCATGATATAAGCCTTGTTGATTATTTAACCATGGAATTCATGGAACCAAGAAAATTTCCCTCAAAAACCCTATTTTTCATGTCTCTCTTGCTGCAAGATGTTATCATTGAGTAGAAGACATCTTACCATATCAATTTCTTCTTCTGGTTGGCCTCTTGTTACTTTTGAAAAAGTTTCAAGATATCCCATTACCTTATGTGCAGAATTTGAACCTGAATGGTAGTCTTTTTGGAGATGATGACCTTGAAACACATGAAACCCTAATTGACCTAGTGGGGATTCTTTGACCTCTCTTTGACTGAAAATTGGTTTGGAATCTTCAAGTGTAGAAACAGAGTATTGAAAAAGTGGTGTATTGAAGATCCAAAATCCAATTTACTTGTTTTGTCTAAAGAGTCTACAGAGATATTTTGGAGACCATCAATGCTTGAGGAACTTGGGGATCATGGGCATGAGTTAGGCTTGTAAGAAACCCTAGATGGAAAATGGAGTTATGGGAAAGGAAAAAATAGAGTGATGAGCTTGTAGGTGGAAAAATAGGATGTAGATGAGTGGCATAAGCCCATGAGGGATCTTTTAGAAGTGGTAGGTTGACCATGGAATGACCAAATAGTAGAATAGTGAAAAATGTGTTCTAAGGATAATGAAGGAAGTGAGATTTCTAAAACTCACAATATTTAGGAATCTTGTTTTTAGAAATCTAGAACCAATCTATATTCATCTACAGATAGTAAAAATTATGGATGAATAAGAGTGGCTCCACTTGGGGAGGGCAACTCCTTTTCGGGAGGTGTTCAGAACCTCAGAGTTCATATCTCTGAGCTTTGAAGATCAGTGCCTTACTTGCACTTTGCAGATATTTCTTTCTTCATTTGCTGATGTTATTTTGAAGCTATGATCTCACAATATGAAAAGACATGTTTGCTTCAACCTCTTTCATATCTACCCATCTTACTTGGCCTAACATTTTTATTTAACTTGGGTGCACTTTGACTGGTAAACCCTTGACATCATTTTATTTTGAAAGCATAAAATACTATCTATTTCTACTCTTATTACTTCCAAGAGTTTAGATTGGGCTATTGAACTCTATTATTCTCTACCTAGTCTAATCATTTGTCAAGATGAAGCTATTTGACAAAATTCATTCTTTAAGCTATTGACATGAAATTGAAAACATGGTTCAAAACAGGATTAGACAATCTAACTTACCATGGGTTGTGGCATTAGGAGAAGCTCCACACAAACATTATTTTTGTACAAACAAAACTAGAAATCATGAGGGCTGTGATTTATCATTTGTTAAACTTTCTCATCTTTCTCTTTGGTTCAGATTTGAGCATGGAGAACTAGTACCTTCTCTTCCTAATCTATTCCTAATGACAAGTCAAGTTTGAATGATTTGGAAATCTCTCTTTCACTAACTTATCAACAAAGAAAAAAACATATCTAGCCATGATTACGCTAGATGACTGAACAAGATCTTATTTTGAACAAGTAGTGGCATTTAGGCTTACACACTTTCAATATTATTAAACCTGTAACCTTAACCTGAACCTTAACCTAAACCTTAACATTGAATTTACCCTTAAGCTAACCTTAACCTTAACTATAACCTAACCCTAACCTTAACCTCAACTTTACCCTTAACCTTAACCTTAACTATAAACTAACCTTAACATAACCTAAAATAACCTAACCTTAACCTTAACTATACCCTAAATTAACCTTAACCTTAACCTTAACCTTACCCTTAACCTTCACCTTAACTTTAACCTTAACCTAAGGTTAAGGTTAAGGTTAACATAAAGTTAAGGTTATGGGAAGGTTAAGGTTAAGGTTAAGGTTAAGGTCGAAGTTTAGGGTTAGGTTAAAGTTAAGGTTAAGTATAAGGTTAAGGTTAGGTTAATGGTAAAGTTAAGGTTCAGGTTCAGGTTTCGTAAGGTTAAGGTTAAGGTTAAGGTTAATGGAAGGTTAAGGTTAAAGTTAGGTTAAGGATAGGTTAAGGTTAACGTTAATGCTTTGGTTATTGGAAGGTTAAGGTTAAGGATAAGTTAAGGTTAAGGTTAAGGTTAAGGTTATGGGAAGGTTAAGGTTAAGGTCAAGGTTAGGGTTAAGGTTAAGGTTAGGTTAAAGTTATGTTAAGGTTTGGTCGAGGTTAGGGTTAGGTTAAGGTTAAGGTTAAGGGGGTAAGGTTAACTTAAGGGTAAGGGTTATGTTAAGGGTATCGTAAAGGTTAAGGTTAGGTTATATTTAAAGTTAAAGTTAGGGTAAGGTTAAGGTTAAGGTTAGGATAAGGTTAAGGTTAAGTTTAAGGTTAGGGTTAGGGGAAGGTTAAGGTTAAAGTTAGGTTAAGGTAAAGGTTATGGGTAGGTTAAGGTTAAGGTTAAGGGGTTAAGGATAGGTTAAGGTAATGTCAACGTTAAGGTTAAGTTAAGGTTAATATTAGGTTAAGGGTAAAGTTAAGGTTATAGTTAAGGTCAAGGTCAAGGTTAGGTTATAGTTAAGGTTAAGGGTTTGGTCAAGGTTAGGGTTCACTTAAGGTTAAGGTTAAGGTTAGGCTAAAGGTAAATTAAACGTTAAGGTTATGGTTATGGGAAGGTTAAGGTTAAGAATAAGGTAAAGGTAAGGTTAAGGTTAAGGTCAAGGTCAAGGTTAACCTTAACCTTCCCATAACAATAACCTTAACCTTAACCTTGACCTTACCCTTACCCTTACCCTTACCCTTACCCTTACCCTTAACCTTAACTTTAACCTTAACCTAACCTTAACCTTAACTATAACCTAACCCTAACCTTGACCAAACCCTTAAGATTAACCTTAACCTAACCCTAACCTTGACCAAACCCTTAACATTAATATTAGCATTAACCTTAACCTTAACCTTAACCTAATCTTAACCTTAACCTTAATTGTAACATTAACCTAACCTTAACCTAAAACTTGAACTTTACCTTAACTATAACCTAACCCTAACCTTGAACTTAAATTTACCCTTAACCTTAACCTTAACTATAACCTAACCCTAACCTTACCCTAATCATAACCTTAACCTTAACATTAACCTTAACATTAACCTTGACCTTTACTGTACCCTTAAACTTCACGCGTATCCTTGACCTTAAGCTTAACTTTCCCATAACCTTAACCTAACCTTAACCTTAAGGGTTTGGTCAAGGTTAGGATTAGGTTATAGTTAAGGTCAAGGTAAGGGTAAGGTTAAGGTTAAGGTTATGGTAAGGTTATGGGAAGGTTAAGGTTAAAGTTAAGGTTAAGTGAAGGTTAAGGTTAGGGTTAGGTTATAATTAAGGTTAAGGTTAGGTTAAGGGTAAGATAAGGTTAAAGTTAAGGTCAAGGTTAAGGTTAGGTCAAGTTTAAGGTTAAGGTTAGCATTAGGTTAAGCTTAAGGTTAAGGTGAAGGTTAAGGTTAATATTAGGTTAAGGGTAAAGTCAAGGTTAAGGTTAAGGTGAAGGTTAAGGGTAAGGTTTAGGTTAGGTTAAGGTTAAGTTTTGGTTAAGGTTAAGATAAGGTTAAAGGTAAGGTTAAGGTTAAGGTTAGGTTAAGGTTAAGATTACGGGTTTAATAAGGTTAAGGTTAAGGTTAAGGGTGAAAGTTAAGGTTACGAGTCTTAACCTTAACCTTAACATTAAGGTTAAGGTTATGGTAAGGTTAAGGTTAAAGTTTAAGATTAGCTTAAGGTTAAAGTTAGGGTTAAGGTTCAGGTTAAGGTTTGGTTGTAGTGAAGGTTAAGGGTAAGGTTACAGGTTTAGTAAGGTTAAGGTTAGATTAAGGTTAAGGTTAAGGTTAAGTTTACGGTAAGGTTAAGGTTAAGGTTATGTTAAGGTTAAGGTTTGGTCAAGGTTAGGGTTAGGTTATAGTTAAGGTTAAGGTTAAGGTTAAGGTTAGCATTAAGGTTAGGGTTAAGGTTAAGGTAATGGTAAGGTTAACCTTAACCTTAACCTTATCCTGACCAAACCTTAACCTTAACCTTAACACTACCCTTAACCTACCCTTAACCTTGAATTCACTTTAACCTAACCTAAACTCCTAAAACTTAACCTTATCTTTACCCTTAACCTTAACCTTAACCGTACTAAACTTGTAACCTTAACCTTAACTTTACCCTTAACCTTTACCTTACCCTTAACCTTCACCTTGACCTTAACCTTATCTTAACATTAACCTAACCTTAACTTTACCCTTAACCTAACTTAACCTTAACCTTGACCTTGACCTTAACCTTAACCTTACCCTTAACATTAACCTTGACCTTAACCTTCCACTAACCTTAACCTTAAATTTACCCTTAACCTAACCTTAACCTTAACTTAACCTAACCTTAACCTTAACCTTAACCAAACGGGTTTAAGGTTATGTTAAGGTTAAGGTTAAGGTTAAGGGTAAAGTTAAGTTTAAGGTTAAGGTTAAGGGTAAGGGTAAGGTCAAGGTTAAGGTTATGTTAAGGGTAAAGTCAAGGTTAAGGTTATGTTAAGGGTTTGGTCAAGGTAAATGTTATTCTATAGTTAAGGTCAAGGTTAAGGTTAGGGTTAGGTTATAGTTAAGGTCAAGGTTATGTTAAGGTTAAGGTTAGGTAAAGGTTAAGGATAAGGGTTTAAGGTTAAGGTTAAGGTCAAGGTTAAGAACAAGATTCGGTTAAGGGTAAGGTCAAGGTAAGGTTAAGGTTACGGTTAAGTTCAAGGTTAAGGGTTAGGTTAAGGTTGGGTTAAGGTTAAGGTTACGTTAAGGGTAAAGTCAAGGTTAAGGTTAGGTTAAGGTTATGGTAAGGTTAGGGTAAACGTTTAGCTTAAGGTTAAGGGTTTGGTTAAGGTTAGGGTTAGGTTATAGTTAAGGTCAAGGTTAGGTTAAGGTTTAGGTTAATGTTAAAGTTACAGTTACGTTAAGGTTAAGATTAGGATAAGGTTGAGGTTAATGTTAATGTTAAGGGTTTGGTCAAGGTTGGGGTTAGGTTAAGGTTAATGTTAAGGGCTTGGTCAAGGTTAGGTTTAGCTTATAGTTAAGGTCAATGTTAAGGTTAAGGGTAAGTTTATAGTTAGGTTAAGGTTAAGGTTAAGGATAGGTTAAGGTTAAGATAAGGTTAGGGTTTGGTCATGGTTAGGTCAAGGTTAAGGTTAGATTAAGGTTAAGATTAAGAGTTTGGTTAAGGTTAAGGGTTAAAGTTAAGGTTAAGGTAAGGTTAAGGTCAAGGTTAGGTTATATTTAAGGGCAAGTTTAAGGTTAGGTTATAGTGAAGGATAAGGTTAAGGTTAAGGTTAAGTTTATAGTTATAACCCTAACCTTGACCTTAACCCTAACCTTAACCAAACCCTTAACCTTAACCTTAACCTCAACCTTCCTATAACCTTAAGGTTAGGTGAAGGTTAAGATAAGGTGAAGTGTGAAGGTTAAGTTTAAGGTCAAGGTTAAGGATAAGGTTAAGGTAAGGTGAAGGAAAAGGTTAAGGTTAAGGTTAAAGTTAAGGTTAATTGGGTAAGGCTAAGGTTAAGGTTAAGGGTAAGGTTAAGGGTAAGGTCAAGGTTAAGGTTAAGGTTATGGTTATGGGAAGGTTAAGGTTAAGGTTAAGTTTACTTTAAGGTTAAGGTTAGGTAAAGGTTATGGGTTTAGTCAAGTTAAGGTTAAGGTTAAGGTTACGATTAACGTTAAGGTTAAGGTTAATTTAACCTTAACCCTTAACCTTACCCTAACCTTACTGTTGGGCTTCAAAATAGTCCCTATTCTCACTCCATTATTCACCAATACCTTCACATTACTTCCATATTACCTTCATTTCACCTTCATTCCACCTCCACATAATTACATTTATCTCATCATTGGGTTATAACTATGGTTTTCCAAACTTTATTAATTCTTAACATTTTTAAGTGGATTTGAGGTTAAACTTTAGAAAATAATATGCTTATACTTATACCTAACAATTAGAATGAGTTTTTTGACATGTGTAGGTACAAAAGAAGCTTCCTAGGCACCCTTATGTAGCACTCTATGTTCAAATTCGAATTTGAGGAGATCATGGACCTCATGGAGGAGATCATGGAGGATAGGGTTATGTGTCACCATTGGTTAAGAAGTATGTGGTTCAAAGGAGGGAATAGTGGATTTACATTTATGAGTTTGTTATCATAGCTTTTGTATAAATAGGAGTGCTATCTCCTTCATTCGTAGTCTTAATCTTGATTTGTAGTCTTAATCTTAATCTTCTTCTTGATTTTGTAATCTTAGTATCTTATAGGTTGGTAGTGAGAAGTTAGATTGGAGAATCAATGTAATGGTTGAAATTGCAATTTGCAATTGATGATAAATAAGATGGAGCTTCTTTGATCCTCTAAATTTGAATTTTCTTTTTGGTGTGCTTGTGAATCCTTGGAAGAATCCCCATTGCATAGCAAGTACACTTTTATTTTAGTAGGCCTTTATTTTATGTTTGTTTGTGAATTTCATTAGATTAAATTATTAGGTTCATATGTTTGGAATATTAACGAATGACCTTTCGTAAGAAAGTAATAATGTTTCCTTCAATGACTCTGATTTGTTATTTAATGTTTGATTTCATTAGTTTAAGTTTATGATTTATATGCTTCAGATATAAATGAATAGTCTCTTGTAAGAGAGCTTTAACATTTCATGAAATCAATTAGAATTAGATTTAATTGCTTTAATTTCATTAGTTTAAATAGTTTGTTGATTAAGATGATTAGAAATATTAATGAACAGTCTCTTGTAAGGGAGCCTTAATATTTCTTACACTTATCACAATGTATTTAGATTTCATTTTGATTAAATAACTAAATAGGTGTTGGAGATCCTAATGAACAACCTCCTGTAAGGGAGCTATGTTATTTCTTCAGCTAGCTTAGTTTAGTTTGTCTATAAGTCCATATATATTGGATTATCCTCGAAGTTACTTACCCTGATTGATAGTAAATGAAACTCTAATTTGCATCCGCATTTTATACCAAACATTTTGGCACCATTGCCAGGGAGGATGATTTAGAGATAGACTTAGGAAGACATTTTCATTGCAATTTATTTTTATGGACTAACTTGTGAAACCTAGTGATAGCAGGATCTTCATAAAGGAGTTTAAGTTAAGCTTTTTATTTTTCTTTTCATACTTAGTTAGTTTAAAATTTTGTTTTTAAACCCCCCATTTCTTACTAATTCATCTACAGATGAGAAATTTGAATATGTTAAACAGGTACTTTTTGGAGAAAAAGAATAATCATGAATACTAGTTCCAAAATAACCTTGTGCAAACTCCAAAAATAAGACAGGTTACTCACATTCTTGCAAATCATAAGATAAAAATTTTAAATCTTGATGTAAGAATTTTCAAATTCTTAATCCATAGGTGGCTTCATTGGAAGCATTCTTTTACCTGGGAAATAAAAAATCTTTCAAGCAAGTTAGAATAAATTAGGAAAATAAAACAAGCTCGTTCGAAGTTTTTAGTCTTATTTTCAAAAATAATAAATAATAAATCATCATAAATAAATGAATAAATTCAATGGCATAGTAAGAGTTCCTTCATCATCACATTTCTATATCTTGTTTCTGTATCACGGGTAAGCCATGAGCTTGATTATCGGAAAGCTTTGTCTTTCGAGAATCTAAACGCCCCCACGACATTATAGAAAGATTATAGACAATGCGAGTTTTTGTCGCAACTCTTGATTATGTTTATTATCCATCCACGCTAACCTGCAGAAATAAAATTAATTCAAGAAATTAGTATGCTCTCTTCCTATGCTTTGAGTGATTAGGAAGATCAGAAAATGCATTGAATTATTTAAATAATAATAATAATAAATATTGTTGGAAATTTAATTGCAGATATGATATCGATCGTTTGAGTCATAATAAAAAAAAAAATCTTCTCTTTTAGAAATATGTTCTTCATTCTCAGTGGCTGTCACCAGATCTCTCACTACACTCCAAGAATATTCCTCATCTCCATCACCAGCTGTGAGGAGGAATCGACTTGCATCTATAATGTAGAAATTTGAATAGCTGATATGTTATCCACTGAGATTCTCCTGATCAAACACTATTTTATCTTCATGCACAATACATAATCTCTTCTACCATTGATCATTAATTGCAGAAATAAAAAACAATTGCATGCGCACATTAAAACCATAAACAATCACACATATGAACACAATATTTCATGGGAAAGCTTAAAACTGAAAACCCCCAACTATATGTATATTATATATCATAGAGATCATGTAACAATAATTGTACAAAGCTCCTCACAATCTCTCAGCACAATCTTCAATTGCTACACACTAATCAAGCTAGATCTAGCAAAACACATACTCCAATACTTGCCACCTGATAGCCAGCCTCTATTGCGTAATCAATGTTGTAGGATGGCTCATAAATAACTTCGAACCACCTGGCTTGTACTGCGCAATCCTGATTGGCTTCTCCAATCACTAGTTGTTGCAAATATGCAACAATATAGTCACAACTAATAGTTAACCTTCTCTTTCACCTATCTCTGCACTGGTCTCCACTGAAACTGTCCATGCACTGAAGTTAAATGATGTATTATTTAGTTGATTAATGAGTTTATAATTAGTGAATTAATTAATAATTAATTCACACCACTCTCACTAGTGTATCAATCAGTTAGACTAGATACAACTAGCTCAACTATGTTTAGATTAGTTAAACCGAACACAACTCCATTAACTTCCTCAATCAACTCCACCAAACTCTGTCACATGAGTTCTAACTGAAGTATCCATGCAATAGCTCCACATAACCCTCAAGAATAGCATAATTCCTTCTGTCAGCTCCTGTGCCACATCTGTGCACTTAACTGAAGTGCTCCAAGAGAATAAGATAATGTTTAGAGTCCAAATATTATTAAGAGCTAATAATATTCGACATATCTATTTTTAGACTGGCAATCTAAAAATAGATTCTGCCTAATATGTCTAAAAATAGAAGTCCATCTATTTTTTCCGACTTGACCAACCATCCACAAATAGCATCCTGCAACTCATAGAACATGATCCATATGTCTAAAAATAGACATAGTCTAAAAATAGACTTTGCGCCAAAAATAGCCTGCGGGCCCACTTAGTGAAGGCGTCTCCTTTCCACTAAGCTCATCATCTTGTTGTAATCTCAACACTCCCTCTCAACAATATATGGATTATCTGCAACCCCTATCCTGCCCCTGTGGTATTCGAATTTGCTCCTGTTGAGCGCCTTAGTCAAGATATCAACATCCCGATCTTCCGTAGGAATGTATGAAAGTAACATGACCTTCTACTGCACACAATCTCTGATATGATGATACTGGATGTCAATGTGTTTAGATCTATCATGAAATACTGGATTAACTGAGAGTTTGATGCAACTCTGATTATCACAATAAATCACAGTAGGCTCTAAGTGTGAATCGAACAACCCGACCAGGATCTTCCTCATCCATATAGCCTCGCATGCAGCCAAAATCGCTACCATATACTCGGCCTCTGCTGAACTGAGTGCCATGGATCTTTGCTTCCTGCTGTACTAAGAAACTGTTGTCGACCCAATACTAAAAATCCCTCCAGATGTGCTCTTTCTATCTATTGGGCTCCATGCCCAATCTGCATCCGTGAAGCCACACAGCTTCACCTCATCCGAATGTCTGTACCATAATCCATATCCCGATGTGCCTCTGAGATAACACAATACATGCTTCCCCTCCTTCCAAAAGAGCTTGGTAGGCTTAACCATAGCTTGTGAAAGCTAGTTAACTACATAGCATATATCGGGTCATGTATTGACCAGATACATAAGCGACCCCACCAACTGTCGATAAACAGTGGCATCCACTACTTCCGCCGAAGTAGCATCCTCCTTCCTCCAACCACCAGGAAGAGGAGTATCAATAGGCTTGCAACCATGCATGTTGAACTTCTCCAGTATCTCCTGGGCATACTTACCCTGAGAAACAAACAGTCCACCACTGCGCTGCCAAATTTCCAATCCCAGGAAATAATGAAGGAGGCCCAAGTCCTTCATCTCAAACTCTCTAGCAAGATCCTCCTTGCATGAAAGTATCAACAACTCATCACCCGTCAAAATCAGATCATCTACATACAGTACAATGATCAGCAACTTCCCCTCCACCACAATTTGGTATAGGTTAGGATCCGCCTCACTCTTGGAGAATCCAAGTCCGGTGAAATAACTGTCTATCCGTGTGTACCAAGCACGAGGTGCTTGTTTCAACCCATACAACCCTCTCTTGAGCCTGCACACATGCGACTCACTGCTGAAGATCTCGAAACCTTCAAGCTGCTCTATGTACACCTCCTCCTTAATGACTCCGTTGAGGAACACAGTCTTCACATCCATCTGATGAATGTGCCACCCCATCTGTGCTGAGAGAGCAAGAATCGTCCGTATGGAAGAATACCTTGCGACAGGTGCAAAGGTCTCCTCATAATCGATCCCCTCAATCTGTGAAAAGCCTCGGGCAACAAATCTTGCCTTGTACTTCTCCACACTCCCATCAGCTTCCTGCTTCACTTTGTAGATCCATCTCGAACCCACCACTGATTTCCCTTCCGGTCTCGGGACAATCTCCCATGCACTGTTTCTGACAATCGAATCATACTCTTCCACCATGGCATCTACCCATGCGGGATCCTCCACAGCTTCCTCGAAAGAGGATGGCTTTGTCACGATACACTTGCTCATAAGAGCCATGTATCCAGTATACCGGTCAGGTGACTGTCTCTGTCTGCGCTGTGATGTAGGTGCTCCTACAACCTTCTCTGCATCTTGAGCCAGTCGCTCAGCTTCTGTAGTGCACTTCCGCCCTCTGATGGTTGGCGTTGCATGAGTGGTCTCTTCCACTCCATGAACCTCATCTTGTGGCTGATCCACATCCCGAGACTCATCCTTAGGAACTAATAGCTCCTCATCTGCATGCAAGTGTGGCTCCCTCTCAAGCGAACACTTCATGGCTTTCTCCTCATGAAATTTGATATCCCGTTGCACAACAGTCTTGCGACTGTCTGGAAAATACACGCGATAGTTGTGGGGCGTATCAATGTACCCCACAAATATCCCAACCTCTGCAGTCGGCTCCATCTTCTTCCTGGCATCCTACGTCACATGAATGTAAACAGGTGAACCAAAAATCCTCAAATGGGAAATATCAGGCTTCTTACCAAAAAACGCCTCCTCGGGTGTACTCATGCCAAGTATCCTGTGAGGACAACGGTTCTACACATATACTGTAGTATTGCAAGCCTCCACCCACAAGTGAATGGGTAGGCCCTGATCATGCAACATCGCCCGTGCAGCACCCACGTTTGTTCTATTCTTCCGCTCAACAACCCCATTCTGCTGTGGGTTATGAGGTGCTATGAGCTCTCTTCGAATTCCTTTTGCACTGCAAAAGTCCTTGAATTCGCTAGAGATGAATTCACCACCATTCTCACTCCTTAGAGCCTTCACCTGCTTCCCCGATTCTTTCTTATAACTTTGAGTATGTCTCGATCTTCTTCTGCATGAAGAAGATCCAACACTTACGAGAAAAATCATCAACAAATATCACATAATACCTGTGCTTTGCTGTGGAAGCTACTGAGAAAGGTCCACACACATCTATGTGAATTCTCTCAAGGATCATCGTGGTGTGACTATCCTTCTCGTGAAAGGTGGCTTTCATAAATTTTCCCAAGGTACACCCCTTGCACTGATCTGACTGCGCAAGAGTGCCTTTAGGAAGCCCAGTAGAAATTTGCTGCAGTATCTTCAAAGCTCCATGGTGAAGGTGGCCCAATCTTCGGTGCCACAACTTGCCATCATCCCGTATCACCACTCCTTTTTCCTTTCCTACCATTGCTGCGCAACCATCTACCTGCAATTGATAAAGGTTCTTAACTCGAACCCCTATCCTCCAGGTCTCACCAGTTGCCTTACTGCATAGGAAAGCCTTTCCTTTGCTAAAGACAACATCATATCCCTTATCTTCTAACATCACCACAGAGATAAGATTCTTCTACAATCCTGGAACATGCATCACTTCCTTCAATACGAAGGTTTTACCAAACTCCCTCTCAAAGGAAATGGTACCAATACCGATCGCACTGTATCTACCATCATGGCCCATCTCGATGTGCACTCCAAGATCTTTCTCATCCATATCAGTAAACAAATCTCGATCTCCTGTCATGTGAAAAGATGCACCACTATCAAGAAACCACACTGAACCCATAAAACTTGAGACCAAGCATGCAATCAGTGAAAAATATAGCTCAAACTAGGAGGCTAAGGCCTCTCCAGCTGTAGATCCAGCAGCCTACTTATTTTTCTTATTCTATGGACAAATAGTGGCGTAATGTCCGTGTTGGTGACAGTGAAAGCACTTCACCTTGGACATGTCCTGCTTCTTGCCTTTCACACCGGATTGAGAAGTTTTCTTGCTATTCCCCTTCTTTACTTTGGTAGCCAAAGTGAAATTTTCTTCATCATAGTTCTTTGATGAAGATCTGTCCCTGGTACTTTGCCTTATCTCCTCTTGCACAAGATCCGACCAAAGTCGCTCCCATCCTAGAAATTTCTCCCGAGCATTGACAGAGTCCTGATAGGAGTGCCAACTCTTCGAAATCCCAAGGAGAGCCAAGCTCACCAAGTCCTTTTCATCAAAAATAACCCCCACACTTCCCATCTCATCCCTACATTGGATGAACTTCATGAGGTACTTGGGCATATTGTCGCCTTTCTCCATTTTTATGTTCCTGAGTTTATCCTTGAGCGCCAACTTCCTCTGGTCGCTCTTGATTTGAAATAAATCTATCAAATATTTCCACATCAAGAATGGAGAAGCCTTACCATGAAGGTTGGACAATATGTGATCCTTCACACCTTCCAACAAAATCCTTTGACACTTTGATGTCTTCTTTTGCCATGCGTCAAGTGCGGCAGCATCGCTAGAAGCAAGTTTTGGAATTTCTGCATCTATGAAATCCTTCAACCCATTGTCATCCATCGCCACCTCCATCCTGTCCTTCCATGAAATATAATTTGAGCTGCCCTCAAGGGCATACTCCAATCACAATCTGTTGAAAGACATCTCAACTTCGACACCAAGAAAACACTGCTGCAAATTCGAATTCCACCAGCTCAAAACTCAACCGCTTCATTGTTTTGCAATTGCTCCAATGATCAGTATAGCTATGATACCATGTAGAAATTTTAATAACAGATATGTTATCCACCGATATTCTCCTGATCACACACTATTTTATCTTCATGCACAATACAAAATATCTTCTACCATTGATCATTAATTGCGAAAATAAAAAACAATCGCATGCGCACATTAAAACCATAAACAATCACACATATGAACACAATATTTCATGGGAAAGCTTAAAGCTAAAAACCCCCAACTATTTGTATATTATATGTCATATAGATCATGTAAAAATCATTGTACAAAGCTCCTCACAAGCTCTCAGCACAATCTTCAATTGCTACACACTAATCAAGCTAGATCTAGCAAAACACATGCTCCAATCTCTGCCACCTGATAGCCAACCTCCATTGCATAATAAATGCCGTAGGATGTCTCATAAATAAATTTGAACCACTTGGCTTACACTACACAATCCTCATTGGCTTCTCCAATCACTGGTTGTTGCAAATATGCAACAATATAGTTACAACTGATAGTTAACCTGTTCTTTCACCTATCTCTGCACTGGTCTCCACTGAAACTGTCCATGCACTGATGTTAACTGATGTATTCCTTAGTTGATTAATGAATTTATAATTAGTGAATTAATTAATAATTAATTCACATCACTCTTCACTAGTGTATTAATCATTTAGACTAAATACAACTAGCTCAACTATGTTTAGATTAGTTAAACTGAACACAACTCCATTAACTCCTCAATCAACTCCACCAAACTCTGTCACATGAGTTCTAACTGAAGTATCCATGAAATAGCTCCACACAACCCTCAAGAATAGTGTAATTCCTTCTTTCAGCTCCTGTGCCACATCTGTGCACTTAACTGAAGTGCTCCAAGAAAATAAGATAATGTTTAGAGTCCAAATCTTATTAAGAGTTAATAATATTCGACATATCTATTTTTAGACTTGCAATCTAAAAATAGATTCCGCCCAATATGTCTAAAAATAGAGGTCCATCTATTTTTCCAACTTGACCAACCCTCCACAAATAGCATCTTGCAACTCATAGAACATGAACCATATGTCTAAAAATAGACATAGTCTAAAAATAGACTTTGCGCCAAAAATAGCCTGCGGGCCCACTTAGTGAAGGCGACTTCTTTCCACTAAGCTCATAATCTTGTTGCAATCTCAACATATAACACCTTGCACTATATGGAAAGTTACACAAAATGACATCCCTTGCAAGAACAAACATTTTGTGTACAATACGCAAGTGCTCTTAATTTTCTCCCACAATTGCATTGGGTTTTTCTAAAAAAATGCACCTTGATACGACAAACCTTATCCAATTTCCTCAACTTAGAAGTGCCGCAAAGATCCATGGAGAAGGGCCTTTTGTGTTATGAGCTCGAAAATACTGGATTGAGCTATGCATGGTGAAAATGCTGGATCATTTTGACATCATATCATCGTCATCTTCCTGTGCTTAGTTTTCCCAATATTTTATTTTTATTTTATGGTCTTTGAAAGTAGCCATTTTGACTTGAATTGCACTTGGGAACATAGGGTTACTATAACCAACTTAAATTGAATTTACCTGGTCCCAGAGATGGGCCCTTGAATTTAGCTGGTCTCAGGGAGGGGCCATATTTGAATTATTCAAAAATCTGGAGTCGTGTCACCCAGAAAAGAATTCTAAATAATTATTCTTTGAAAGATTCAAGGAGCTGGAGTTAGATTAGGAGATCGACATATATCCAAAAGGGTCAAGAAAATAAATTGTACTACACTGAGCACTAGATTCTAATGGAAAGTTAAAACTGACAACAAAGTTAAAACTGAGAAGATTCATGAGAAATTATATAATAAATAAAAATTCAAGCGGAGAAGAAAGTCAGATACAACAACATAAAATTCTATAGATTGTTCATGCATATATACTACATGGGAAAAAGAACTTTCCAAGTTCTGTAGTCTGAGTACAAAGAAAAGCTTAAAGCACCATTCTGGGGCAAGCTGCATTAACATCATAGAGAAGTTGTAGGTTAAACGAATTCCAGATTCAACATCAAGATGATAATAACAAGTTCACGTCATCTTTTATTTCGATCCCGAGTACAATTATCCATGTTTTTTTATCTTATTGTTTACCATATTCAATTTTCATAGAAGGAAAAATTGTTGTACATCACTCTAATTAAAGTTCCAAACAAATAATGTAATATGGTTTTTTGATTTTTAGTTCCTGAATCCTATACATAAGTGAAATCTAGATTTCATACAACATTTTGGCAAAACAAACCATATGATCTGGTTGCAATCCCAATGCAACTGAAAAACTTCCATCATTAGCAGAACTCATAAAAATGAAAGAAAGGCCTTCATAATTAATACCTCCAGGTCCCATGAATATGAGTCTTCCCCACCCAAAGTTTGCATCATGAATATTCTTCACATTAACCTCCTTCAGCCAATATTAACTGTTTCAACGAGACAACCACCACAGTTTGCTCCAGCATCTGTTCAAATAATGAGAGATGAACCCATCATTATCGATTTATTTTGATAGATGAACCCAACAACAATTGGTCAAAAATCTATCACTACAGATGTGGGATCTCACTCATTTGATGTGGAAAATGCTATTCTTGTTAAATGTTGTGTCATACATTGACAGAATGACATTTATTTGGATATTATGAGTTCGATTTTGTGCTAATTTTATATATTTAATTATTCAACCATTATCCAAATATGAAATCTAGTTATGAGATCCAATTATTGAGCCTTATTTGGAGCAATTTTATGATTATGATGGAAACTCAAACGTGAATATGAGCGGTTGGTTGTTATGCATTCTGCAATAGTCGGTGGAGAAGGTTGAAGCAGAACTCGTGATATATCGCAATCCCAATATCACCCTGCACCCTAGTGATTAATGCTATGTTACAACGTAGGTATCACTGTGGGGAATACCGCCTCAATATCCATCCTGAGATTTTCCAGGAGGAGGAAATCAGCCAAATAATGTAGCGTTAGTAGTATGGAAGCATTTCTGCGTGCTTGGGTGGAGGCCCATCTTCGTGCACAACCCAACAGACATTCAACACAAAATATACCACTTCCAAAAGTACGACGAATAAAACAACAAGGGATCTGGTAAATAGTCTCTGTTGGCTTCTCTATGTTGTCTAGACTATTTACACCATTGTCCAGGTCCGGTCGTTGTAGCTCCGCACGCCAAGTTTAAAGTGGAGTTTCGAGCTTGTGTTTAAAAACGTGAACTGCCATTCCAAGGAGGGTATCTTTAATTTGTTTTTCTTATGATTTTGAATATCCAAATTTTGTTGTTCTCTAGCATTTCCTATGGAAGTTTCTCCCTCCTTTAGCTGGCGTCCTAACAGACACCATTAAAGAGAAAATTCATGTTTTCTGGATCCACTAGTTTCACTGAATAATCATATAAATTTGAACCACTTGGCTCCATTTAATTGTATTTAGATCGACGTCAACTTAGTACATAGAGTAAAAAAGCGAGAAAGAATTAAAGAAGGGAGGTTGACCGAATCTTTTCTTGTAAGTCATGGATGGTAGTAGTTGTGCTGCCAATTCAGCATGACATAGTTTGAAGCATTTTTATTTGTCCATTTTTGAAAGCTATGTATGGAAGTTTAAGAGATTTTGTAACCACCTTGAAGGCCACTTTGGGCCTTGAGGCATGTGTGCTCTCATTAGAAGAAGATTTTGGGGCTGTGTGCCCAATTTAGAAGGTTTCAGTGTAGCAGGATTGCAAGACTAATGGAAAAAAAACATGCTATCAAAGGACCTTTTGAGCCTGGATGTTTCACCAACAATACTTCATTCATGGAAAAGGGTCATGTTTGAGGGAATTTTTTTTAAAAACAGACACTACAAAATTTTTGAAAATCATTCACTATTTATAGAATTCTGGCTTCTATGAACCATCAAAAAATTATGAAGAATTTTTTCGGTAATAATCACATTCAAATGAAAATTTTCGATGTGTTTCAAACCAACCAGTGTGGTTCATCATTAGGACTAGGTGAGAGATCAGATCCGAACATTGAGCTTAAATAGATGTAGAAATGGCTAAACTAGCTGTTAGGATAACGACTAGTTTGACTATGAAATTTAATAATCTCTTGTTCCATTTTAATTAATTTAATTATTTACTTAATTATTAAATAAAATTATAACAGCTAGTCTTTAAATCCAAGGCTATTTCCTCTGCTCTATACCAGCCAAAGCTTTGGAAAAATTTTGTTGATGATACTTGTGTCATCTGGCCTCATGGTAAGGAAGAGCTAGATCATTTCCTCGTTCATCTTAATAGTCAATCTTGCTCCATAAAATTCACCATGGATTATGAGGTGGATGGTAGCCTTCCCTTCCTTGACGTTCTTATCTCTAGAAAGGATGATGGTTCTTTCTCCCATCAATTTTTTCAAAAGAAAACCCATACTGAGAAATATCTTCACATTGGTTCTCATCATTTTCCTACTCAAAAATTGGGCGTCCTTAGCACCTTAGCCACCAGGGCATTGAGAATCTCTGATGAATCTCACCTTGAGGGAGAAAAGACCCATCTCCTTAGTGTATTTTGTAAAAATGGTTATATTAAGTGTGAAGGACTTAAGGTTTTTCTTAAAGTAGAAAGAGGTCCCTTAGTTAAAAATAAAAATAAAAATGAACCTAAACAGTGGTCTTGCAATGTAAGGCTTCCTTTCATTCAAGGAACCACTGATAAGATTGCTAGGATCCTTAAGAAGCATAAGGTTTCTTCTTCTTTCAAGCCCCTTAGCACGATTCGCAGCTCTCTTAAATCGGTTAAAGATCCAGTTAACCCTAGATATGGAAAAGGTGTCTATATTATTCCTTGTTCTTGTGGGACACCTTACATTGGTGAAACTAGTTGATCTATCAACCAAAGGATCAGTGAACATGCTGCTGACATTAAGCATGGAAGATCCCGCACCTCTGCCTTAGCTGAGCATGCGGAAAATACTAGCCATCATATATGCATTGAAGAGGCTAAGGTCATAGCTAGGATTGACCATTTCCATCATCGGAAGTTAAGAGAGGCCTTAGAAATTGAAAAAATACCCGTAAATCTCAATAGAGATGATGGCTGAAATATAAGAAGGTGTTGGATCCCTGCCCTATATTCTTAATGGTCTAAAAAAATAAAAAAATAAATAAAATAAATTAATAAATAAATAAGTAAATAAATAGATTCTATTATATATATATATATATATATATATATATATATATTATTATTTATTTATTTTTATTTTTTTATTAGAGAAAGGAGAAAAATAGGATTACAAATTTACATTTAGTTAAATAAATAAAAATACTAAAACATAATAGGTAATAAATAATTAAATAATAATGAATTAATAAAGAAATAAATTATAACAATAATAATAATAATAATAATAATTAACTAAATAAAATATAAAGATTTACAAATATATTTTATTAAACTTTTAAAGTAATTAAATATAACTAGCCATTATAATTTTATTTAATAATTAAGTAAATAATTAAATTAATTAAAATGGAACAAGCGATTATTAAATTTCATAGTCAAACTAGTTGTTATCCTAATGGCTAGTTTAGCCATTTATGCATCTATTTAAACTCAATGTTTGGATCTGATCTCTCACATAGTCTTGATGATGAACCACACTGGTTGGTTCGAAACGCGTCGAAAATGTTCATTTGAATGTGATTATTACCGAAAAAATTCTTCATAATCATTCACTATTGTCATTCTCAAAATGCCCTTTCATTGCTGATATTTTTACTCATTCACATGAAGGATACTTCGAAGTCTTCCTAGGAAATCTTACACATATTTGATATTTCATTGATTTTAAAACATATAATGGAACATTTGGGAGATTAATTTAAATAAAATTTGGTGGATTATTTAAATTTTGATTAACTTGCTTAGAGTTGGCAACTTCATATTGTTGTATGCTTTTATAACGTACTAATCTGTAGGACACAACAAATCTATAATGCCAAGATTTTCTCCATGCACAAAAGTTAGCTAACAAAAACATGGAATAAATTTACTTTTCATGGTTAATTCTTTAAGAATGGATTGATACTAATATCATGAATTGAGTTAATTTCAGCACTTTGATTTTTCTTAATCTGTTTTATTTGGTACAAAATTTTTGCGTAAGAATCATGAAGGAAATGGCCATTTTTTCTTGAACACACTTATGTTTTCTTTCTGCCAAGTTTTTTTTTCGTAGGTTACAAGTTAATCAAGTGATCAGTAAGGAGATTACATTGTGACAACAATTGGTCTTCCCAAGACTAATTTCATGAGAAATTCTAAAGAACCAGTCCATGATCATAAACGAAATTTCCAGAAAATTACAAGTTCTTGCAACTTCCTATAATAGATTAATGGTTTGACATGTTGCATGACAAATTGGAAAAATTCAAAGACCTGGGATTTGTTTCTAAATGTACAAATATGGTGAAATACCTATGCACACTTGAATTCCACGTCTACAAGTAGCCTGGTCAATGCTGGTCAAACTCAGCTATTTTAGTAAAAAGTCCAAAATTAAAGAGCATATTTGCTATATTTGAGAAATTGCATGCCAGAATTCATTTTTTTTTCCCAGCAAGAGTCATTATCCATTTTCCATTACCAAATACACTTCATTACATTTTTCTTCAATCCTAACCCACCAATAAAACCAACCAAGTTCATCTACAAGTTGTTTGGTCCACTTTACATATTCATTGTTAGTTTCCTTTTTCCTACACTTGCAAATAAAACCTTCCTTCCATACACCGTTGAGTCTAAATATTTTTCTAAAAACACCCTGAAGCTTGCATGCCTTAAGGGAAAGCTATCATGCTAATAAAAAAAAGGGAATACATCAATGTCCCTTGTTCATCGGATCTTCTAAGTATTCGACAACATCAAATTCATTCATACATAGACAGATGTGTTCAGGGCATCTTGACTCTCATCCCCATTAAAGATGGGAGCTTCGTGTTGACTAGTGGCATCCATCAATGGCCACTAAGTTAACAATTTCTTGTTATGTTCAACACTGAAACATTTATTCACATGATAAGAATTGTGCCAATGAGCATTGAAGACTTGAATACCAATCATTTTGTAGCAGAAGACGCAGAATTACTTTCATTAATTTTCAGTTTTTTATGTAAATGACTTGAGGACAAGTCAATAAATAAGGATGGGGGGAAATTGTAAATTCTGAATTTTGTATAGCTTCCAAGCCTATTACATTTTCAGCCGCATTCAGCAACAGATTCCAAACATTCAGTAGAAAATCTAGCAGCAGATTTAGCAGTAGATTCAACAACGATAAAAGATTCACTTTTTTTATTTCATCCACCATTTTCACAACCAAGTAAAGAAGACTATGAACAAAATTTTATAGCCACACGTGCACAACTCTCATCCATTTTTGAAAGGGTAAGTTAAGGTATGATATTTTTCTAACTTTTAATCATTTAATTCCTTGAAAAGTTAGAATGATAACTTTTGAAAAAACTTCATTTCCTTTCGTCATTTTGTCAAATTGTCAAAACCATCAGTTGAGGGGGGAAATACATTCACATTCATATGGCATTCAAAACATTCATATCACATTCAAAGCCCACATACTTTCAAAATATATTTACTATTACATCATCATGAGCATATAAATGGCTTTTCAAAAAGTACTTAAAAGATAATTGGATGCCAACAAAATCATGATTGTCACACAAGAACCAACCATGATGCATTCCAACAAAAATACTCTGAAATAAAAATCACATTATAAATATGCAAAAATCATACATTAAAATTGAATGAAACAAACAAAATATGGTTGAAACAGAAGAACCAACCAAGTTGCAGTTCATTAAAAACACTTTGCAAAAGTTAAGTAAATGATATCATGCAGAGTTTAAGACAAAGCTCAAGTATTAAAAAGTAATGTAATAGATTGCATGAGGACATGCAATACCTTCAGTTTGGGGGCATGTTTGGCCTCAAAATAGTCCCTATTATCACTCCATTATTCAATAATACCTTCACATTACTTCCATATTACCTTCACGTCACCTTCATTCCACCTCCACATCATTACATTTATCTCATCATTGGGTTATAACTATGATTTTCCAAACATTATTAATTCTCAACATTTTTAAGTGGATTTGTGGTTAAACTTTAGAAAATAATATGCTTATACTTGTACCTAACAATTAGAATGAGTTTGTTGACATGTGTAGGTACAAAAGAAGCTTCCTAGGCACCCTTATGTGGCACTCTATGTTCAAATTCGAATTTGAGGAGATCATGGACCTCATGGAGGAGATCATGGAGGATATGGTTATTTTTCACCATTGGTTGAGAAATATGTGGGTCAAAGGAGGGAATAGTGGATTTACATTTATGAGTTTGTTATCATAGCTTTTGTATAAATAGGAGTGTTATCTCCTTCATTTGTAGTCTTAATCTTGATTTGTAATCTTAATCTTAATCTTATTCTTCATTTTGTAATCTTAATATCTTATAGGTTGGTAGTGAGAAGTTAGATTGGAGAATCAATGTAATGGTTGAAATTTCAATTTGCAATTGATGATAAATAAGACAGAGCTTCTTTGATCCTCTACATTTGACTTTTCTTTTTGGCAGGCTTGTGAATCCTTGGAAGGATCCCCATTGCCTAGCAAGTACACTTATATTTTAGTAGGATTTTATTTTATATTTGTTTGTGAATTTCATTAGATTAAATTATTAGGTTCATATGTTTAGAATATTAACGAATGACCTTTCGTAAGAAAGTAATAATGTTTCCTTCAATGAATCTGATTTTTTTATTTAATGTTTGATTTCATTAGTTTAATTTTATGATTTATATGCTTCAGATATAAATGAATAGTCTCTTGTAAGAGAGCTTTAACATTTCATGCAATCAATTAGAATTAGATTTAATTGCTTTAATTTCATTAGTTTAAATAGTTTGTTGATTAAGATGATTAAAAATATTAATGAACAGTCTCTTGTAAGGGAGCCTTAATATTTCTTACACTTATCATAATGTATTTAGATTTCATTTTGATTTAATAACTAAATAGGTGTTACAGATCCTAATGAACAACCTCCTGTAAGGGAGCTTCGGCATTTCTCCAGCTAGCTTAGTTTAGTTTGTCTCTAAGTCCATATATATTGGATGATCCTCGAAGTTTACTTACCCGGATTGATAGTAAATGAAACTCTAATTTGCATCCGCATTTTAGACCAAACACTTACCCTAACCTTAACCTTAACCTTAACCTAACCTTAACCTTAACTTTACCCTTAACCTAACCTTAACCTTAACTTTACCGTTAACCTTAACCTAACCCTAACCTTGACCAAACCCTTAACCTTAACCTTAACTTGACTGTACTCGTAACCTTAACCTTACTATAACCTAACCATAACCTTTACCAAACCCTTAAACTTAACCTTAACTCTAACCTTAACCTTTCCCTAACCTTAACCCTAACCTTAACCTTAACTTTACCCTTAACCTAACCTTAACCTTAACTTTACCCTTAACCTAATCCTAACCTTAACATAACCTTAACCTTACCCTTAACCTTGACCTTAACCTTAACTTAACTATATCCTAACCCTATCCTTGACCAATCCCTTAACCTTAACCTTATCTTAACCTTAACCTAACCTTAGCCATAACCTTAACCTAACTATAACCTTACTCTTAACCTTAACCTTGACCTTAACTATAACCTAACCCTAACCTTGACCAAACCCTTAACATTAACCTTAACCTAACCCTAACATTGAAAAAACCCTTAACATTAACCTTAACCTTAACCTTAACCTAATCTTAACCTTAATCTAACCATAACCTTAACCTAACCTTAACTTTAACTTTACCCTAACCCTGAATTTACCCTTTACCTTAATGTAACCTTAACCTTGACTTTACCCTTAACGTAACCTTAAACTTGACTCTACCCTTAACCTTGACCTTACCCTAACCTTCACCTTGAATATACCCTTAATTTAACCTTAACCTTCACTATAACCTAACCCTAACCTTGACCAAACCCTTAACCTTAACCTTAACTTGACTAAACCTGTAACCTTAACCTTAACCTTACCCTTAACCTTACCCTTAACTTTCACCTTAACCTTAAATTTACCCTTAACCTAACCTTAACCCTAACCTTGACCTTGACCTTAATGTTAACCTTACCCTTAACCTTATTTTTATCTTAACCTTAACTATAACATAACCTTAACCTTAACCTTAACCTTGGTTAGGGTTAGATTAAGGTTAAGGTTAAAGTTAGCTTAAGTGTTTGGTCAAGGTTAAGGTTAAGGTTAGGTTAAGGGTAAGGTTATGGGTAAAGTTAGGTTAAGGTTTGGGTAAGGTTAGGGTAAGGTTAAGGTTAAGGTTAGGTTAAGGTTAAGGTTAAGGTTAAGGTTAGGGGAAGGTTAAGGTTAAAGTTATGTTAAGGTAAGGTTAAGGTTAAGGTTAAGGTTAGGTTAAGGGTAAATTTAAGGTTAGGGTTAGGTTAAGGTTAAGTTTAAGGTTAGGTTAACGGTAAAGTTAAGGTTAGGATTAGGTTAAGGTTAAGGTTAAGGTTATGGTTACGCTAAGGTCAAGGTTAAGGTTAGGTTAAGCTTACGGTTAGGTTAAGTTTAATATTAGGTTAAGGTTAAGGGTAAAGTCAACGTTAAGGTTACGTTAAGTTTAAGATTAGGTCAAGGGTAAAGTTAAGGTTAAGGCTAGGTTAAGGTTAAGGTCAAGGTTAAGGGTAAAGTTAAGGTAAGGGTTAGGGTTAGGTTATAGTTAAGGTTAAGTTTTTGGTCAAGGTTAGGGTTAGGTTAAGGTTAAGGTTAAGGTTAGGTTAAGATAAGGTCAAGGTTAAGGTAAGGTTAAGGTTAAGGTTACGGGTTTAGTCAGGTTAAGGTTAAGGTTATGGTTAAGGTTAAATTCAAGGTTAAGGGCTTTGTTAAGGTTAAGGTTAAGGTTAGGTTAAGTTAAGGTTAAAGTTAAGGTTAAGGTTAGGTTAAGGGTAAAATTAAGGTAAAGGTTAGGGTTAGGTTAAGGGTAAGATAAGGATAAGGTTAAGGTTAAGGTTAAGGTCAGGTTAAGGTCAAGTTCAAGGTTAAGGATAAGGTTAAGGTCAAGGTTAAGGGTAAAGTTAAGTTCAAGGTTAGGGTTAGGTTATAGTTAAGGCTAAGGTTAGGTTAAGTTTAAAGTAAAGGTGAAAGTTAAGGTTAAGGGTTACAGTTTTAGTTAGGTTAAGGTTAAGGTTAAGGGTTTGGTTAAGGTTAGGTTAAGATTAAGGTTAATATTAAGGGTTTGGTAAAGGTTAGGGTTAGGGGTAAGGTTAGGGTAAGTTTAGAGTTAAGGTTAGGGGAAGGTTAAGGTTAAATATAGGTTAAGTCAAGGTTAAGGTTAAGGTTACAGGTTTAGCCAAGTTAAGGTTAAGCTTAAGGGTTTGCTCAAGGTTAGGGTTAGGTTATAGTTAAGGTTAAGGTTAAGTTTAAGGTTAGGCTTAAGGTTAGCATTAAGGTTAGGGTAAAGGTTCAGGTTAAGGGTTTGGTCAAGGTTAGGGTTATGGATAAGGTTAAGGTTAAGGGGATAAGGTTAAGGTTAAGGGTTAAGGTTAAGGTTAAGGTTAGGGTTAAGGTTACGGGTTTAGTGAGGTTAATGTTAAGGTTAAGGGTTTTTTCAAGGTTAAGGTTAAGGGTTTGGTCAATGTTAGGGTTAGGTTATAGTTAAGGTTAAGGTTAAGGTTACAAGTTTAGTAAGGTTAAGGTTAAGGGTAAGGGTAAGGGTAAGGGTAAGGTTAAGGTTAAGGGTTTGTTCAAGTTTAGGGTTAGGTTATAGTGATCATTAAGGTTAATTTAAGGGTAAAGTCAAAGTTAGGGTTAAATTTAAGGTGAAGGTTAAGGTTAAGGTCAAGGTTAAGGTTACCTTAACCTTAACTTTAACTATAACCTAAACTAACCTTAACCTTAACTATAACCTAACCTTAACCTTCCCATAACCATAACCTTAACCTTAACCTTAACCTAAACTTAACCTTAACCTAACCTTAACCTTAACTATAACCTAACCCTAACTTTACCCTAATGTAATGTTCCCAATTTTAGCCTCAAGCTAAAATGGAACATTATAGCTACACATTTTATTTTTGTTTAATAAAATGGGGAAGGAGACACCTTAGCCCCTTTTATATGAATAAATAACACTCCTCATGTGAAAAGGAGGAGAATAAAGTAGCTGAAATAAACACCAAGGGTGTGAATGGAACCCAGCTCACTTGATTAGTCACCTTTGACTAAAGTCAACAGTGCTGCCTAAGGAGGAAGAGGCTTCCTAGAGAAGCTGCACAATTTTGGAGGGAAGAGATTCACATGAGGGTGGAAACCCTAATTGGTGGGACCATGGTGGAGAAGATTTATCTAACTTTTTATGGAGGAGATGGTAGCCCATTCTCATTATGCTATGTTTTATATTTTCAGACTTGGATCTGAAAAAGCTTACATCCTCGGGCTGTTTAGCAGGGTGATGATGCCCTCAGGCACTATGGTGTTCCCAGTCGGGAATCCCTACCTCTTCCTCAAGGAGGGATGAGGATTGAGCTACATTTCCTTAATCTGGCATTGGCCATAGCTACATTCATCTTCTACAGCATTATCTCTGCAGCAGAGAGGACATTGTGTTACTGGGTGTAGCAAAGGAGGAACTCATGGAGTCATCTTAGCTTGTTTTCTTCAGTGGTGGAGGGATCTATTCATTGGAGGAGCTGCGAGGAGGATTCCTGGGCTTCATTTCAGATATTTTGGCATGGGCCAACATTCCATCATCTCCCACTATGCAGTCCATGGAGGAAACTGCGTTATTTTATGGAGGCAGTGAGAGAGGGTTTAATGGAGCTCATCAAGAGGCTATTCCTGAGACAAAGGGATTAGCCCTTTATATTGGAGGCATTATCAGAGGAGGGAATTTTCATTTCAGATCTGCCATAGCCTCATTCCCATTTTGTATTAGTTGCAGTGACAACATGGTTGACACATTTTTGGTTTCTCCGGCATTTCTAGCAATCTCCCATAGATTGGCTAGAAATCTTGTATTTCAGCCCATTTCATGTCCTTGGGATTATTTCTTGTATTCCTTCAGCCACATATGTATTTTATTCATATTCAGTAGCTTATACCTTCATTTACACAGCGCAGTTGCAGCTACTCCGGCATTTTGTGGAGTTGTAGCTACTCTTGTATTTCATGGCCTATTCAATTGAGGTTGGATCTACAAGTATGAATGGCTTTTCTCTCAGCTATTTCTTGTATTTATTTTATGATATATCATAATATCATAATGGCTATATAATTTTCCCTCTTATGGTGTATTTCAGATTTGCAGAGTTACTGGTTATGTTCATGTATTGTTGTAGCTCTCTCATTGAGCCTTTTTTTAGAGATCTAGTTTGGGGAGATCTGAATAACCCATCTAGAATCATTTCTTTGAGCTCATTTTCTACAAGGGATTTGTATTAAAGTTTTTATAGGGCATCCTAGTGTTGTTTTTCCTTATTTATGTAGCAACTTCCTTATACAACTTCCTCCAGGACCCTGTAGCAGAAATTCCCAAGGTGGAATATTGCATATCCATAGACAGAGTCTGAGAAGGGCCAGCTAGCCTCAGGATTTCTCTCTTCTTTAGAAGGAGTCATATCCTATAAATTACCCATCATTCAATCTTTGAAATGGACTTGTTATAGCTCACTGAAGAAGGAATAGGAATATCTAAAGATATTCCCGACGGAGCAGCATGTTCCTGAAAAAGGGACACTATAGTGGTATTAGAGCATGATCTTGGCTCAGCCTATGCCCAAGATCTAATGCCATCAGCAAGAGGATATTCTCTCCAAGGATATGATATTGACAGAGGAAACAAGGAAGAGGAATGAAGGAAGAGGAGGTTTCCCTTCTTCTTTTCCAGACCATTGAGGAGATTATTGAAGATCTTGATGAAAGGGAAAATTTGGAGAAATTTTCTGAAAGGGTTTGTGAATGATCAAGCCCTAGCTATTCTCATGAAGGGTGTAAAAATTCAGCCACACATGAAGATCCAGAGTGTAGTACATTTCCCATAGCTACTGCAAGAAGGATGGATGGAAAAAGTTGAGGCCTTTGGAGGAGCACTGTTGCAACTCAAAGGTATGATTCATGATAATTGATTTCAGAGTTCTATTTCATGTTCTCATGCAAATGAGAGATCATATGCTAAATTCACATAGAGTTTTACAAAGGGGATTGGTGAAAACAAATGAGAAGCATGGTGTGACAAATCTGCAAAAACTTTTCATGCATGAAGGGGAACCATGGAACAAAATATCATTCCATATTTCTAGAGGTGGAGTAAATTAGAAGAATGGATTTCTAGAGGAAAGACCCAATTGTATGAAGGGAACTCTTCCATTTGTGAGGGTATGGAGATATTTTCTTCAAGGGAAGGCCAAGATACAAGGCCTCTCATTGAGGGGAGATACACTCACATGTTGGTAGAGAGGAGGTGCATAGAAGAATCTACAACGTTGCACCATTAGAAGAAGAATAAGAGCAGAAGGATCAACATCAAGGGATGATGGAAATTCACCCCTATCTATTTTTAGAGATTTTCTTCACATGGAGAAGGACTGCACTGCACATTAGAGAGAGAGAGGACCTTTCATTCCTATCATATATTCAATCCACTTCCTATCTTGATGTCTCACTTTTTGGATGTTTCCACTTGGGAGGCCACTTGATCTAGAGATGATGAGAGGCATCATGCTTTGATTTTCACCACTCTTGGATTCTGGAGAGGTGGAGACATTGGAGGAATCCACTACAGAGCAAAGAGTTTGGGAAAGCTCATGGAGGAGGGTTACACACTCTCATTTTTAGTATCACCCATTCTCATTAGCTTCACTGTGCAGATAGAGTTGTTGTATGGATGGAGGATAGCATCCTCAAGATGCAGGAAGACTGCTCCATGGATTTGGTGAGAGAGAGGTCACTTCCTTTGGGGAAGAACTCTTTCATGCTTTGGAGTAGAGGGAGGCCACTCATGCTTATATTGCTCAGGATCGGGAGATTCTTTGGAGATGATAGTCTCTCATGGGAGGCTTATTTTCAGAGATCATCATTTCTTTGAGCATGAGCAGATGCATGTTGGGCATGGCAGAAACTTGGAGGATGAATTTGGCATGAGGGGATGTCAAGGTAGTAGGCAGCAGTGTGATGGGAGAACTTTATTGCAGATTACTAGCGCTGTCTATGTGGAGGATTGATCCATGTTGGAGGACTCAGCTTTGGTTGAGAGGTCCCAGGATCTTGGTGCATGCATGATTTTTTATGACCAGGAGGATGATTTTGGATACATGGTTGATGATATGGCCATCTATTGTTTTGGCAGAATCTTCTTGACAAGAATTTCTAGTCTCAAAGAGAAATTATTTGCATGCAGCATATGAGGACTTCCTAGCTATGCACTTGTATGTACACTTTGTCTTGCTAGAGGAGTTCAATTGGAGGGCATTCAGAATGACCTACATCAGCATATGGATAGATGCAGAGCCTAGATGACTTTGGACAGGTTGGAACAACCATTCCCTTACTCATTGGAGGAGAGGGAGAGCATTCAGTTGAGCCATTTCAGCTCAAGAGCTCTAGTGCATGATGGAGGAGGTATAATTTCATGCTTGGTATTGTACTTATTTTCATTGATTAAGGAGCATGATGCATCAAGGAGGCTTGTTACTTCTTGCATTTTTCATGAGGATGTACTTGCAGCTACTTTTAGCCTTGATTTTGGCTAATTTTATGATGGTTTGTGGGGGAAGACACATGCTTCTTGATGTGCACCATTGGCACCAATTTGTATTTTGATGATTCCATCTTATGAAGAGTTTGTGGCAGTAAACAAGTGGCTATTTCAACACTTGCTACTTTTTATTTTGAGGCAGGCCAAGGAGGCACTGCGCAGGTTCCATGAGTGGAATTTGGAAACGCTCTCCGGTTGTCATTTGACAACTTGCTTTTATTGCATATTGCTCCATTTTATTGCATATATTGGTACACTCATGAGGAGCATTATTTGGAGAGTATTGCATGTACAGCCCATTGGGAGCATGATTCTCCCTATTATACATGTTTCATTTTGTAGGAGATACCATGGGCAAACCATGATTGCCACATTTTTACTTGTACCTTCTTGTGGGAGGAACCACTTGGAGAACTTGCAGAGGCATTTCATGGCTGATTTTCTTGATGGGGTAGCTTGGGCCATTCCTGGAGGCCATACTATTTCAGCCCAAAGACAAAGGAAACCCCATATGAGCAGCATATGGAGAGAGGGCCATCATGGGAAACCAAAACAACTCTCCATTCAGCCCCAACTCACTGCAGAAATCAGGGGTGAGATTTCATTTAGATGATTGCATAGATGAGAGGATCATCATTGGGAGAAAAAATTTCCCATGCATATCATCACTCCTACCTTAAGGAGGCCTTAACACAGCAAGAAGGATTCCACTACACTTATCTTTCCATGAGGGGCATTGTATCAGTTTTCATGCTTGGGAGAGAGCATTGGAGGATAGATTTATGGCAGCATATTTGAGCAGTGGTGGGACCATTGATGAGGAGGCCATAAGAGAACAAGGGGGAGAAGATTTTGTTCTCTCTATGCAGTTTCTTGAGGACAAGAAACATGTGGGAGGGGAGGACTATATTGTTCACAATTTTAGCCTCAAGCTAAAATGGAACATTAGAGCTACACATTTTATTTTATTTTAATAAAATGGGGAAGGAGACACCTTAGCCCCTTTTAGATGAAGAAATAACACTCCTCATGTGAAAAGGAGGAGAATAAAGCATCTGAAATAAACACCAAGGGCATGAATGGAACCCAACTCACTTGATTAGTCACCTTTGACTAAAGTCAACAGCGCTGCCTAAAGGAGGAAGAGGCTTCCTAGAGAAGCTGTGCAGTTTTGGAGGGAAGAGATTCACATGAAGGTGGAAACCCTAATTGGTGGGACCATGGTGGAAAATATTTCTCTCACTTTATATGGAGGATATGGCAACCCATTTTCATTATGCTATGTTTTAGATTTTCAGACTTGGATCTGAAAAAAGCTTGCATCCCCGGGCTATTTAGCAGGGTGATGGTGCCCTCGGGCACTAGGGTGTTCCCAGTTGGGAATCCCTACATATTCCTCAAGGAGGATGAGGATTGAGCTACATTTCCTCAATCTGGAATTGGCCACAGCTACATTCATCTTCTACAGCGTTATCTCTACAATAGAGAGGACATTGTGTTGCTGGGTGCAACAAGGGAGGAACTCATGGAGTCATCTTATCTTATTTTCTTCAATGGTGGAGGGATATATTCATTGGAGGAGTTGCAAGGAGGATTATCAGGCTTCATTTTAGATATTTTTGCATGGGCCAACATTCCATCATCTCCCTCCATGGAGGAAACTGCGTTATTTTATGGAGGCAGTGAGAGAGGGTTTCATGGAGCACATCAGGAGGTTGTTTCTGAGATAAAGGGATCAGTCCTTTTTATTGGAGGCATTATTAGGGGAGGGAATTTTCATTTCAGATCTGACATAGCCTCATTCCCATTTTTTATTAGTTGCAGTGACAACTTGGTTGTCACATTTTTGGTTTCTCTGGCATTTCTAGCAATCTCTCATAGATTGGCTAGAAATCTTGTATTTCAGCCCATTTCTTGTCCTTGGGCTTGTTTATTGTATTCCTTCAGCCACATATGTATTTTATTCATATTCAGCAGCTTGTACCTTCATGTACACAACACAATTTCAGCTACTCCGACATTTTGTGGAGTTGTAGCTACTCTTTTATTTCATGGCCTATTCATTGAAGGTTGGATCTACAAGTCTGAGTGGCTATTCCCTCAGCTATTTATTGTATTTATTTGCTCATATATCATAATATCATAATGGATGTAGCATTTTACCTCTTATGGTGTATTTCAGATTTTCAGAGTTACTGGTTATGTTCATGTATTGTTGTAGCTCTCTCATTGAGCCTTATTTTAGAGATCTAGTTTGGGGAGATCTGAATAACCCATCTAGAATCATTTCTTTGAGCTCATTTTCTGCAGGGGAGTTGTATTAGAGTTTTTCTAGGGCATAAAAAGTGCTATTTTTACTTATTTATGCAGCAACTTCCTTATACAGCGTCCTCCAGGACCCTGTAGCAGAAATTCCCAAGGTGGAATATTGCATATCCAAAGACAAAGTCTGAGAAGGGCCAGCTAGCGTCAGGATTTCTCCCTTCTTTATAAGGAGTCATATCCTATAAATTCCCCATCATTCTATCTCTGAAATGGACTTGTGATAGCTTTCCAAAGAAGGAATAGGAATATTTGAAGATATTCCCGATGGAGCAGCATGTTCCTAAAAAAGGGACATTACACCTAACCATAACCTTAACTATAAACTAACTGTAACCTTAACCTTACCCTTAACCTCACCTTAACATTAACCTTGACCTTGAACTTAACATTAACCTTAACCTTAACTTTAACTATAACCTAACCTAATCTTGACATTAACTATAACCTAACCCTAACCTTGACCAAAGCCTTAACCTTATGCTTAACATTAACCTTAACCTTAACCTAACATTAACCTTAACCTTAACCTTCCTGTGTCCATAACCTTAAACTTAACCTTAACCTTCACCTTAACATTAACCTTGAATTCACCCTTAACCTAACCTTAACCCCTTAACCTTAACCTTAATCTTAACCTTCCCATAACCATAAACTTAACCTTGACTTCCCCCTTAACCCTTAAACTTATCTTAACCTTACCTTAACCTTAACCTTAACTTAACTATAACTTTAACCTTCACCTTAAACTTAACCTTAACCCTGAATTTAACATTAACTTAACATTAACCTAGCCTTAACCTTAACTTAACCTTAACCTTAACCTTAACCTTCACCTTAACCTTCACCTTAACCTCTTAACCTTAACCTTTACCTTAACCTTGACTTTACCTTAACCTTAACCCTAACCTTGACTTTACCTTAACCTTAACCTTAACCTTAACTTTATCATTAACCTTAACCTTAACCTTAACCAAACCCTTAACATTAACCTTAACTTAACCTTAACCTTGACCTTAACTATAATCTTCCCCTAACCTTAACCTTAACCTTAACCTTAACCTTAAATATAACCTAACCCTAACCTTGACCAAACTTTACCCTTAAGGTCAAGGTTAAGGTTAAGGTTAAGGTTATGGTTATGGTAAGGTTAAGGTTAAAGTTAAGTTTAGGTTAAAGGTTTTTTCAAGGTTAGGGTTAGGTTATTGTGAAGGTTAAGGTTAAGTTAAGGGTAATGTCAAGGCGTAACCCTTAAACTTAACCTTACCCTTAACCTTCGCATTAACCTTAACCTTGAATTTACACTTAACCTAACCTTAACCTTAACTATAACCTAAACTTAACCTTACCCTACACTTAACCCTAACCTTACCCTAACCTAAACTTAACCTTAACCCTAACCTTATGGGAACGTTAAGGTTAAGGTTAAGGGGTTAAGGTTAGGTTAAGGTAAAATCAAGGTTAGGGTTAGGTTATAATTAAGGTTAAGGTTAGGTTAAGGATAAGATAAGGTTAAGGTTAAGGTTAATGTTAGGTTAAGGTCAAGGTCAAGGTTAAGGTTAAGGTCAAGGTTAAGCGTAAAGTTAAGGTCAAGGTTATGGTTAGGTTGTAGTTAAGGTTAAGGTTAGGTTAAGGGTAAATTCAAGGTTAAGGTTAGGTTAAGGTTAATGTTAAGGGTTTGGTTAAGGTTAGGTTAAGCTTAAAGTTAAGGTTATGGCTACTGTAAGGTTAGGGCAAGGTTAAGGTTATGGTTAGGGTAAGGTTAGGGTTAAGGTTAAGTTTAAGGTTAAGGTTAAGGGTTTAGTTAAGGTTAAGGTTAGGTTAAGGTTAAGGATAATGTTAAGGGTTTGGTCAAGGTTAGGGTTAGGTTATAGTTAAGGTCTAAGTGAAGGTTATGGTTAAGGTAAGCTTAAGATAAGGCTAATGGTAAGGTTAACGTTAAGGTTAGGTTAAGGTTATGGTTGAGGTAAGGTTAAGGGTAAATTTAAGGTTAATGTTAGGTTACATTAATGTTAAGGTTAAGATAAGGTTAATTTTAAGGTTAGGTTAAGGTTAAGGTTTAAGGTTATGGGTCTTATCCTTAACCTTCACTATAACTTACCCTTAACATTAACCTTTACCTAACCTTAACCTTAACCATAACCTTAACCTTAACCGTGACCTCAACTATAACCTTAACCTTAACCAAACCCTTAACATTAACCTTAACCTTAAAATTAACCTTAAACTAACCTTAACCTTGACCTTAACTATAACCTAACCCTAAACTTGACCAAACCCTTAACCTTAACCTTAACCTTAACCTAACGTTAACCTTGACTTCAACCTTAACCCTAACCTTTACCTTAACGTAACCTTAACCTTAACCTTTACCTTAACATAATTTTAACCTGACTAAACCTGTAACTTGAGCATTAACCTAACTTTAAACTTGACTTTATCCTTAACCCTAACCTTAACCATAACCTTAACCTTAATGTAACCTTAACCTTACCCTTAGCTTAACCTTATGCTTAACCTTAACCTTTACCTTAACCTTGAATTTACCCTTAACCTTACCTTAACCTTATCTTAACCTTAACCTAACCTTAACCTTAACTTTAACCTAACTTAAACTTACCTTAACCTAACTTAACCTTAAGGCTAAGGTTAAGGTTAAGGTTAGGTTAAGGGTGAATTCAAGGTTAAGGTGAGGCTAAGGGTAGAGTCAAAGTTAAGGTTAAGGTTACGGTCAGATTAAGGGTAAAGTTAAGGTTATGGTTAATGTTAAAGTTAAGGTCAATGTCAAGGTCAAGGTTAAGGTTATGGTCAAGGTCAATGTCAAGGTCAAGGTTAAGGTTATGGTCAAGGTTAAGGGTAAATTTAAGTTCAAGGTTAGGGTTAGGTTATAGTTAACGCTAAGGTTAGGTTAAGGGTAAAGTCAAGGTCAAGGTTAAGGAGAAGGTTAAGGGTAAGATTAAGGGTTAGGTTACAGGTTTAGTTAGGTTAAGGTTAGGTTAAGGGTAAATTCAAGGTCAAGGTCAAGGTTATGGTTATGGGAAGGTTAAGGTTAAGGTTAGGTAATAGTTAAGGTTAAGGGTTTGGTCAAGGTTAGGGTTAGGTTAAGGTTAAGGTTAAGGTTAGGTTAAGGGTAAAGTCAAGGTTAAGCTTATGGTTATGGGAAGGTTAAGGTTAAGGTTAAGGTAAAGGTAACGTTAAGGTCAAGGTCAAGAGTCAAGATTAAGGGTAAGATAAGGTTAAGGTTAAGGTTAGGTTAAGGTCAAGGTTAAGGTTAGTTTAAGGTTATGGTTAGGTTAAGGTTAAGGGTGAAGGTTAAGGTTAAGGTCAAGGTTAAGGTCAAGGTTATGGTTAAGTTTAAGGTTATGGTTAGGTCAAGGTTAAATTAGTTTAATGTAAGGTTAAGGTTAGGTTAGGCTATAGTTAAAGTTAAGGTTAAGGTTAGGTTAAGGTTAAGGTCAAGGATATGGTTATGTTAAGGCAAGGTTAAGATAAGGTTAAGGGTTGTGGGTTTAGTCAGGTTAAGGTTAAGGTTACGGGTTTAGTGAGGTTAAGGTTAAGGTTAATGATAAGGGGGTAAGGTGAAGGTTAAGGTCAAGGTCAAGGTTAAGATTAAGTTAGGTTAAGGTTAAGGTTTGGTCAACGTTAGGGTTAGGTTATAGTTAAGGTCAAGGTTAAGGTTAGGTTAAGGTTATGGTTAAGGTTAAGGATATGGTTAAGGCTAAGCTTAAGGTTAGGTAAAGGTTAAGGTAAGGTTAACCTTAACCTTGACCTTAACCTTAACCTTACCCTTAACCTAACCTTAACCTTAACCTAACCTTAACGTTAACCCTAACCTTCCCATAACCATAACCTTAACCTTAACCTTAACCTTAAGCATAACTTTGACCTTAACTATAACCTAACTCTAACCTTGACCAAACCCTTAACTATAACTTAACTATAACCTAACTATAACCTTAACTTAAACCTTAAACCTTAACCTTAACTTAACCTTAACCTTAAACCTTAACTTAACCTTAACTATAACTTAACTATAACCTAACCCTAACCTTAACCAAACCCCTAACCTTAACCTTGTCTTACCCTTCACCTTAACTTAGCCTTAATGTTAACGTTAACCTTAACCTTGACCTAACTGTAACCTTAAACTTACCTTAACCTAAGTTAACATTAACCTCAACACTAGGTTAAGGGTAAATTCAAGGTTAAGACTGAGGTTAAGGTTAAGGGTAAAGTTAAGGTTAGGTTAAGGGTAAACTTAAGGTTAAGGTTAGGGTAAGATTAAGTTTAAGGTTTATGTTAAGGGTTTGGTCAAGGTTAGGGTTAGGTTATAGTTAATGTCAATGTTAAGGTTAGGTTAAGGTTAAGGTTAAGGGTTTGGTCAAGGTTAAGCTTAAGGTTAGGGTAAAGGTTAAGGCTATGTTTAAGGTTAAGTTTATGACTAAGGTTAAGTTTATGGTTAGATAAAGTTTAAGGTTAAGGTTAATTTTAAGGATAAGGGTAATGTTAAGGGTAATGTTAAGGTTAAGGTTAGGTTAAGGTTAAGGTTAGGTAAGGGTAAGGTTAAGGTTAAGGTTAAGGTTATGGTTAAGTTTAGGTTTAGGTTATATTAAGGTTAAGGTTAAGGTTACAGGTTTATGCAGGTTAAGGTTAAGGTTAAGGTTACGAGTTTAGTTAGGTTAAGGTTAAGGTTATGGTTAACAGGGTAAGAGTAAGGTTAAGGTTAAAGGTGAAGGTTAATGGTAAGGTTAAGGTTAAGGTTACGGGTTTAGTTAGGTTAAGGTTAAAGTTAAAGGTTTGGTCAAGGTTAGGGATAGGTTATAGTTAAGGTTAAGGTTAAAGTTAAGGTTAGGGTAAAGGTTCAGGTAAAGGTTAAGGTTAAGGGTTTCCTTGCCCTTAACTTTAACCTTGACCTTCACTATAACCTAACCCTAACCTTACCCTTAACCTTAACCTAACATTAACCTTATTCTTAACCTAATACTAACCTTAACCTTACCCTAACTAAACCTGTAACCTTAACCTTACCCTTAACATGATCTTACATTTACCTTAACTATAACCTTATCCTTAACCTAACCTTAACCTTAACTTTAATCTTAACCTAATATTAACCAGAACCTAACCCTAACCTTGAATTTACCCTTAACTTAAACTTAACCTTCACTATAACCTAACCCCAACCTTGACCAAACCCTTAACCTTAACCTTAGCCTTAGCCTTACCCTTAACCTTGAACTTTACCTTATCCTTAATCTTAACCTTAACCTTAAATTTACCCTTAGCCTTAACCTTAACCTTACCCTTAACTATAACTTTAACCTTAATTTTAACCTTAACTATAACCTAACCCTAACCTTGACCAAACGCTTAACCTTAACCTTAACCTTAACCTTACCCTTAACCTTAACTTTTCCTTAACCTTAACCTTAACCATAATCTTAACCTCAGGTTAAGGTTAAAGTTAAGGGTAAGGTTAGGGTTAAGGTTAGGGTAAGGTTAATATTAGGTTAAGGGGAAATTTAAGGTCAAGGTTAGGGTTAATGTTAAGGTTAAGTTTAGGGTTACCTTATAGTTAAGGTCAAGGTTGAGGTTAAGGGTATGGTTATAGTTAGGTAAGGGTAAGGTTAAGGTTAAGGGTAAAGTTAACGTTAAGATTATGGTTATGGGAAGGTCAAGGTTAAGGTTAAGGTTAAGTTACGGTTAAGGTTAAGGTTTGATCAAGGTTAGGGTTAAGTTATAATTAAGGTCAAGGATAAGGTTAAGTTAAGGTTAAGGTTAAAGTAAGGTTAAGGTTAAGGTTACGGTTAAGTTAAGGTTAAGGTTAAGGTTTTTCTACAGTTAGGGTTAGGTTATAGTGAAGGTTAAGGTTAAGACCTGTAACCTTAACATTGACCTTACCCTTAACATTAAGCTTATCTTTAACCCTAACATTAACTTTACCCTTAACCTTGACCTTAACCTAACATTAACCTTAACCTTACCCTTAATCTTCACCCTTAACCTTAACCTTAACCTTATCTTAACCTTATCCTAACCTTAACCTATTCTTAACCTTAACCATAACATTAAGCTTAACCTTAACCTTAAACTTATCTGAACCTTAACTTTAACCTTAATCTTAACCTAACCTTAACCTTAACCTGACTAAACCTGTAACCTTAACCTTAACCTGACTAAACCTGTAACCTTAACCTTAACTATAACCTAAACCTAACCATGACCAAACCCTTATCCTTAACCTTAACCTTTCCTTAACCTTAACCTTAACCTAAACTATAACCTAAACCTTACCTTGACCAAACCCTTAACCTTAACCTTAACCTTACCTTAATTATAACCAAACCCTAACCTTGACCAAACCCTCACCTAACCTTAACCTTAACCTTACCCTAACCATAACCTTAACTTTACCCTTAACCTAATATTAACCTTAACCTAACCTTAACCTTACTCTTAACCTTGACCTTGACCTTAACTTAATATATAACCTAACCCTAACATTGACCAAACCTTAACCTTAACCTTAAATTAACCTAACATTAACCTTAACCATAAGCTTAACCTTAACTTTAACCTTATCTTAACCTTAAATATAACCTAACCCTAACCTTGACAAAACCTTAACCTTAAGTTTACCCTTAACCTAACCTTAACCTTAACCTTGAACCTAAACCTAATGTTGACCAAACCCTTAACCTTAACCTGACTAAACCCTTGACTTTACCCTAACCTTAACTTTACCCTTAACATAACCTTACCCTTAACCTTAACCTGAATAAACCCGTACCCTTAACTATAACCTAACCCTAACCTTGACCAAACCCTTAACATTAACCTTAATATTAACCTTTACCTAACATTAACCTTAACCTTTACCATAACCTTAACCTGAACCTTATCTTAACCTTAACCTTCACTATAACCTAACCTTAGCCTTGACCTTAACTATAACCTACCACTAACCTTGACTGAACCCATTACCTTAACCTTAATCTTATCTTAACCTTAACTTTCACTATAACCTAACCTTAACCTTAACCTAACCTTAACCTTATCTTACCCTTAACCTAAACTTAACCTTAACTATAACCTATCCCCAACCTTAACCTTAACCATAACCTTATCCTTACCCTTCACCTTAACCTTAACCTTAACCTAACCTTCACCTTAACCTAACCTTCACCTTAGCCTAACCTCAACCTTAACCTTAACCTAACCTTAACCTTAACCTAACCCTAACCTTACCCTTAACCTTAACCATAATCTTAACTTTAAGGTTAAGGTTAAATGTTTGTTCAAGGTTAAGGGTTAGGTTAAGGTTAAGGTTAGTTTAAGGGTAATGTCAAGGTTAAGGTAAAGTTAAGGTTAAGGTTAGGTTAAGGTTAAGGTCAAGGTTAGGGACATGTTATAGTTAATGTCAAGGTTAATGTCAAGGGTAAGGTTATAGTTAGGTTAAGGTTAAGATTAAGGTTAAGGTTAGGGTTATGGTTAAGGTTAAAGTTAAGGTTACAGTTAGGTTAAGGTCAAGGTTAAGGTTAGGATTAGCTTAAGATAAGGCTAAGGTTAAGAGTTTGGTCAAAGTTACTGTTAGGTTATAGTTAAGGTTAAGGTTAAGGTTAGGTTAAGTTAAGGTTAAGGTCAAGGTTAAGGGTAAGGTTAAGCTTACATTAAGGTTAAGATTAGGTTAATGATTTAGTTAAGGTTAAGGTTAGGTTAGGGGTAAAGTTAAGGTTAAGGTTAGGGTTAGGGTTAGGGTTAAGGTTAGGGTTTTTTCAAGGTTAGGGTTAGGTTATAGTTAAGGTTAAGGTTTAGGTTAAGGTTAGGGTTATAGGGTTAGTAAGGTTAAGGTTAAGCTTAAGGTTAACGTTCAGATTAAGGGTAAGGTTAGGTTAAGGTTAAGATAAGGTTATGTTAAGGGTAAGTCAAGGTTAAGGTAAAGTTATGGTTAAGGTTAGGTTAAGGTTAACGTTAGGTTAAGGATAAAGTCAAGGTAAAGTTAAGGTTAAGTTTAAGGGTTTGGTTAAGGTTAGGGTTAGGTTTTAGTTAAGGTTAAGGTTAGGATAAGGTTAAGGTTAAAGGGGTAAGTTTAAGGTTAAGGGTAGGGTTAAGGTTATAGGTTTAGTGAGGTTAACATTAAGGTTAAGGTTAACGGGAAGGTTAAGAGTAAGGTTAAGGTTAAGGTCAAGGTCAAGGTTAAGTTTAAGTTAGGTTAAGGGTAAGGTTATAGTTAGGTTAAGGTTAAGATTAAGTTTATGTTAAGGTTAAGTTCTAGGTTACTGTTTTAGTCAGATTAAGGTTACGGGTTTAATCAAGTTAAGCTTAAGGTTAATGGTTTGGTCAAGGTTAGGTTTATGGTTAAGGTTAAGGTTAAGGTTAAAGTTATCTTAAGGTAAGGTTAATGTTATGGGTTTAGTCAGGTTAAGGTTAAGGTTAAGGTTAGGTTATAGTAAAGGTTAAGCTTAGGGTTAGGTTATAGTTAAGGTTAAGGTTAAGGTTACGGTTAGGTCAAGGTTAAGGTTAAGGATAAGTTAAGGTTAGGGGTAAGATAAGGTTAAGGTTAAGGTTAATGTTAATGTTAAGGTCAAGGTTAAGGTTAATATTAAGGTTAAGGTTAGGTAAAGGTCAAGGTTAGGGTTAGGTTATAGTTAAGGTCAAGGTTAAGGTTAGGTTAAGGTGAAGTTTAAGGATAAGTTTAAGGTTAAGTTCAAGGTTAAGGTTAGGTTAGCTTAAGTTTACCTTGACCAAACCCTTTTTATTAAACTTAACCTTAAAATAACATTAACCTTAACTAAAACCTTAACCTTAACCTTAACCTAACCTTAATGCAACCTTAACCTTAACCTAACCTTAACCTTAACCTTAACCTTACCAAACCCTTAAACTTAACCTTAACCTAACCTTAACCTTAACCTAACCTTAACCTTACCCTTAACCTAATCTTAACCTTAATCTTGACCTTAACCTTAACCTTACCCTTCACCTTAAACTTAACCTTAACCTTAACTATAACCTAACCCTAACCTTAACCAAACCCTTAACTTTAACCTTATCCTTAACCATAACCATAAACTTCACCTTCCCATAACCATAACCTTAACCTTAACCTTGACCTTACCCTTACCCTTACCCTTACCCTTACCCTTACCCCCTTACCCTTAACCTTAACCTTAACCTGACTAAACTCGTAACCTTAACCTTAACATGACTAAACCCGTAACCTTAACCTTAACCTTAACCTAAAATTAACCTTAACTTTACCCTTAACCTAACCTTAACCATAACCATAACCATAACCATAACCTTAACCTTAACATTAAACTTTACCTAACCTTGACCTTAACCTAACCCTAACCTTACCTTAACCTTAACCCTAACCATAACCTTAACGTTACCCTTAAGCTAACCTTAACCTTGACCTAACCTTAACCTTAAACTTAACTTAGCCTAACCTTAACCTTAACTATAACCTTACCCTTAACCTAACCCTAACCTTAACCTTAACCTTAACCTTGACTTGAACCTTAAACTTAACCTTACCCTTAACCTACACCATAATCTTAACCTTAACATGACTAAACCTATAACCCTTAACCTTAACCTTACCGTAACTAAACATGTTACCCTTAATCTTAACCTTAACCTAACCTAACCTTAACCTAACCATAAACTTAACCTTAACCTAACCCTAACCTTGACCAAACCCTTCACCTTGAATTTAACCTTAATCTTAACCTTAACCTTAACCTGACTAAACCTGTAACATTAACCTTAACATATCATTAACCTTCACCTTAACTATAACCTAACCCTAACCTTGGCCAAACCCTTAACATTAATCCATAAACTTAACCTTATATTTAAGGTTACGGTTAAGGTTAAGATTAACATTCTGGTTAAGGTTAAGGTCAAGGTCAAGGTTAAGGTTAGGTTAAGGTTAAGGCTAGGGTAAGGTTAAGGTTAAGGTTAAGGGTAAGATTAAGGTAAAATTTAAGGTTAGGTTAAGGGTAAATTCAAGGTTAAGTTTAGATTAAGGTTCAAGTTAGAGGTTTAGCTAGGTTAAGGTTAAGAATAAGGTTAGGATAAGGTTTGGTTAACCTTAACGTTACCCTTAACCTTATCTTAACCTTACCCTAACCTTAACCCTAACCTTACCCTTAACCTTAACTATAATTGTTTGTGCTCAACCTAGTCTCCTAAATTGAGTTCATTTAATTGTCAACCAGGGTTGGTAAACTGCTGAAGTGAAGTGCACTGTATGTGCCTAAGTGTTTGTTTACCAATGCGTTGTGTTTAGTGTTTTATGATGTTTTTGGTCTTTTGATGGTTTTATGTTCACAAGGAAAAGAACTAAATGCTAGTGGAAGGAAGCTACTAGTCAAAAACAGAGTGAAGCCTAATTTATTGATGACAAATGACAAATGCAAATGAAAATACTGAAACAGAATCAAACCTAAACTATGACTAAGAAGAATACAAAGCTTGATAATGACTTCAAGAAAATGAATCAAAACATAAACTTAACTTGTCCAATTCTTTCATCAAAGGTATTTTGGGAGAGCTTGAGAAATGGTCAGCTAAGTATACAAATTCTCCTAACTAAACAATTAAACAATCAGCTTATAATGATACAACATTTTATCCATGATTAAAGATTTGTTGAAACATATTTGGAGAAAAAAATTGGTAACATCATAAGATCTCTACTCTAAGACTAGCTCCTAATTCTATTCTGCAACTTAGTTTAACATCACTAAACCTTAATCAAAAGTTATAGATTTATTTTTAAAGTAGTCTTTTGAGGAAAGGCTTTGTTTATGAAGTGGTAAAGAAGTTGCAAAAGTACTTCAGGCCTTGGGATGATACTGTCTTCTGTTCAGATGGTTATGAGTCAATTATAGATTTGGAACAAAAGAGATTTTGTAAATAATGAAGGCCGTAGTGTTTGAGTTTAACAACTAATGTAATCTAATATGCAATGGATGACAACTAAATGTGGAATGTAAATACAATGAGCTAAGCTAGAACTGAACTAAGATGTCACTAGTTTACATTAAACAGTGCTGAACTAACAAGCCATTATCAAACTTAAAACAAAATAACAGAGCATGAATTGAATGCAATTTGACTCCGGAGTACTTTAACTAAGTTATCATGAAATTAATCTATGGGATTCTACAACCTATTTTGTCCATCATGAATGGTATTTTGGAAGAGCTTGTTAGAACAATCCTGGCTGTACAATTCAGTGCAAATGCAAACATAAAGACTCAAAGAAATTTAAAAACTAAGACATCACAGCTATCTCCTACCCATTAGTATGATATTTTGGAAGAACGTTTTAAGAGCAAGATCATCTATTCTACTTAGTGTAAACAAACAACTGAAACATTCAGTATCGCAATCATGCCTTAGACATCATAAAGATTTTTTGGAAGAGTTTACTAGAATAAGTTCAACTGTGATAATGAACAAAAGAAATTACAAATAAATCCTACAACACTATAGCCATTTCCCATTCATTATCATGATATTTTGGAAGAGTTTCTTAGAACAAGTATAGCTATAGTGGCTAATGAAATTAACTATGAACTCAAACTTCAAAAACGTGAAAACAACTAAGATACTTATCTAAATTACGAAATTAAAGCCGTGCAGGAGCCAACGACCCTCTACCACCAGACGGAATCTAACTCAAAATCAACTCGACGTGTTCAAAGAAATGATGTCTTCTTCATTAAAAGAAAATAACTTGAAACAGAGTATTCTCGGTCTTCAGAAATATAGTAGTCAATACATGAAATCTAAGCAAAATCTAGAGCTTGTCTCTCGGTTTCCCGAGTGATTTTATAACAAATCTACATAACAGAACTTGCAACAATACGGGGATCATTGTCTTTCCTTATCAAAATTGTACTAGGACTCTAAAGATGGTAGATTAAAGGAACAAAGGACGTCTAGACTGTCCTAGTCCTATTAGAAGTCTACCTCCTTGAATGAGTTCCCACGTACCAAAACCACGTCCAGAATTCGGTTCATTCTTCATGGTGAGCAACGAACGATGAGGACATGATGTCGAATATACCCATGTGTGGCTTTTTCTGAGAGGACACCTGGAACATGCTTGAACATGAAGACAACTGCATAATTGGCGGTTAGCTACGGAATGTCTGCATTCTGTAGCTAGTTTCAGTTCACAATGCATTACAATGACAAAATCACAAAACTTAGCAAGTTAGCCATGTTAATCATTCTAAAAGTAATTTTAACTAATTTCATTGATCAATTAGGCCTGGGATAACAATGGACAAAGAAAAATGGAGTGAATTAAGATGAAAGAAAGAACAATCTTGGGGCTCAACATACCCCCACTGCTGACTTCTTGCATGTCCTCATGCAACTTATTCCATAAACTCAGAGACTTCTGCAAGAACATCCAACCCTCTTCTTCTTCTTTGCCTGGAAGTTAAAGGTCTTCTGGGTTTCCTTATGACTAACTTGAACCTTAAGTTGATAAGTGCCCTGATTAGCTTCTTGTTCCTCTTTTTCAACTTTTCATTAGCCTTTTCCACTTTGTCCATTTGTAGAGATAAGGTTGAGTTCATACTAGTTTTGAGTTTGACTTGTTCCTTCAGAATATCATTCTCAGTTTTGATATGTCTATTAAGTACTTCCAGCTCATACCTATCTCTTCTTAACACATGTATTTCAAACAGTGGAGGACTAGGGGTTCTATTTCTACTCTCTGAAGCTTTCCTTTCCAATGTTTCAACATAGTCATAAACTTCTTGCTGAGCAGGGTCAATTTCAGGGGTTTCTTCATTAAAATCTTCTTCAACATCTTTTTCAATAGATGTTTCCTCATCTTCTATATTTATCGCCCTTGTTTGTTTGATTTGTGTTTTCCTTAGTTCCCCCCTGAGTCTATGGTTTCTTCTTGGATGGGATGATCCCTCTCCTTTTTCTGTGGCAGATTTTCTGATTACCCTCTCTTTCTTAAGTTGTCTCTTAATCTGAATCAACTTCTCAGAGATTATTTCTTCACTACTTTTCTGCACCATTTTTTCAATTTCAATTTTAGAGGCTCTCCATTTTCTGCTTCTCCTTGTAGGCTGATGTTCAGGTGAGGGCTCTTTTGGTTCCTCAAAGTGATTTATTACCAAGAAATTATCCCAAGTATCTTTTGTTTTGGCTAAATGGTGTTCAATTAAAATCTTAACCAAGCCATGATGGTATAGAGTTGTCTCTAGGAAATGGACTCTCCTTTGAACACCAGAAGCCATATTTTTTAAACTTTGAAGCAAGAAATAGGGCAAATTTAGCTCTTCCTCTAGAAAATGCATTATCAACCTAATATGGTAAACATAAAATGTGCCATATATACCTTCACAAGTGATAAATTTTTGTAGAATAAGCAATATGTTTCTCCATTTATTTTTTAATGTAGAACTTGGAATTCCCTTTTTAAACACAGTGACATCCATACCTGGTGATTTTAGGATTTTCTTCCATGATTCATTATGAAATTCTCTGTTTTTAAACCATCTCTCTCCATGTCTAAGCAATCGTGTTGCTTCTACAATAAAAACCTCTATGACAGTGAATTTAACATCTCCAACTTCAACCTCGGCTCCTTTGAATGACCTTGCAAATGTTTTAGTAACTTCTTTGTGGAAGCCATTAAATTTCTCAAGAAATTTTAGCCATCCTGCCTGTTGCAACATTTCTCTACTTTGAGGGTATCCTTCCAGGTATTTTGTGCCCACTGGTTCAGTTCTTACAATCAGGCCCATAATTTCTTCTTCAATCTTCAGATTAGTACTCTTTATGTTCATGGAAACAATAACTTCGACCTTAAAACTGATATACCTCTGGTTCACAGTGATAGTGATTCAATCTTCAAACTGATATATCTTTGCTTCACGGTGACAATGGCTTCAAATTCCAAGCTGATATATCTTTGCTTCACGGTGACAATGGCTTCAAATTCCACACTGATATACCTCTGCTTCACGATGATAGTGCTTCAATATCTGCTCACGGTGATAGTGGTTTGATATTTCAAACTGATATACCTCTGCTCACGGTGATAGAGATATCTCTGTTTTGCAAAATGAAATGATGATGGGCTGGCTACGGAATGAAGTGATAGGAAGTAGTTACGGAACGAGTTAATGAAGTGAGGTGAAGAAAACAAATCAATGAGTGAAAATACTACGGATATTTTTACAACAGATTCAAAAATCATCATTAAATGATTTGGCTGGGTGACGTGAGGAAATCAAACACTTCAGCCTTTTTAACTGCTTAAATGATGATCGGGTATAGAATTTGAAATGAAAGATTTTTATCCAAAGTTTTGCGGAGGGTATATTTGGCATGATCAATAAAAATAATCAAAACAACTTTTTCGAATGATTCATAACTAGACTATACTAAAGTTTTTATGAAATTCCATTATAACCAAAACTTTTTACCTTTGCTTTTCATTTTCTTTTTGTGATCTTTGTATACTTTGTTCTCCTCTGGAAGAGTCTTCATAATCCTTCTTGATTCCTCTTTTTCATGGATATACTGGATCATCTTGTTGCAATTCAAATGTTTGTTGATCAGTGCCTTCAGGATTTGTAGCTGTGGAATGAATGTCTGGCTGCGGAAAGTCTGATTAGCTGTAGAATATCTGTTTAGCTGCAGAATGTACCTGTAGAGAATTTTTAATCATGGAATGGAGTGGTTTGGAATATACATAGAATATTTTATGGAATGAGTGAAGATAGGTGATGAAACATGGTATAATGGAATATGTATGAAGTGAATTATGGAATGAGATGAATGAAATATGGAATGAAGTGAAGTATGAATGAATGAATAAAATGGAGTATGGATGGATAAGTGAATGGAATGAAATGAAATGAGATGGATCATAAGTGCAATGGATCTGAACTTATGATTTTGTAACAGCTGCTTGCAAAAACAAAATGGAAAAGTTAGAGTGTCAAAAAGACTCTGATTTTCACCCTATCTTTTATGTATAAACATGCCAATCAATGATTGGTTTTCATGTTTATACTTTATTATTATTATTATTTTTATTTTATTTTATTTTTAAAGAAATGCTTCAGAAAATTCAATCAAGTTGATGAAGAAGAAAGATTCTTCTTCATTAAATTCACATCACTGTTTTCCTATAACTTCTTGAAAAATTCTTCTGTTGAGAGTGGTTTGTGATACAGCTTCAATCTATGACCATTCACAAGAAAAGTGACCTCTTCTTCATCTATTGTCCTGATTTTTACTGCTCTATTGTCAAAAATTTCAACAATTTCATATGGCCCAAGCCAATGTGTTTGAAATTTACCTTGAAAATCCTTGAATTTTGAATCAAACAAGAGAGCCCAGTCACCTTCTTTGAATTTATTCTCTTTGATGTACTTATCATGCCATCTAGTCCTTTGTTGTTGGACTAGACTTGTTTTCTGAACTGCATCTTGTCTGATCTCATTCAATTCATTAATCTGCTCCAATCTATGCTTTTGTGCCTCCGTTAAATCAAGTCCTAGCTGAACTGCCATTTTGAAGGTTTGAATCTGGAACTCTATGGGAAAAAAAACTTGCTTTCCATAAAAAAGTTCATAAGGAGTATGGCCTATTGTGTTTCTCCATGTAGTTCTATAAGCCCACAAGGCTTCAGGAAGCCTATCTACCTAATCTCTTCTATGTAAATGAACATTCTTTGTTAGGATTCCTTCAATGACCTTATTAGTAGATTCCACTTGACCATTTTCTTGTGGATGATAAGGAGTAGATTTTCTATGCCTGATTTTGTACCTCTCCATCATTTGTTCCACTAGCCTTGATGTAAATTGAACTCCTTGATCTGTAACAATTTCCCTTGGAACACCAAAATGAGTAAAAATATCCTCAAAAAGAAAAGTAACTACAGATGCTTCATTAGCAAAAAGTAATGGCTTGGCCTCTACCCATTTGGTAACATAGTCAGTGCAAACTAATATATATCTCTTTTGTCTTGATGGAGGACTAATAGGTCCTACAAAATCCAAAGCCCATTTTTCAAAAGGTTCAATATGTACCTAAGGTTGTAATGGCATCTCCCCTGAAGGAGAAGGTTTCCCTACCCTTTGGCAACTGTCACACCTTTTGACATATTCTTTAGCATCTTTGAACAAGGATGGCCAATAATATCTTAAATTAAGGATCTTATAGGCTGTCCGTTTATCAGGAAAGTGTCCGCCACAAGGTTCATCATGACATGCTTTGAGAATCTCAATCATCTCATCTTCCCGAACACATCTTCTAATGATAAAATTTGGACCTATCTTGTACAACTCATTAGCAACCCATGAATATTTTGCACTGTAAAAAATGATTTTTCTCTTATCTCTTGCATTTATTATTGAAGGAAATTTTCCTGAAACTAAATAATTAGCAATGTCAGCAAACCAAGGAGTTTTAGTAGAAATTTCAAAAAGATATTCATCAGGAAATTGATCTTCAACTGGAGTGTCATCTTTGATGTTTTGGAGTCTAGATAGGAAATCAGCTACTGTGTTTTGTTTTCCAGGCATATCTAGAATGGTAATGTTGAATTCTTGTAAAAGAAATAACCATCTTATGACTCCGCCATTAGTAATTTATTTTTTCATTAAGTATCTAATTGCAGAATGATCAGTGTGAAAAAAAGTTTCATAGCCTGTTATATAGTGTCTGAATTTGTTTATGGCATGAACAACAGTTAAAAACTCTTTTTCAGTTACAGTATAGTTTAACTCTGCAGGAGTCAAATTTTTACTAGTATAGTAGATGGCATAAGAAATCAAGTCTTTTTGTCCCAATACTGCTCCTAGAGCTGTATCAGAGGCATCTGTTGAGATATGAAAAGGTAACTTCCAGTTAGGTCCCCTTAAAATAGGTGCTTCAGAAATTTTGGTTTTTAGGGTCTCAAAGGCTAACTGGCAATTAGAATTCCACTTGAATTCATAGTCTTTGGTAAGTAATTTGAAGAGTGGAGATGCTATCTTGGTGAAGTTTTCTATAAACCTCCGATAATATCCTGTAAATCCTAGAAAACTCCTAACATCTTTTTGGCAACTTGGAATAGATAAGTTAGAGATGACTTCAAATTTTGACTCATCAACTCTAATCCCATCCCCTGAAATGTGATGCCCCAAAACAATACCTTCAGTAAACATCATAAAAAATTTCTCATGACTAAGTGAAAGATTTACTTCTTGACATCTCTTTAAAACTTTTTCCAAGTTTGCTAAAGCTTCTTCAAATTTGTTTCCATAAATTGTGAAATCATCCATGTATACCTCTACACAATCATGTATTAGATCTGAAACAATTCCTAATACTGCCCTTTGGAATGTTGCAGGTGCATTTCATAATCCAAATGGAAATACTTGGTAAGCATAGGTACCCCAAGGACAGGTAAATGTGGTTTTGTCTTGATCTTCAAGTGCTACTTGGATTTGGTTGTAACCACTAAACCCATCTAGGAATGAGAAGTACTTTTTTCCAGCTAATGTATCTAACACTTGATCTATGAAAGGTAAGGGAAAATGGTCTTTAAGAGTAGCTTTATTTAGTTCCCAGTAGTCAACACATACCCTCCATTTACCATTTTTCTTTGGCACAATTAACAAAGGAGAAACCCACTGACTATCTGAAATAGGATAGATGAAGTTAACATTTAACAATTTTTTCAATTCTTCTTTAACAATCTCCCTAAGATTTGGATCCATCTGTCTTTCAGGTTGTCTGATTGGTTTGCAATTTTCCTCTATATAGATGTGACGAGTGCAAGTATTGGGGCTTATCCCTTTCATGTCAGTGTATTCCCATGCATATGCAGAAGAATGTCTCTGTAATACTTTGACTAGTTCATCTTGTTGAGATTTTTCTAGGTTCTTATTTATGTTCAAAGTTTTACCTAGAAATATCTCACTTGTAGAGCTGCCAAATTTATCCATAGAATGAAGAGACATCTGCCTTGATGACAAAAACTCAATATTGGATACCTCTTGAAATGATTCATGTTTGTGTTCTAGAGAGGATTCAAAGTTTTCTAGAGTATTCAGAATTTGATTATCTTCACTAATTTCTAAAATTGTGAAGAGAGGTTGTAAATATTCTTCATCCTCTATCCATTGAGTGTCATCTAAATCTGTAATTGTCCTAGCTGGAGGATATAAATTGAATTTCTTAGTTGAACTACCATCAGAGATGTACATATCACCGGATCTACAACTAATAAAAGCATCAACTGTAGCCAACCAAGGTCTTCCTAATATAACAGGATGTCCTCCTAGATTATTCTTAGGAGTTAGGATCATGAAATCCATAGGGTACTCCCAAGAATCTAGGGACACTGGAATGTCTTCTATTACCCCATCTAGTTTGATCACAGATCTGTCTGCTAATTGTAATAATGTGGGTGTAAAGAGAATATTAGGAAGTTTCAGTTTATCCATGATTTGTCTACTCATGATATTGATTGCTGCTCCTAAATCAATTAGTGTGTTTTGGATTTCAATTCCATTGACGTGAATTTTAACAACTGGATTTCCTAGGTCAAGATACTTTGGAATAGAAATATTGCCCATCATAATGTCTGCTATTTTTCCTGCCAGTTCAATTTTCTTTATTTCTCTTATTCTTTTTCCTGTTTTCTTCATGCTCAACTCCTTTATTGTTTTGGTTAAAATTGGAATTTCCTTGATGGCTTGTAATAATGGAATTTTAATGCAAACATTTCTCAGCTCATCTAGGAAATCATAATTAGGCACCATAATTTGTTTTTCTACACCTCTATCAATTTGTAATATTTCTGGAAAGGGAGGTATAGAAGTAGATGTGGATGGTTGCTCTAATACAGGAGTTGAAATTATTGGATCTTTTTTCTTTAATTTTTCAGTGTTTGGGTCTTGAAAAGATGTGTCTTCCTCAAGACTTTTATTCACCCGTAGAGAGTCTTCCTCATTGTTATCTTGTTCTTGTATGATCACAGAAGGTTTCCTCTTTTCAATTATTCTTCCAGACCTAAGTTGAACGTCACTAAGGTCTAAAGGAGTAATTAAATAAGTTGGAAACTGTTGGCCTTCTATCATGTATGTGTTCTGAGGGTTTTTATTATTGGGGTTTGGTATGGGTTGAGCATGCAAATGATTTGATTTTTGAGGGAATGGTAATGGAAGTGGTTGATTTTGATGTGGTAGGTTCTGATGATGTTGTTGAGGATTTTGTTGAAAATTTTTTTGAGGATTTTGAGGATAAAAATGTGGGTATGGTGGATAGGATGGTGGATACTGATAGTATTGAGAGTATCTTCCATAGGGATTTTGTGCTCCTTGTGCCCAAGCTCGAGATTGATTTTGAAATTGAGGCCAAGGTTGCTACCAAGAATTCCAAGGTGGAGGTTGATTATACATTTGATCATGGAATCCTTGTGTTCGAGGTCCCTGCCAAGGTCTTCTAGAGACAAAATTAAGAGATTCTGTGGAATCTGTAGGAGTTTCCTCCTGAAAGATAGCTTTGAGACCAGGAAGAGAAGGACAATTCTTGGTCTCATGTTTTTCAGAACAAATGACACAGGTCTCTACAAATTTTACATCCAAAGGACACTCTCTCAAGGCATGTTTCTTTCTACATTTGGGACAAAATATTGCCAAGGCATCAGATTCAGCTTTTTGCTTGTTATATATCTTAAGGGTGTCTATTTGTTCACTAAGACTCCCTAATATGTTAGATTTTAAATAATCAAGCATATGTCCTATTTCTGATCTACTTACTGTCCCAGAAGCAGACTTACTTGCCCTTGCAAGAGCAGGATCTCTTGGACCTTTTACAGTTTTAGATTTCCCTCTTGAAAGGTTGATACATAACTCAGATATTTCAGGTAATGTGAGCTATGATATATCCCCTTTTCCCATCATGTTAAGGATATCCAACCATTCATCCCTAATTGTTTTCAACAAAAGAACTTTTAAGGTGTCTTGATCTAAGTTTTCCATTTTTGCTCTTTTGATGTTGTAATGAAATCTCTCCAACAAATCTTCCAAGTTTTCATCTTCTTTTTGTAACATCTTAAACACTTCTTCCTTATGATTTACCGGCATACAATAATCCAAATACCTCTCTAGAAATTCTTGTTTCATGTCGTCCCATGTCCTAATAGAACTGTTGATCAAACTCATAAACCACTTCAATGCTGCTCCTTTCAATGTTGAAGGAAATAGTTTAATTTTTTGAGCATCTTGTAAGTAGTCACAAGTTCTACACAAGATTTCAAATTCAAATAGGAAGGTTTCAGGATCTTTAGTTTTAAGTCCATAGAAGTTTGGAAGGACAGAGGGTGAAATGTTTTTCATGGTTGTATTACTTTCTTCATCAATTATAGTGAACCCAAAAGAGCTTCCTATTTATCTTCTACCTCTTCCTCCATCTGCACCTCTACCTCCTTCTCCTCTACCCCCTTCTCCTCTACCTCTACCTTCTTCTCCTCTACCCCCTTCTCCTCTACCTCTACCTCTACCTCCAAATAATGTGTGTTCTCCATTAAAGACTCCTCCTCCCCCTTCTTCTGCCATGGTTGACTCTCCTGTGGAAGTGGAAAAGTTTGTGTCCCTAACAGAAGTCTTTAGATATTTTTCTAAGGTAGGTTTAGTGGATGAAGTGGAAGGTTTCTCTAATAGAATATCTGATCTTAGGTCTTCTAGAAGTCCAGGACTAGTAAAGGATGGAATGTGGATCTGAGTTGAAGGTATACTAGCTCTTGGTCTAGGTGAAACAAGTGGTGTTCTAGGAATCAAATTTATGTTTCTGCTGCTTATGAATCTACCCCTTGAGTCTCTCTCTCTACGCATATAATTATTTTTGGGAGTTAAGAAACAAAGGTTACCTAGTTTTCACTTCCCCGGCAACGACACCAAAATGTTTGTGCTCAACCTAGTCTCCTAAATTGAGTTCATTTAATTGTCAACTAGGGTTGGTAAACTGCTGAAGTGAAGTGCACTATATGTGCCTAAGTGTTTGTTTCCCAATGCGTTGTGTTTAGTGTTTTATGATGTTTTTGTTCTTTTGATGGTTTTATGTTCACAAGGAAAAAAACTAAATGCTAGTGGAAGGAAGCTACTGGTCAAAAACAGAATGAAGCCTAATTTATTGATGACAAATGAAAAATGCAAATGCAAATAATGAAACATAATCAAACCTAAATTATGACTAAGAAGAATACAAATCTTGATAATGACTTCAAGAAAATGAATCAAAACATAAAATTAAATTGTCCAATTCTTTCATTAAAGGTATTTTGGAAGAGCTTGAGAAATGGTCAGATAAGTATACAAATTCTCCTAACTAAACAATTAAACAATAAGCTTATAATGATACAACATTTTATCCATGATTAAAGATTTGTTGAAACATATTTGGAGAAAAACATTGGTAACATCATAAGATCTCTACTCTAATACTAGCTCCTAATTCTATTCTGCAACTTAGTTTAACATCACTAAACCTTAATCAAAAGTTATAGATTTCTTTTTAAAGTAGTATTTTGAGGAAAGGCTTTGTTTATGAAGTGGTAAAGAAGTTGCAAAAGTACTTCAGGCCTTTGGATGATACTATCTTCTGTTCAGATGGTTATGAGTCAATTATAGATTTGGAAAAAAAGAGATTTTGTAAATAATGAAGGCCGTAGTGTTTGAGTTTAACAACTAATGTAATCTAATATGCAATGGATGACAACTAAATGTGGAATGTAAATACAATGAGCTAAGCTAGAACTGAACTAAGATGTCACTAGTTTACATTAAACAGTGCTGAACTAACAAGCCATTATCAAACTTAAAAAAAAATAACAGAGCATGAATTGAATGAAATTTGACTCCGGAGTACTCTAACCAAGTTATCATGCAATTAATCTATGGGATTATACAGCCTATTTTTTCCATCATGAATGGTATTTTGGAAGAGCTTGTTAGAAAAATCCTGGCTGTACAATTCAGTGCAAATGCAAACATAAATACTGAAGTCAATTTAAAAACTAAGACATCACAGCTATCTCCTACCCATTAGTATGATATTTTGGAAGAGCGTTTTAAGAGTAAGATCAACTATGCTACTTAGTGTAAACAAAAAACTGAAACATTCAGTATCACAGTCATGCCTTAGACATCATAAGGATTTTTTGGAAGAGTTTACTAGAATAACTTCAACTATGATAATGAACAAAAGAAATTACAAATAAATCCTACAACACTACATCCATTTCCCATTCATTATCATGATCTTTTGGAAGAGTTTCTTAGAAAAAGTATAGCTATAGTGGCTAATGAAATTAACTATGAACTCAAACTTCAAAAACGTGAAAACAACCAAGATACTTATCTAAATTACGAAAGTAAAGCCGTGCAGGAGGTAGGGGCCCTCTACCACCAGACAGAATCTAACTCAAAATCAACTCAACGCGTTCAAAGCAATGCTGTCTTCTTCATTAAAGGAAAATAACTTGAAACAAAGTATTCTCGGTCTTTAGAAATATAGTAATCAATACATGAAATCTAAGCAAAATCTAGAGCTTGTCTCTCGGTTTCCCGAGTGCTTTTATAACAAATCTACATAACAGAACTTGCAACAATACAGGGATCATTGTCTTTCCTTATCAAAATCATACTAGGACTCTAAAGATGGCAGCGTAAAGGAACAAAGGACGTCTAGACTGTCCTAGTCCTATTAGAAGTCTGCCTCCTTGAATGAGTTCCCACGTACCAAAACCACGTCCAGAATTCGGTTCATTCTTCATTGTGAGAAACGAACGATGAGGACATGATGTGGAATATACCCATGTGTGAATTTTCCTGAGAGGACACCTGGAACATGCTTGAACATAAAGACAGCTGCAGAATTGGCGGTTAGCTATGGAATGTCTGCATTCTGTAGCTAGTTTCAGTTCACAATGCATTACAATGACGAAATCACAAAAATTAGCAAGTTAGCCATGTTAATCATTCTAAAAGTAATTTTAACTAATTTCATTGATCAATTGGGCTTGGGATAACAATGGAAAAAGGAAAATGGGGTAAATTAAGATGAAAGAAAGAAAAATCTTGGGGCTCAACAATAATCTAACCCAAAACCTTAACCTTCCAAAACCTTACCCTTAACCTCACCTTAACCTTCACCTTAACCTGACCAAACCTTAACCTTAACCTTAAATTTACCCTTAACATAACCTTAACCTTAACCTTAACCTTAACTGTAACCTAACCATAACCTTAACCTTAACCATAATCTTATCTTTACCCTTAACCTTAACCTAACCTTAACCATAACCAAATCTTAACCTTAACCTGACCTTAACTATAACCTAACCCTAACCTTGACCAAACCCTTAACCTTAACCTTAACTTGAACATTTACCCTAACCTTACCATAACGTTAGCCTTAACCTTAACCTAAAGTTAATGTTAAGTTGAAGGTTAAGGTTAAGGTTAAGTTAGGTTAAGGTAAGGTTATAGTTAGGTTAAGGTTAAGGTTAAGGCTAAGGTTAAGATAAGATTAAGTTTAATGTTAGGTTAATGTTATGTTTTAAGGTTACGGGTCGTAACCTTAACCTTCACTATAACCTATTCTTAACATTAACTGTTACCTAACCTTAACCTTAACCTTTAACTTAACTATAACCTAAACCTTAACCTTAACCTTCCCATAACCATAAACTTAACATTGAATTTATGCTTAACCTAACCTTAACCTTAACCTAACCTTAACCTTAACTATAACCTAACCCTAACCTCGACCAAACCTTAACCTTCCCATAATCTTCACTATAACCTAACCTTAAGGTTAAGGTTATGGTTAAGGTTAAGGTTATGTTGACGGGAAAATTTGTCCGGCCAACAGTAGGGGATCTCCCCGGTAAAAAGTCCCAATTAGACCTTAAACCGTTTGGAGTAGGGATCCCATCCGGGGTGTGGGTCTGGCTACCGCTTAAGACGCCTTCCCTTCTGGTCTCAAAAGAACCTGATTAAACCTGCGGACACACACTTATTCATAGGATATGAAATACATGATTGATGCATGGAACATGTCTACAACACTATGCGTAGCAAGAGAATGAATAAAACACATACGCCCGAAGAGATGCAGTTAACGACACGTCTTGGGGTCATGCTTGCAAGGTATCTTACCACAGAAGAAATAGTTCTTAATGGCAAGATTCCTTCTTACTTATGAAAGATAAAACGAAATGCTAATAGACAAAGGTATTAACATTAATTTAGAAAGTGATAAAACTGAACATCATTAACATAAGCATAGATAAACATGATGCATAAATGATATTATTAGAAATGCAGTTTCATTAATCATAGGATGTTCTGAAACTGTTCAAGAAATACACATAGTGCTGTCACAGCAAAATACATCATCCGACAAAGGGGTTTTAGCAAGTATTCGTATTCATATGCCTAAGAATATGGTCTTTCAATACAATACAGCGTAGCTCTTGAGTCTTCCAAAAAGAAAATCCCCTTTACAAGCTCCTGAAGGAGTATTTATAAAACAAAACCTGCCCTTTGGGCTTCCTTGACCTTTCATCTTCCTAACCGTTGGGCCACCTTGCGACCCAGTCCTTTCGCGACCTGCGACTTGAGCTGTTGTTGCTGCGATCTGACTGGGTCACGGGGTCGCAAGTTGTAAGAAAATGAGAGTTTGCGACCTTGCGACCTTGCGACTAGGTCGCTGGGTCGCAGGGTCGCGGATCGTGAAAACAGGTGGATCTGCGACCTTGCAACCTTGCGACTAGGTCGCTGGGTCGCGGGGTCGCAAAACAAAGCGAAAATGATGGACTGCGACCTTGCGACCTTGCGACTAGGTCGCTGGGTCGCGGGGTCGCAAAAGGCGGCAAAACCAAGGATATGCGACCTTGCGATCTTGCGACTAGGTCGCTGGGTCGCAGGGTCGCGAATCGTGAAAACAGGTGTATTTGTGACCTTGCGACCTTGCGACTAAGTCGTTGGGTCGCGGGGTCACGTCTCATGGAAAATATGAAAATGTGACCTCCGGCAGATCAGTGAGTTCTCTGGAGTTTCGCCAGCATCTACTTGCTTTGAACATGTCCCCTTGTTTGCTGGGGAAAACCTTGGCTCTTATGTGTTAACAAAGTGGTTCATCCTGCAATAAAAATAACACAGGTCACATATCTTCATGATGGAATAATAATAATGCTAAGGGAATTTTAATTTCCGAAAGAAGAAACAATGAATTTAGACCCCTGTGTGGTCAATACTTTGTCATCAGAGATAATGGCATGTGTAGGCCTTCTCTGTGCCCTTTCTCTGATAGGATCGTCATCTTCCCCACGCTCAAGGTTCTCTTTAAGTCTCGGATTAAATTTCTTGATAGGCACGAGTTTCTTCATTCACATTCTCAGCGTTTGCCACAGGTATTTATGCTCATCGTTTTTTCATTCATTAGAGGAGCAGTACTTGTCACCTTCTATTGGAGAATCGCGAGTATCTGGACTGAGGAGGACTGGTCAGGTACAATGATCTAGGCAAGGCTTATAACAGTCCTATACACTAGGGCTGGTCAGTTAGGACCATTAAATCATAGCTAGCCCCAAAAATATTTCCTTTGCGCAGCTGCAGAACCACCATATTAAGATCTCACCCCTGGGCTAGCTGTTATATAACATCTGTTAATAACCCTGCAGAACGACATCCACCTGCACAATTACTTCTATTTTATGATGCTCCCATTTGCTAAAGGGACCAAGCGACAAACTGATAGCAGCCCTGCTCCGATTCTAGATCAGTGATGAGGAAGGAAGCCATCTAAGCTTCCCAAATATCCCAACGACAGTGTCATTCGTGATCTAGCATTAACAATCAAATGGGTTCTTCCAAGCTTCGGTGGCGTGCTACCGCTTCTAGGTAAAAACGCATTGTCCAGTGCAGCTCTTCCCCCAGGACCGCCATAAAACAGTCTTCTGTACATAGTTTCCGGCATTCAGCCTCTAATGTTTGAAAACCTTTGCTTCAATCATTTTTCTCATGGACCTGCAATTGAAAACACTGTAAACAGTCTCGAATCGATCTATGTGGAATGCAAGATCCAGTTTCAGTGCCTCTGGACATAGTAACAGCAAGTGCCTTAGGGATCATCTGAAATGAGCTCTGGGAAGATAGCTGAGCGCCATCGAGAAATCAGCTTCCACGCGTATGTAACGGAAATGCCTTTCTAAAATGGGACCAGCGCAGCAGATTTGACAAGATATTCTCTCCCGGAATATCGTCGTCGAGGCTACAGAGATTGGCTTTTTTTATCTGTTCTTTTGAAAAACGCAGCATGCCCTTTAAAGCGCTGGCTTTTCGGTGCATGACACACATAATATCTGAATCTTCTTTCAGCAGGGTATTCTTATACGTTCACTAGAAACGCGCGGTCCCTTTATGACGGTCGCCATGCAGATTTTGAAATCATCGTGTTGAAAACTCATCCATGCGATGTATTTTCACGACGTTGGAGTGGGATTTTTAACGAAACAGGTGTGTTGTTGAGCGCGTATTTGTGGGTGTTTTACCGGCCTCCAAACCATAACTTCGGCATGGTTGGTTTCACGCACCGTTTTACAATACTGTTGTTAGTTTAATTGTTATTGCACTACAGAGATCGGACATGCGATCGTGGTTTTATTATAACCCTCTACCCATATTTCAAATAGAACTTTAGATCATTAAACATGCGCTCCAACAATTAAAAAAAAATGCAACCTCTGTGTTACACCATTTTTTGGTCATCTAACCTTTCATCATTAGATGGACCCAAGTACACCATGTAAGACCAGTTTTACCCCAAGTAAAACTGCTTTCACTATGTTAATTAGGAAACCCCAAAAGGAATAATTAATTAAACCATAATTTAATTATTATTCCCAATCATGTTTAACCCAAAAACAAAGAAATTAATGAGATAAACCCATAGTTATCTTATTATTTTCTAGGAATAATTATTTAAATAATATTCCTTGTTAAATATGACCAAATCAACCACCATTAATCAAATAAATCATTATTTATTCGATTATATCCCAACCACTTCCTTAAAAAGATAAATAAATCATTTATTTATTTATTTTTCACTAATCAAGGGATTTGACCCAAGTCAAACACCCTTTCCCTCCAACAAATAATAATAAAATATTCCATAGAGGTGGATCTAGATTTGGTTAACATTATTTTAATCATGCACTAAGATCTAGAATGACCCAATATTTTGTTATAAATAGGAGGGTTTTCCCCATCATTCTTCACCTTTTGTTGCATACTAGATCACTCTGGATCTATACACTCGGTCTCATTTTCTGCCATTGTTGCTCCCATTGAGCTCTACCTTCTACATTGGGTTTTCTACATCTACAAGAGAGAGAAAGCTTAGATCTGAAGTGCCGAGGACTACAAAGAACCCATCCCATTGAGGAGATCTGGATACACCTTCTTGTTTCCTCCCAGGTGCCCTGTAATATAAAAATTCATTCAAAAATCGTGTTCTTGTCTTGTCTGTTGGATGCATGGAGCAAACTCTTTACTTTACTGCTTAATGTCTTTCCATTTATAGGTCTGTTTGTTGCAGCATTTTAACTACTAATCGCAGATCTGAAGATTTTTGGTAGCCTCTATTGTTGTTAGGGCTATTAGTTATGCGTAGCTAAAGTGGTTCTTTTTCGTACACTTCGACGAAGAATTCATACTAACACTCTGCGCATATAAGCCATCGCGCCCACGTGTAGTTCTGAATGCTAAAGCAACGAATGCTTTTACAGAATTTTTTAATGTGTGCTCCAAGCTTTTACCGAAAGTTGAAAACCGTCTCCAAACCTTGTCTTTAAACAGAAGCTTTGGTTAATATAATCCATCTGCTCCGAAGGATAAACTCTGAAATGTTTTGTTGTAAGTTGGTCCATTCATTGTCTGAACCAAATCATCAGGTTGAATGCCAATATGCCTGCCCCACGTGGATCGAAACCGCACTATTAAACTGTTTACAACTATGGTAACATGACATTCACATATGGCTGCTCGACGCCTTATATAGTTGTAAATTTATATGTGAGTGGCACCGCATAAAATGTGGTTGTAACGTGTCGTGGTAGTAATAACACTCTTCTCCATGCAACGTGAATATTTCATGTTTGGCTGCATGCACAACTTCGGACCATTGAATAAATATATATATCTGCTTTCGAATATTTACCATAGGCAGAAGAAGTGCCTTCGACCTTTAGGCCCATGGGTAACACACCATTACAATGCTTGCTCCCGCAAATTCTGACCAAACAGTATATATCTGTTTTCAACGAATAAAACTTGACCATTAGGAATGGCTACGTCGGGTGATAATGCATTTTCATATAATCTTGACCTGCTTTTTAGCTGTAACGTTGACCATCATATATATTTGACTGCTTGGTGCTCATGTCATGTTTATATGATATCATCCTTTGGTATGAAAATCCCATGTTGTTTTGCACCCTTTGAAACATGTTTAAGAATATGCAATTCGCACTCCAACCTTGGATCACCCAATGTAACTATTTACTCAAAACCATCGAACTTTGCACTTATTTCAACGTGCCATGGTTATCATAATATGTCACGCACTTCGCGCCATGTTCTACACCAAGCCTTTTAACACAAGTTGAACAACTCGGCATAAACACATTCGAGCCCAATAGTAATGTTCTTCATATAGTTTTATATGATTTTGATCTCCCATATGGTTTGGAAACCATATGTATTTGTGCTTTAACTCAATGTGTTAAAAATGTCACCTTGGTCCATGGATTCGAAACCACCTAAATTCTGCCTTGGTTTAATTGTACTAAACCATAACTTTGGTCCACACATTGGCGCCTGCCTTGTAGCTTGGGGTCTGACAACAACTTTCTTGTCAAAGGTACATTTAGATATTTGAAATTTGCGCCAACACTATTAATGCACCCATTTCCTGAAAAATCATCTGTACCTCTGTACTTTGATGGATGAGGAGGTACTGAAAGGAGAAAATTCAAACTGAATCACCAAATTGACAGTGATGACCTCTTCGATGCTTATCAAGATGCATTTCAAACTCGTGAACCACTTCATTCAACTGCAGAAGATAGAAGAAACCCCTTTTGCTGCGTCATTGTCTTGCCAACATCAAAATGTGCGTTCTTGAGATGGCACCTCCATTAATGATGCAAGAAACCCTTATCTTTTAATATCAACGGTGTTATCATAATATTTTCCTGGTGCCCAGTGCCTCCTTGTTTCTTTGAGTGAATGAACACACGACACATCATCATCCCTCTAAAAATGTTAACTTGCTCTTTCACCACACTTGTGGGTGCATCCTTGTTATTGAGCTTAATCTTATTCCCTCAGTGCCATGACAATCATTGATGAGTTTATTTGTCGAGGATTGACCTGCATAAACACATCACATTAATTAGTTCATAGTTATTCTTCGTGAAAGGTGTCCCTAGATAAAACATATGAGACCAATGAGAATAAGAGAGGTATTCAAACAACTTGCTTAATGACCCATAGCGAGGGAGCTATTAATGATTGATACAAGACAGGATTCTATTCAAACATATGCATGTCAATCTTATTACATATGGCGCGACTGCGACAAGAGTGTTCGGGCGCACGCTGGATGATCCTCCCCACATATGGCATGATTGCAATAAGGTCATCTGATCATGATGGCGAGACAAATCATGAGGGGTTGGGGATAGGTCACTGGGATGTAGTCGATGCAGATCAGGTTAAAGACTCCAACGCCTAAGCGAGAAGAGGGGGAACCCGAAATTTTAAATATACCCAAAATTTTGGGTGGTGTTGTAGCGGCTACAACAAATGGCGAACCACTGGTATAATCCAGCATCTCTGTCAATATGACCACAATAGTTTGAGTCTGGATAATGATGCAAGGGAATATTGAACAAGTTCCGCGGGTAACATTTGTGTTACAATTGCCCTTTACAGGTGTGCCTAATCCTCATGCCTCAGCTAAGTCCCCCTATTCAGAACACATTAAGAGAAAGCTCACAGACGCCAGTAGCTAGATGATGATGTGAAGAGCAAGGCACTGGGTTTATTATTCTCAGGATTTTTTAAAGTAAGCTTCTGGTGTTGCTCCGCTGCCAGCAGGCATGGACAGTACCCCGGCGGAGTCACTTCAAGAAATCACAAACGTTGCTCCGCTGCCAGCGAGCTTGGTTAGTACCCCGGTGGAGTCGTTGCATTACCTCTCTGCACAGGAAGCCTTTCTCGATCCTTTACCCTTATTTGTTTCATGTGCTTACAACACTTATTTGCATGTGCTCGTGGCACTTATTTTCATGTGCTCATGGCACTTATTTTTCATGGGCGGATGAGGGATCCCGACTTATTTTACGACTAAGAGAGGTTGTTCCTTGTTTTGCAGAAACTGAAAGATATCCTGCTTTGGGTTTTCCCTTGTGCCAAACTTTCACATCCCATTCACCACAATAGGTGAAGCACGCAAAATAGATCACTTTTTCTTTTTAAAAAAAAAATCAAAGACTATGCTGGGCACAAGGCTTAGCCTACGGGTATGGGCTCTTTAAACTCATTCGGTTTCCCACAAGCAACCGGCTCGTATCTCCCTGGCTAAATAATTTTAGAGTCATAGGTATCTTGTTGAGAGTACGACTTTGATGGCCGATCCTAAGAGAAAGCTGCCTCTTGAGATAGCCACCACAACCACACGCAAAAACAAAGGGGTTACTGCTTCAGCAATCGGGGCAAAACGAGACTGCAAGGTGATAGGGTTGCAATGAGAGCTCGCGCAGTGGCAGGCGACATGACATAAATGATGTGAGGAAGAGAGAGTACGACGTAATGTAAAAGGCGATGCTCAAGATGCAATGCGACGCCGTGTGCGGGAACGATCAACCAGTTGTAGGTGGCAAAGAGGCGTAATACAAGCAATGATTATTTATGAAATAAAAAGTAACTGAAAAGGAATTGAAAGGAAAATACTTTTAACATGATGATGCCTAAAATATTAATCATAAACAAAACAACAAACATACTTTTAAACTATGAAATAAATTTTTTTGCAAGTAAACCTAATTAACTTTGAACTAAAAATTTTATTGCAGGTTCTAGCTAGCCTACACCTAAACCCTAGTTCAACCAATGATGCGGTCAGGTTATGTAAAATTAGTTTTCCAGTGCAGCCACCGCATTAATTTGCATCCTGCAACGACAAAAATGATCAAGATTAGAGCCAGTATCCAAAAAAGTGCAGTAGCAACAAAATTTACCTGAGGAGCAGGTGCAATGGGACGAAGATCATAGATACCTACCAAAGAACATGCCAGAACATATTGTGCAAGCTGAATCCCACTTTCATCTTGATACATATCAATATGTTCTTGAAACTCAACATTTATAAACAACCCATCATCATTCATGCACAATCCTAGGTCTGACGGGAGGGGTTTAATATGTTTCCTGTTTGTAGGCGCATCAACCGAATAGGTTTGGTCGAGCTGACTGGAAATATCATCATGGTGTTGAGGACCATCAGCTTTATGGAATGGAAACAATAAGCAAGTGCCAGGCAAATTATAGGTGCATGCACATCCGAGTGTAGAAGGCCTAGTTTTGAAAATCCTAGTCCAGGGTTGCTCCTGGGTTTGGTCGAGGGTATGGGGATCTGAATCCACATTAAGTGGAGCCTGAAAATTTTCACCGCCTTGAAAAAACTCCGGACCTTTGATCGGAGCGCTTCCCAACTTTGATGGTTGGGCAAGGTTAACAGGTGAATGGATGGCATCATGCATTATGGTGAGTTGCAAAATGTTAGTGGGCTTTGTATCAATTTGGTCCAATGTTTGCGCGCTGACTGATTGATAGATCGATATATAAGATTCTTTAGATTCGCCAAGGTAGGGTGGATTTACCGCGGTTATGCTGGGAGGAGCGTGGTATTTGGGGATTGTCATCTTAGAAACGGTTGGCAGAAGCTGAAGCGCTTTGACTTTCTGATGGGTACTTGAAACTTCCCAAAGTGCAGCATCGACTGCTAGTGTCTCCATATGGTCGGAAAAAGGATGTGAGTGATAATCCTCAATGATATGATTGAATATGTTTTCAGATAAGGAGTGATCACTACAACCATCGATGTGGTCGAGTTGGGCACCTGGCATGTCGGGCTCCCCGAGAGTTACCGACTGGGATGGATCCATAAAGAGGACACCTTGAGGTTGCCCAATCAGATAATCGCTCCCATGGCTGTCTAAAGATTCAGAGTGAGACAGATTAGATTTAAAAGATTCATCAATTTTAGACTGTGATTGTGAAACACCACCTGCGTGCTTATGATTTTCGCCAATACCAGTATAAGAAAACTATGAATGTCTAGAAAAATTTACTGGTATGGCGGGATCAAGAAAAAAACTAGGGAACAATGAACGAAAAGATTGAGTCGCAGGGGCATTAACCCTACAAGGCTTTTCAACACGTGCATTCAAAGGACACAAAGATCTGGCAGACCTTGTAAGGGAATCAACTTTATGCGGGGTAGGAGTCGATTCATAGTCCATATGTGAACTAGATTCATCATCTGAATCTGAACCAGATTCATAATACGAATGTGAACCAAATTCATAATCCGAACGTGAACTAGATTCATAATCCGAATGTGAAATAGATTCATCATCCGAATGCGAACTAGATTCATCATCCGAATGTGAATCTGATTCATCATAATTCGAATGTGAACCAGATTTAGGACTAAGTCCAGGGAGACATCGAGTGGGCTCGGGGTAGGTTTCATGAGCCAAAAGAGATAATGAGCCACTGTGGTGTTCAGATTCGACATGGTACGTGAAAGACTCAAAGTCAGAACAACCATTGACTTGCAGATTGTCATAGGGAACACTAGGCTCAGGTCGGGTTGCTAACTGAAATGGTTCAAGGGAAACGAGAATCGCATACGCGAACTGTTCTCTTAACAACCTCAAATCGACATCCTTTTCAGGGAACTCAAAACAATAATGAACGAATCTGATCGAGAACTCATCTAAATATTCCTGAGGTTCCATTCTGATGTCATTTATCTTTAGTAAAATGTTATGAAAATCATACCTGTGAAAATCTTGTTGTAATTCACTGGCGAGTTGTTTAAATGAATGGATGGAAGATTCTGGCAAAGTGCAGCACCACTGCTTAGCGCGAACTTCGAGGGTGAGGAAGAAAAGCAAACAAAACAAACCCTCATCGTCAATTTCATAGCACTCACCAAAGTCACAAAAATCTGAACAGTGTTGGGTTATGGACACCCCATTTTCACCATCAAATTTTAACTGGGACAAGTGATACATAAGTTCATCAGAGATGTAGTATCCAGGCTCATAAAACTCTGACATAAATCTTGGGAGAATGATTTGGGAATGAGCCATTACAATTATGAGATTAACTGCAGGCTCTAAGGGCTCAGCTTGTCATCTGGCCCCCCCTTTTTGTTAAACATCCGGTCGGAGGTTCAGGCCCTCCTTCTAGCACCAAATCTGTTGACGGGAAAATTTGTCCAGTCAACAGTAGGGGATCTCCCAGGTAAAAAGTCCTAATTAGACCTTAAACCGTTTGGAGTAGGGATCCCATCAGGGGTGTGGGTCCGGCTACCGCTTAAGACGCCTTCCCTTCTGGTCTCAAAATAACCTAATCAAACCTGCGGACACACACTTATTCATAGGATACGAAATACATGATTGATGCATGGAACATGTCTACAACACTATGCGTAGCAAGAGAGTGAATAAAACACATACGCCCGAAGAGATGCAGTTAACGGCACGTCTTTGGGGTCATGCTTGCAAAGGTATCTTACCATGGAAGAAATAGTTCTTAATGGCAAGATCCCTCCTTATTTCTGAAAGATAAAATGAAATGCTAATAGACAAAGGTATTAAAATTCATTTAGAAATCGATAAAACTGAACATCATTAATACAAGCATAGATAAACATGATGAATAAATGATATTATTATAAATGCAGTTTCATTAATCATAGGATGTTCTAAAACTGTTCAAGAAATACACATAGTGTTGTCACAGTAAAATACATCATCCGACAAAGGGGTTTTAGCAAGTATCCGTATTCATATGCCTAAGAATATGGTCCTTCAATACAATACAATGTAGCTCTTGAGTCTTCCAAAAAGAAAAGCCCCCTTTACAAGTTCCCGAAGGAAGTATTTATAAAACAAAACCGCCCTTGGGTTTCCTTGAACTTTCTCATCTTCCGACCGCCGGGCCGCCCTGGGTGGGACCCGCCTCCCGCGACCGAGACTTGACCTGTTGTTGCGATCTGCGACTTGACTGGGTTGCGGGGTCGCAAGTTGTAAGAAAATGAGGGTTTGCGACCTTGCGACTAGGTCGCTGGGTCGCAGGGTCGCGGATCGTGAAAACAGGTGGATCTGCGACCTTGCGACCTTGCGCTTAGGTCGCTGGGTCGCGTGGTCGCAAAATGGAGGGAAACTGACGGAATGCGACCTTGCGACCTTGTGACTAGGTCGTTGGGTCGCGGGGTCGCAAAAGGCGGCAAAACCAAGGATATGCGACCTTGCGACTAGGTCGTTGGGTCGCAGGGTCGCGGATCGTGAAAACAGGTGTATCTGCGACTTTGAAACCTTGCGACTAAGTCGTTGGGTCGCGGGGTCACGGCTCGTGGAAAATATGAAAATGTGACCTCCGGCAGATCAGTGAGTTCTCTGGAGTTTCGCCAGCATCTACTTGTTTTGAACATGTCACCTTGTTTGCTGGGGAAAACCTTGGCTCTTATGTGTAAACAGAGTGGTTCCTCCTGCAATAAAAATAACACAGTTCGCATATCTTCATGATGGACTAATAATAATGCTAAGGGAATTTTAATTTGCGAAAGAAGAAACAATGAATTTAGACCCCTGTGTGGTCAAGACTTTGTCATCAGAGATAATGGCATATGTAGGCCTTCTCTGTGCCCTTTCTCTGATAGGATTGTCCTCTTCCCCATGCTCAAGGTTCTCTTTAAGTCTCGGATTAAATTGCTTGATAGGCATGAGTTTCTTCATTCACGTTCTCAGCGTTTGCCACAGGTATTTATGCTCATCGTTTTTTCATTCATTAGAGGAGCAGTACTTGTCACCTTCTATTGGAGAATCTCGAGTATCTGGACTGAGGAGAACTGGTCAGGTACAATGATCTAGGAAAGGCTTATAACAGTATTATACACTAGGGCTGGTCAGTTAGGACCATTAAATCATAGCTAGCCCCAAAAGCTTTCCTTCGCGCGGCTGCAGAACCACCATATTAAGATCTCACCCCTGGGCTAGCTGTTATATAACATCCGTTAATAACCCTGCAGAACGACATCCACCTGCACAATTACTTCTATTTTATGATGCTCCCATTTGCTAAAGGGACCAAGCGACAAACTGATAGCAGCCCTGCTCCGATTCTAGATCAGTGATGAGGAAGGAAGCCATCTCAGCTTCCCAAATATCGCAACGACAGTGTCATTCGTGATCTAGCATCAACTATCAAATGGGTTTTTCCAAGCTTCGGTGGCGTGCTACCTCTTTTAGGTAACAACGCATTGTCCAGTGCAGCTCTACCCCCAGGACCGCCATAAAACAGTCTTCTGTACATAGTTTCCGGCATTCAGCCTCTAATGTTTGAAAACCTTTGCTTCAATCATTGTTCTCACGGACCTGCAATTGAAAACACTGCAAACAGTCTCGAATCGATCTATGTGGAATGCAAGATCCGGTTTCCATGCCTCCGGACATAGTAACAGCAAGCGCCTTAGGGATCATCCGAAATGATCTCTGGGACGATAGCTGAGCGCCATCGAGAAATCAGCTTCCACGCGTATGTAACGGAAATGCCTTTCTAAAATGGGACCAGCGCAACAGATTTGACAAGATATTCTCTCCCGGAATATCGTCGTCAAGGCTACAGAGATTGGCTTTTTTTTATCTGTTCTTTTGACAAACGCAGCATGCCCTTTAAAGCGCTGGATTTTCGGTTCATGACACGCATAATATCTGAATCCTCTTTCAACAGGGTATCCTTATACGTTCACTAGAAACGCGCGGTCCCTTTATGACAGTCGCCATGCAGATTTTTAAATCGTCGTGTTGAAAACTCATCCATGCGATGTATTTTCACAACGTTGCAGTGGGATTTTAAATGAAACAGGTGTGTTGTTGAGCGCGTATTGGTGGCTGTTTTACCGGCCTCCAAACCATAACTTCGGCATGGTTGGTTTCACGCACCGTTTTACAATACTGCTGTTAGTTTAATTGTTATTGCACTACAGACATCGGACATGCGATCCTGGTTTTATTATAACCCTCTGCCCATATTTCAAATAGAACTTTAGATCATTAAACATGCGCTCCAGCAATTAAAAAAATGCAACCTCCGCGCATATAAGCCATCGCGCCCACGTGTAGTTCTGAATGCTAAAGCAACGAATGCTTTTACAGAATTTTTTAATGTGTGCTCCAAGCTTTTACCGAAAGTTGAAAACCGTCTCCAAACCTTGTCTTTAAACAGAAGCTTTGGTTAATATAATCCGTCTGCTCCGAAGGATAAACTCTAAAATGTTTTGTTGTAAGTTGGTCCATTCATTGTCTGCACCAAATCATCAGGTTGATTGCCAATATGCCTGCCCCACGTGGATCGTGTTATCACTCAGGTTTTCCTAGAAGTTGTGTAAGAGGAAAGTATACCCGAGGTAACCACAAACCAACCTTCAGATGCAGAATCTAGCCAATCTGTATCCAGAGAGGGCTCTCTCTTTAAAATTTAGCTTTGTTCTTAGAAAATATTAGGCTAGTTATAAGTCCAAGAGTTTTGTTTGAATTTGCATGGTGGAATCCGCCAACTAAGGGTACGATTGATTATTTCAGGCCATTGGGTTATGGAGTCAAAAGGATGGCTTTACCGGATTAATATTCTACACACAAGATGGCTTTGCAGGGCAAGATAGCCAAACATAGAACAATTTTAGAAATTAAAGTGAATGGAATGGATTTTGAAGGGATGAAAGGCATTTAAGAATCTTTCAATATGTTCAAAGAAAGAAAGTTAATGATTACAAATAAAGAGCAGTTAATAATTCTTTACTATAGTAATCAAAATGTTTAAACCAGCGAAACAAGAGCAATTAAGAATTCGTTGCTTATAACCAATTTAGAAGAAAACATTAAAGATGACCACATCCGAAATCAGAAAGTACAATTAAGTAAATTCTGATTCAATCCTTTATGTAAATTATTCAAAATGGACATAATGATATTAGAAACTGCCATAGAACTTAAGACAAAGAGTAGAAAAACTTATTGAATCGTAGTCCAACACATGAATCCTGCAAAAAGTCCTGAGCTTCAAATCGTCATCCAGTAAGCCACGAATAAATTTATCCAAAATGCTTTTATTCCGAAAATCTCAATGTTACAGCAAAGTAATAGAATCCACCCAAAATAATTCCAAAAGTGAAGTATTTATACAATTCTAAACTAAAATATCTTGAAAAAAATATCAAAATTGGTTCACAAATCTCTCCAACCATTTTACATAAATAGAACTTAAGTAAATGAAACTCAAACTAATGCATCTATTTGGCACTATTTTTGAAGGATAGGTGATGACAAAGAGGAGAATTCGAATTTGATCCAACTCTTAGTTGATGATGAGGCATCCAAGTCACTAACTGCTTCCTTTTTTTGTGAATTCTGCTCCAACAATTCTGCAAACGTGGGGTCCAATGATACCTTGTTATTTCTCAATCCGTAATAGATATGTAAAAAGTGAAAGAGGTTATTGTAGATAAATATGTTGGTGAGATAAACCTCTTTCACTTTCCTAAAATTTCTCTCCATATGTGCGCAATAGGCTCTGCCAAAAGATGTGTAAAACAGAGTTTTACAGAGTATGAAAAATAGCCTCTAAATATGTGCATGTATCTCTCTGCTTGAAATCACTGTGGAAAAACTGAGATAGGTTTTTGTAGATGGGTCTCTTAGGAACAAAAAACTCCTTCAATTTTGTATGAAGTATGTTGGATTGGCCACAATCCTCTCTGCAAAATGATGACGTAAACTGGAATTTTCTGCAAAAAGTGCTTTCCAACATTGTTTAATATTTCCAAAACCATAAGGGTTGTTAGAAAAGTGAGAGAGGTTTTTGTATATGGCCCTCTTAAAAACATAAACCTCCTTCATTTTTTCAAAATTAATCTTTTATTGGTCACAATATGTTCTGCAAAACAATGACTAAAACATGCAATTTCTGCAAAAATGTTCCTTCTTGTTATGTTTTTTCATCTTTTTACTTTCTTGCTCTTTTGACTGTTTTATTTTCACTTTAGACAAAACTCACTATTGGTGAAAGTATTCTCATCTATTTTTACCATTTTACTGCCTCTGTAATTACTTTTACTGTTTTACCTTTGACTGCTCTGTAACTTCATTTTAACTTGCACTCTGACTTTTACCTGATACACTTTAACCAGTGATACTCTTTAGCTGTTATGCTTTCTAACCTATGTTTGAATAGATTTGATAACAATCTTGGAGTAAACAAATCTTATGACTAGTATTAAGACTGTTTATCCAAGGATGTGATCTTCTGATCAGATCTTCAGGGGACAACTGAGTAGATTTTTCAAGCAATTCCCCAATGGACAAGGGAGTGAGGTTTTGACCAGGTTCAAAATGGAGCATTGCATTGATGGCCTGAGGAGTAATAGGGAACAGAACACTCTGGTCAGGGGATATTACAGCTCTCTGAGTGGGATCATAGCTAGAATGGCAATAGTGGATGATTTCTGGGAAGGAAATGACTGAAGGGATGAGATACCTTGGGAGATTGGATTCCCACAACCCAATGAGATCTTGCCCCTTCGAATAATCATCTCTGCAGCGACAATAACTCAGAAGGGGGCTTTCATCAAAATGTAAGTCTTTAATCTGAAAATCTTTATCTACTAAAGGAAAATATTCTAACTCTCTGTGGGGAGCATTCAGTGGAGTCACATTCAAGGCTGCCGGGGCTTCCATTTTGGTTCTTGTGGATTCAAAACGGAAGTTTCTGGGTTTTATTCACAAGCCAGGCGCGATTTTGGTCTTACTGAGGGAAATTGGCACAATTGCAGGTTCAGGGGAAAAATTTACAGTCGTAAAACTCAGGGAATGATCTTAGGAATAAGATTTAAACACTGATTCAGCGAAAAACAAGGAAAACAGAGTTTCATTTGAAGTTCGGGGCGTAATTGGATAAATACCTGTTCTTGGAGGCAAACAGAGTTTTAACAGGTATCAGGCGATGGCAGGAGGATACTCGAACACAGGTCCGGCGAAATTATGGAGCGAAACAAATAGAACAGTAGATTTCAGTGGAAATTTGAAATTCTTATCAGAAGGCGCTGTTGCGTTCAAATGATGAAAATGACATAAAAACACAAAAATTTGTTTTATTTCCAAAGTCAAAAAGGGGTTTGTAGTTTTTCGAGGAATGACGTCATTTTAGTACAAGCTGACGTGGGGTAGGGGTTGGGTGGTAAGCAGTTAGTCCCCGCACCGCTTATTGGCAAAGGTGGTTTTTAACGCAAGGGCAGCGATTCCATTGGATCATTGACACGTGGACGGAGGACTAGTCAAATACCACCAATCCCCCGCGCGTTAAAGCTCTGACAAGGGACGGCTGGCGGAATTGACGTGGAGCATTGATCTGTGGAGAAGCGATCTAACGGTGGAAAGTACGGGGAGATGGCGGGGTATTATCGTGCGGGCCCGGCGGGGTTTTAAACGCGATTTAAATTTATAAAACATCCCGGGGGGCGTCTAATAGGCGTAAAAGGTTGGTTATTAAACACTTCATAATTAATTAATCCCATTGTATAATGGAACAGGGTCGCTATGGGGTTTCGATTGTGGTTGAAATGTCGGGTGGGATGCCAAGTGGATGGGCCACGGTGGCATAGGATTAAAACTTCGGGTTTATTCTTTTTGTATTAAACATATATATCATATGTTTAAAGTTTTTTTTTCATATATGTTTTTTATTATATGATAAATTAACTGATATAATTAATTTACCATAGGGGCGGGAATATTATATAACGATATATTTAACCAAAGGGCTTGTATAGTGGGTTTTTATTTGAATGCACGGGGAAATAAATACTTTGGCTAAACTTTATAATAGATGGGTTTTTTGGGATATGTATGTAAAAGGAGTTATATACTTAGGAGAAGGCACTTTCACTAGGGATTTAGTAAATAGAGTTAAATGTAAATATGACAAAGGGACAAGGGAACTCAAAAAACTTTTCACATCTAAGAAAGTGACAATTTCTAAAGTAAATTGCAAAATCTCATCTTCCACACTTAAACTTAGAATAGTAAGTTATTTTGAAGGATTTTTATGGAATTTTGCATGATTTTCCTAAGTAAAATTGGATTTTACTTAGGAAAAAGTTAAAAGTGAATGATTATAATGATGAATTATCTCAAACACTTAGGTCTTTTCGATCATTAGGCCGAGGGTCCGGTCCCTCCAGAAGTCAAGGAAATGCCTTGAGCCCTTTTGATCTCCAAATACCTTAGTATTTTGGGGGGAGATTAGTAAAAATTTTGAGGGGAAAGTGATGAGGGAAGTTAACACTGACCTGTTTCTCGTGTTTTTCCACCGTATTTCCCGTTTCAAACATTTGGTGATGAAGTAAAGGATCAAAACATGTAACAACATCATTCATCGATAAAACTTGCAACACCATCTACCTATCCTATCTACTACTACCATTTTCTCTTCTTTATTAGGGTGCATTTAGACTTGCAAACCCTTATCAATTTTTTCTTTTTACAAGGCAAATCTATCTAATTCTACCCTTATTACATCCAAGGGCTCAGATTAAACTGTTGAGCACCTTTTCTGACTTTACCTATCTACTTATCTGCCAAGATTAAACTGTTTGGTCAGATATTTATTCTCTATTCTATAACAAGAAATTGAAATATGAATAAGTCAAGTTTAGATAGTTTGACCCTTCATAAATTGTGGCAAAAGTTTGACAAGCTGCACACAATTGCTTTATTACAAAAATGAAATAGTAGTGGCATTTGGATTTGCACACTTTCCTTGGTCTATTGTTTGTTTGGGGTTCACTTTTTCCACTTTTTTGACCATTTTATTTTTCTTACCCTTTGATTTTTCTTTTAGGGTCTACCCTCTTTACATTTTTTAAAATTTTTTGATTTTTTGGTTTTTTAAGAATATGGAACACCTTTGCTCAAGAAAAGGTTTGAACATATTCCATAGTTCAATCAAGACAATTGAGAAAATGACACCTATAATCCCGCATAACTAATTAACGCCTCCACTTGGGGATGGCTTTTCCTTGTGAAAAGTCAAGAACAGCAGATCAAATGCCTCAACATGTCTTCAAACTGAACTATGTAATCTCCTTCTTCTGGTAGCTTTATTGTACATATGATAGTGAAAATTTTGAAGCTTAGGGCCTTCACTTCGGGCTTCAACTCCAAGAAGTCACCATCCACTCAAAACTTAAAACTGAGCTTCAGCTTGGAAATTTTGACCGAATATAGTCCTTTTTCTACAACCTGTAATATGATCTGAAACTAAAACAACACACAAAAGTTTTCAAACCAACTTAATGAAAAACTAGCTGAAAATTGAAAACTAAAAAAAATGCTCAAAATTCTAAGCTTATTAGCACTCATTTACCTACTCTAATCTACTAAAAATCTTATTGAATCAGGTAATACAAAAATGCCAATGAAGCCAATCAAGTAGCTGTAAAAATAAATGGATAACTTGATTGCTTGTGATCAAAATCGGAAGTATGTTATGATCATGTGCCTTTATAATAAATGATATGATGTGTAAAGGCCACTTTTGATGTATTTGATCCTTATAGAGAAAACATGTTTGCAAATTTGGGCTCAAAAGATTCTCCATATAATCTGATATAGGATCAATAAAAGCATGATGTATGTTATTTACTTCTAAGCCTTCAATGACTAATTGTTCAATTGAATTATGAATATTAGACCATGAACTTATTTCTTCAGTCTTGTGTTTGAAAGAATAATCATCTTCAATATGCAAGTCAAAAGATAGTACAATTTCCTCTTGCTTTGGAGAAGGAAGATTTTCAAAGAATTCTTTAGGATTTCGAAAATTGTATGACTGAATTTGAGAATGCAAAAGTTTGATTTCATTTTCATAATTTTCAGAAATTATATCAAGAAGCCATTTTTTAACTTGAGGAGAACATTTTCTTGATTTTAAGAGAAGAAATAAAGCTCTTAGAAAATCCTCATCAAGCTGAAGTTCTAATATCTCATCCCTCAAAATAGCTAGTGATTGTTTTGTGAAATTATCATAATTATCATCATACTGATCGTATTTAGGAAAATCTTCAGAATAAGGAATGTCATTAATTATAAACATTGGATCAGCATATTTCTCTTCCAACAATCCCAATATATCTTGATTAGTTTGGTTGCATTCTGTTTGAAAATCATTGTTTTGTTCAATAGGCGTGATATCAAGCAATGGGCCTTTTTGGGAAGGTAAAATAACATGAGCATCAACTTGTTCTTTTGTCCCTTCATGGATAAAAACCTTTGTACATTCATCAACATTAGAAGAAGTAGAAACAATTTCTTCATTATGTAAATATTCTGAGGATGGTTGCATATTTAGAAGCAAATTGATTTCTTCTTCGGTGAGGGGGGGTGGGAATCTCTGAATTCTTAGATTGAAATGACAATTGTTTTTTCCCTTATCTAAAAGTTGATCATGAGGTTGAGTATTGTCTTTAACTCCATTCAAAACATTAAATGAAACATCATTTGTTAATACAGAGGGGTTTTGTGGATATTGATTTATCTCCTGACTTATTTCATCTTTGTTTAACTCCTCTTGATTATTATGACATTTAACTTGACAATGAAAGTTTTGGACTTCTTCTAATAAATCTTCAGGAGACCAATTTCCAAAATTTTCATCAATATTTTTAAGGTAATTTATAAGATCTTCAGCTTGATCACAACAATTTTCAGCTAATGATAAAGATGGAAAATCTTCTTTGTAATTCTCATAAAATACCTTATGAAAATCTTTTAGAGAAAACAAACTTGCAGGTTTAAGAGCTTCGTACCATTCCCTTGCTTTTCCTTCTAAGGTTCCCATGAATATCTTCATGAGGCAATCCTCATACCAATCACCCTTCAATCTTGATGAGTGTATATGAAATTTAATGAGATGTAGTAAAGGATCATCAATATTCTCATCTTGAAACATGGGCAGATTTTCACCCCAATTTACCTTCGGTAGTTTGTGTGGAAATCCATGTATGTGATCTCTGCTCATAGGAGCATATCTTCGTTTTATTCTTGGATCATATTTTAAATCAGCCATAATGAAAGGCCAAGATATCTATAAAACCAAGTTAGATCCTTATATAAAATACAATACATATTGAAAACCATTCTTAGCATGAAAGAACATAATGTCTTGGATTAAGATCCAAGTTGAAAGCCTGGTCTTTCCATATTGTTCTTCCAGGTTCATTCCTCCAGTGGAGTCTTGATTGTGAAATGGATTTGGAGTCGCCAGGTGGATGATTTTAACCTTTGTGTGTCTGATCCCTGTCCACCATCATAGATCAGATTTAAACTTGTAAAACAATTCTGAAGAGAAAGTTAGTTCTTCAGGAAACTAAATTTTTGTGAATTTTCAAAACAACTTCTACAAACTCTTCAAGAAATTTAAGATTTTTAATTAAAATTTTCTCAAAGATTTATTAAACTAGAGAATCTGATTGAATGTTTGAAACTAAGGTTTAGTTTATAAGCTAAACCAGAGATAGACTGAAGCAACATTTATTTACTATGCAGTTGCAGAGCAAAAGCATTTCAAAGGCTACCTGGATGATCTTCAGACTCTGTCTATAGCTTATAAGCAAACAATAGTAACAATAAAAATGATTCAGGTCCCCAGTATGGTCGCCACTATGTTATCACTCAGGTTTTCCTTGAAGTTGTGGAAAAGGAAAGTATACCCGAGGTAACCACAAACCAACCTTCGGATGCAGAATCTAGCCAATCTGCATCCAGAGAGGGCTCTCTCTTTATAATTTATCTTTGTTCTTAGAAGGTTTTAGGCTAGTTATAGATCCAAGAGTTTGTTTTGAAAATGGTGGAATCCGCAAACTAGGGGCAAGGTTGAAGATTTTCAGTCCATTGGGCTATGGAGTCAAAGGATGGCTTTACTGGATTTCTATTCTACACACAAGATGGCTTTGCAGGGCAAGATAGCCAGACAGAGAACAATCCTTAAAATTTAAAGTGGATGGGATAATTTTGAAGGGATGAAAGGCAGCTAAGAATCTTTCACCATGTTCAAAAGAAAGAAATGAGATGACTACAAACAAAGAGCAATGAAGAATTCTTTATTATAGTAATCAACAATGTTTAAATTAGCAAAGCAAGAGCATTTAAGAATTCATGCTTATAACTAATTTAGAGGAAAACATGAAGAACAATCACATCTGAAATCAGAGTACAATTAAGTAAATTCTGATTCAATCCTTTATGTAAATTATTCATAAATGGACATAATGATATTATAAACTGATATAAAACTTAAGACAAAGGGTAGAAAGACTTATTGAACTGCAGTCCAACACATGAATCCTGCAAAAAGTCCTGAGCTTCAAATCGTCATCCAGTAAGCCACGAATAAATTTCTCCAAAATGCTTTTATTCCGAAAATCTCAATGTTACAGCAAAGTAATAGAATCCACCCAAAATGCTTCCAAGAGTGGAGTATTTATACAAATTCTAAACTAAAATATCTTGAAAAAAATATCAAAATTGGTTCACAAATCTCTCCAACTATTTTACATAAATAGAACTTAATTAAAGGACACTCAAACTAATGCATCTATTTGGAACTATTTTGTATGGATAGGTTATGACAAAGAGGAGAATTCGAATTTGATCCAACTCTTAGTTGATGATGAGGCATCCAAGTCACTAACTGCTTCCTTTCTTTGTGCAATCTGCTCCAACAATTCTGCAAACTTGGGGTCCAATGATATCTTTTTATTTCTCAATCCGTAATAGATATGTAAAAATTGAAAGAGGTTATTGTAGATAAATATGTTTTTGAGATAAACCTCTTTCACTTTCCTAAAATTCCTCTCCAGCTGTTCACAATAGGCTCTGCAAAAAGATGTGTAAAACAGAGTTTTACAGAGTCTGAAAAATAGCCTCTAAAGATGTGCATGTATCTCTCAGCCTGAAATCACTGTGGAAAAACTGAGATAGGTTTTTGTAGATGGTTCGCGTAGGAACACAAACCTCATTCATTTGTGTAAAATGTATTTCGAATTGGCCACAATATTCTCTGCAAAATGATGACTTAACTGTAAGTTTCTGCAAAAAGTGCTTTCCATCATTGTTTAATATTTCCACAACCATAATAGCTGTTAGAAAAGTGAGAGAGGTTTTTGTAGATGGTCCTCTTAAGAACATAAACCTCCTTCAGTTTTGTAAAATTCATCTTTTATTGATCACAATAGTTTCTGCAAAACTATGACTAAAATATGCAATTTCTGCAAAAATGTTCCTTCTTGTTATGTTTTTTCATCTTTTTACTTTCTTACTCTTTTGACTGTTTTACTTTCACTTTAGATAAACCTCAATATTGGTGAAAGTATTCTCATCTCTTTTTACCATTTTACTTCCTTCTTTATTTACTTTTACTGTTTACCTTTGACTGCTCTGTAGCTTCATTTTAACTTTCACTGACTTTTACCTGATACACTTTAACCACTGATACTCTTTAGCTGTTATGCTTTCTAACCTCTGTTTGAATAGATTTGATAACAATATTGGAGTAAACAAATCTTATGACTAGTATTAAGACTGTTTATCCAAGGATGTGATCTTCTGATTACCTCTTCAGGGGACAACCGAGTAGATTTTTCAAGCAATTCTTCCATAGACAAAGGAGTTAGCTCTTGATCAGGTTCAAAATGTAGCATTGCATTGATAGCCTGGGGAGTAATGGGGAAAAGAACACTCTGGTCAGGGGATATTACAGCTCTCTGAGTGGGATCATAGTTAGAATGGCAATAATGGATAATTTCTGGGAAATTAATGACTGAGGGGATGAGATATCTCGGGAGATTGGATTCCCACAACCCAATGACATCTTGCCCCTTCGAATAATCATCTCTGCAGCGACAATAACTCAGAAGGGGGCTTTCATCAAAATGCAAGTCTTTAATCTGAAAATCTTTATCCACTAAAGGAAAATATTCTAACTCTCTGTGGGGAGCATTCAGTGGAGTCACATTCAAGGCTGCCGGGGCTTCCATTTTGGTTCTTGTGGATTCAAAACGGAAGTTTCTGGGTTTTCTTCACAGGCCGGGAGCGATTTTGGTCTTACTGAGGGAAATTGGCACAATTGCAGGTTCAGGGGAACAATTTACAGTCGTAAAACTCAGGGAATGATCTTAGGAATAAGATTTAAACACTGATTCAGCAAAAAACAAGGAAAACAGAGTTTCATTTGAAGTTCGGGGCGTAATAGGATAAATACCTGTTCTTGGAGGAAAACTGAGTTTTAACAGGTATCAAGCGATGGCAGGAGGATACTCGAACATAGGTCTGGCGGAATTCTGGAGCGAAATGAATAGAACAGTGGATTTCAGTGGAAATTTGAAATTCGTAGCGGAAAGCGCAGTCGCGTTCAAATGATGAAAATGACATAAAAACATGAAATTTTGTTTTATTTCTAAAGTCAAAAAGGGGTTTGTAGTTTTTCGAGGAGTGACGTCACTTTAGTACGGGGTGACGTGTGGTGGGGGGCCGGGCGGTAAGCGGTAATCCCCGCACCGCTTGTGGACAAGAGTGGTTTTAATTGAGAGGGCAGCGATTCCATTGGATCATTGACACGTGGACGGAGGACTAGTCAAATACCACCAATCCCCCGCGCGTTAAAGCTCTGACAAGGGACGGCTAGCGGGATGAATGTTAGCCGTAGATCTGTGGAGGGGCGATCCAAAGGTGGAAGGGACGGGGAGATGGTGGGGCGTTATTGTGCGGGCCCGGCGGGATTTTAAATATGATTAACGTTATTAAACATCCCGGGGGGTGTCTAATAGGTGGAAAAGGTTGGTTATTAACTAATCCTGATAATTAATTAATCCCATTGTATAATGGAAATAGGGGTCGCGGTGGGGTTTCGATTGTGGTTGAAATGTCGGGTGGGATGCCAGGTGGATGGGCCACGGTGGCATAGGATTAAAACTTTGGTTTTATTTATATTTTTGTGTTAAACATACATATCATATGTTTAAAGTTTTTCTTATATACGTTTTTTATTATATGATAAATTAACCGATATAATTAATTTACCATAGGGGCGGGACTATTGTATAACGATATATTTAACCAAAGGGCTTGTATAGTGGGTTTTTATTTGAATGCATGGGGAAATAAATACTTTGGCTAAACTTTATAATAGAGGGGTTTTTGGATATTTATATAAAAGGAGTTATATACTTATGATAGGGCATTTCACTAGGGATTTAGTAAATAGAGTTAAATGTTAATATGACAAAGGGACAAGGGAACTCAAAATACTTTGCACATCTAAGAAAGTGATAATTTTTGAAGTAAATTGCCATATCTCATCTTCAACACTTAAACTTAGAATAGTAAGTTATTTTGAGGGATTTTTATGGAATTTTGCATGATTTTCCTAAGTAAAATTGGATTTTACTTAGGAAAAAGTTAAAAGTGAATGATTATAATGATGAATTATCTCAAGTACTTAGGTCTTTTTGATCATTAGGCCGAGGGTTCGGTCCCTCCAGAAGTCAAGGAAATGCCTTGAGCCCCTTTGATCTCCAAATACCTTAGTGCTTTGGGGGAAATTAGTAAAAACTTAGGGAGAAAGTGATGTAGGAAGTTAATGATTTTGACTTTGCTTTATGTGATTTTCCACTGTATTTCCTGCTTCAGTATTTGTGATGAAGTAAAGGATCAAAACATGTAACAGCATCATTCATTAGATAAAACTTTGCAATACTATTTACCTATCCTATCTACTACCACCATTTTTTCTTCTTTATTAGGGTGCATTTAGACTTGCAAACCCTTATCAATATTTTCTTTTTACAAGGCAAATCTATCTAATTCTACCATTATTACATCCAAGGGCTCAGATTAAACTGTTGAGCACCTCTTATTAACTCTACCTATCTACTTATCTGCCAAGATTAAACTGTTTGGACAGATATTTATTCTCTAATCTATAACATGAAATTTAAATATGAGTAAGCCAAGTTTAAAACAGCTTTTGACTTATTCATGAATTGTGGCAAAAGTTTGACAAGCTGCACACAATTGCTTATTTACAAAATGAAAAAGTAGTGGCATTTAGACTTGCACACTTTCCTTGGCCTTTCTTTTGATGGGGTTCATTTTCTTTCACTTTTTTGGCCAATTTTATTTTTTCACCCTTTGATTTTTCTTTTAGGGTATACCCTCTTTAAATTTTTTAAATTTTATGATTTTTTGGTTTTTTAAGAATATGGAACACCTTTGCAACAAGAAAAAGGTTTGAACATATTACATAGTTCAACAAGTCAATCATGAAAAATGACACCTATTGGTATAAGAGTCTAATGATCGGGAAACTATTATCTATTAAACTATTTACAACTATGGTAACATTTATTATCTCACATATGGCCGTTTCGGTTCTTATATAGTTGTAAATTTATATGTGAGTGGCACCGCAAAAACGTTGTTGTAACGTGCCGTGGTAGTAATAACACTCTTCTCCATGCAACGTGAATATGTTACGTTTGACTCCATGCAATTCTGTTGGACTGTTGAATATATATATATATATATATATATATATCTGCTCCCAAATATTTACCATAGGCATAAACTGCTTTTGACCTTTTCGCCCATGGGTAACGCACCATAGTCATTACAAAACGTTACTATGGGTTTGTTACAATGCTTTCTCCACGAAAATTCCGACCAAACAGTATATATCTATTTTCAAAGAATAAAACTCGACCATTAGGAATGGCTACATCGAGTCATAATGCATTTTCATCTAATATTGACCCGCGTTTTAGTTGTAACGTTGACCACCATATATATATGACTGCTTGGCGCTCATGTCATGTTTATATGATATCATCCCTTTGGTCTAAAAAGCCCATGTTGTTTCGCACCCTTTGAAACATGTTTAAGAAAATGCAAGTCACACTACAAACTTGGATCACCCAATGTAAATATTCACTCAAAACCATCGAACTTTGCGCTCATTTCAACGTGCCATGGTTATCATAATATGTCATGCACTCCACGCCATGTTCTACACCAAACCTTTTAACACAAGTTGAACAACTCGGCATAAACATATTTGAGCCCAATAGTAATTTTCTTCATATAGTTTTATATGATTTTGATCCTTCATATGGTTTGGAAACCATATGTATTTGCGCCTTAACTCAATGTGTTAAAAATGTCACCTTGGTCCGCTGAAAGTGTACCAACTTATATTGTCCTCATATAGTTTTGCCCCACAATCTCTTATGGCTTTAAAACCACATGAATTTTGCCTTGGTTTAATTGTATAAAACCATAACTTTACACATTGGCGCCTGCCTTGTAGCTTGGGGTCTGACAACAACTTGCTTCTCAAAGGTACATTTAGATATTTGAAATTGCGCCAACACTATTAATGCACCCATTTCCTGAGCAATCATCTCTACCTCTGTACTTTGATGGATGAGGAGGTACTGAAAGGAGAAAATTCAAATTGAATCACCAAATTGACAGCGATGACCTCTTCGATGCTTATCAAGACGCATTTCAAACTCGTGAACCATTTTATTCAACTGCGGAAGATATAAGAAACCCCTTTTGCTGCGTCATTGTCTTGCCAACATCAAAATGTGCGTTCTTGAGATGGCACCTCCGTTAATGATGCGAGAAACCCTTATCTTTTAATATCAACGGTGTTATCAATAATATTTTCCTAGTGCCCAGTGCCTCCTTGTTTCTTTGAGGGAATGAACACACGACACATCATCATCCCTCTGAAAATGTTAACTTGCTCTTTCACCACACTTGTGGGTGCATCCTTGTCATTGAGCTTAATCTTATTCCCTCAGTGCCATGAAAATCATTGATGAGTTTATTTGTCAGGGATTGACCGGCATAAACACATCACATTAATTAGTTCATAGTTATTCTTCGCAAAAGGTGTCCCTAGATAAAAAATATGAGATCAATGAGCATAAGAGAGGTATTCAAACAACTTGCTTAATGACCCATGGCGAGGGAGCTATTAATGATCGATACAAGACATGTTTCTATTCAAACATATGCATGTCAATCTTATTGCATACGGCGTGACTGTGACAAGAGTGTTCGGGCGCACGCTGGATGATCCTCCCCACATATGGCGTGATTGTAATAAGGACATCTGATCATGATGGCGAGACAACTCATGAGGGGTTGGGGATAGGTCATTGGGATGTAGTCGATTGCAGATCAGGTTAAAGACTCCAACGCCTAAGCGAGCAGAGGGGGAACCTGAAATTTTAAATATACCCAAAATTTTGGGTGGTGTTGTAGCGGCTACAACAGGACCTTTACCACCGTATAACCAAAGATCTCCGTCAATATGACCGCAATAGTTTCAGTCTGGATAAACATGCAAGGGAATATTGAACAAGTTCCGTAAATGATTTAGTTACAATTTCCCTTATAGGTGTGCCTAACTGCACTACCTAAGTCCCCCTATTCAACACATTAAGTTAAAGCCCGCGTACGCCGCAGCTAGCCGATGATGTGAAGAGAAAGGCACTGGTTTATTATCTTCGTGGATTTTTTAGTAAGCTTCTGTATGAAATCATTGCCAACAGTATGATGACTGATTTTAGTCACTTCAAGAAATCACAAACGTTGCTCCACTGCCAGCGAGACTGGTCAGTACCCCGGCGGAGTCGTTGCATTACCTCTCTGCACAGGAAGCCTTTCTCGATCCTTTACCCTTATTTGTTTCCTGTGCTTACAACACTTATTTTCATGTGCTCGTGGCACTTATTTTCATGTGCTCATGGCACTTATTTTTCATGGGCAGATGAGGGACCCCGGCTTATTTTATGAGCAAGAGAGGTTGTTTCTCGTGTTACAAAAACTGAAAGATATCCTTATTTGGGTTTGCCCTTGTGCCGAACCTTCACATCCCATCTACCACAATAGGCTAAGCCATTAAAATGATCATTTTTTTTTTTTTTTTTAAATCAAAGACTATGCTGGGCACAAGGCTTAGGCTACGGGTATGGGTCATTCAAACTCATTAGGTCTCCCAAAAGAAACCAGCTCGTATCTCCCTGGCTAAATGAGTTTAGACTCATAGGCATCTTGTTGAGAATATGATTTCAACGACTCGTCCTAAGAGAAAGCTGCCTCTTGAGATAGCCACCACCACCTCACGCCAAAATAATGGAGTTACTGCTTCAGCACTCGGGGCAAAACAAGACTGCAAGGTGATAGGGTTGTAATGAGGGCTCTTGTAGTGGCAGGCGACATGACAGAAATGATGTGAGGAAGAGAGAGTACGACGCAATGTAAAAGGCGAGGCTCAGGATGCAATGCAATGCCATGTGTGAGAACAATCAACCAGTTGTAGGTGGAAAAAAGGCGCAATACAAGCACTGATTATTTATGCAATAACAAGCGACTGAAAAGGAAATGAAAGAAAATACTTGTAACATGATGTTGCCTAAGATATCAATCGTAAACAAAAACAACAAACACACTTTTAAACTATGAAGTAAAAATTTTGCAAGTAAACCTAATTAACTTGAAACTAAATTTTTTTATTGTAGGTCCTATCTAGCCTACACCTAAACCCTAGTTTAACCAATGATGCGGTGGGGCTATGTAAAATCAGCTTTCCAGTGCAGCCACCGCATTAGTTCCTGACCTGCAAGAACAACAATGATCAGGATCAGAGCTAGAATAAAAAAAGGTGCAGCAACAATAGCACTTACCTGAGGAGCAGGTGCAACGGCAAGATGATCATAGATACTTACCAAAGAACATGCCAGAATAGATTGTGCAAGCTGAATCCCACTCTCATCTTGATACACAACAATATGCTCTTGAAGCTCAACATTTATAAATGACACATAATCATTCATGCACAATCCGGGATTTGAGGGGTGATGGGTAAGCCAATTCCTATTTTCAAGCACATTCACTGGATGGGGTTGGTCGAAAAAACCAACATGCTCATTATGGTAGTGAGGATCATCAGTTTTGCGGAATGGAAACAATAAGCAAGTTCCAGGTGAATTATAGATGCATGCGCATCCAAGCGTAGAAACCCTAGTTTCCAAAATCCTAGTCCGGGGTTGCTCCTGGGTTTGGTCGAGGGTATGGGGATCTGAATCCACGTTTAGTGGAGCCTGAAATTCCTCACCGCCTTGAAAAAACTCCAGACCTTCGAGCGAGGGGTTTCCCAACATCGGTTGCTTAGCGAGATAAGCAGGCGAATGGGCGTGATCATCAATTGTAGTGATTGGAAAAATTTTAGTGGGCTTAGTATCAATTTGGTCAAATGTTTGCACGCTGACAGATTGGTAGATCGATATATTAGATTCTTTAGATTCGCCAGGGTAGGGTGGATTTACCACGGTTATGCTGGGAGGAGCGTGGTATTTGGGGATCGTCATCTCAGAAACGGTTGGCAGAAGCTGAAGCACTTCGACTTTTTGATGGGTACTTGAAACTTCCCAAAGTGCAGCATCGACTGCTGGTGTATCCATATGGTCGGAAAAAAAATGTGAGTGACAATCCTCAACGATATGATTGAATATGTTTTTAGATAAGGAGTGATCACTACAACCATCGATGTGGTCGAGTTGGGCACCTGGCATGTTAGGCTCCCCGAGAGTTACCGACTAGGATGGATCCATAAAGAGGACACCTTTAGGTTGCCCAATCAGATAATCGCTCCCATGGCTATCTAAAGATTCAGAGTGAGACAGATCAGATTTAAAAGATTCATCAATTTTAGACTGTGATTGTGAAACACCACCTGCGTGCTTATGATTTTCACCAATACCAGTATAAGAAAACTTTGAATGTCTAGACAAATTTACTGGTATGGCGGGATCAAGAAACAAACTAGGGAACAATGAACGAAAAGATTGAGTCGCAGGGGCGTTAACCCTACAAGGTTTTTCAGCACGTGCATTCAAAGGACACAAAGATCTGGCAGACCTTGTAAGGGAATCAACTTTATGCGGGGTAGGAGTCGATTCATAGTCCGTATGTGAACTAGATTCATCATCTGAATCTGAACCAGATTCATAATCCGAATGTGAACCAGATTCATAATCCGAACGTGAACTAGATTCATAATCCGAATGTGAACTAGATTCATCATCCGAATGTGAACCAGATTCATCATCCGAATGTGAATATGATTCATCATAATTCGAATGTGAACCAGATTTAGGACTAAGTCCAGGGAGACATCGAGTGGGCTCAGGGTAGGTTTCATGAGCCAAAAGAGATAATGAGCCACTGTGGTGTTCAGATTCGACATGGTACGTGAAAGACTCAGAGTCAGAACAACCATTGACTTGCGGATTGTCATAGGGAACACTAGGCTCAGGTCGGGTTGCTAACTGAAATGGTTCAAGGGAAACGAGAATCGCATATGCGAATTTTTCTCATAACAACCTCCAATCGACATCCTTTTCAGGGAACTCAAAACAATAATGAACGAATCTGATCGAGAACTCATCTAAAGATTCCAGAGGTTCCATTCTGATGTCATTTATCTTTAGTAAAAAGTTATGAAAATCATACCTGTGAAAAGCTTGTTGTAATTCACTGGCGAGTTGTTTAAATGAATGGATGGAAGATTCCGGCAAAGTGCAGCACCATTGCTTAGCGCGACCTTCGAGGGTGAGGAAGAAAAGTAAACAAAACAAACCCTCATCGTCAATTTCATAGCACTCACCAAAGTCACAAAAATCTGAACAGTGTTGGGTTATGGACACCCCATTTTCACCATCAAATTTTAACTGGGACAAGTGATACATAAGTTTATCGGGGATGAAGTATCCAGGTTCATAAAACTCCGAAAAACATCTCGGGAGAATGATTTGGGAACGAGCCATTACAAATATGAGATTAACTGCAGGCTCTAAGGGCTCAGCTTGTCATCTGGCCCCCCTTCTTGTTAACCATATGGTTGGAGGTTTGGGCCCTCCTTCTAGCGCCAAATCTGTTGACGGGAAAATATGTCCGGCCAACAGTAGGGGATCTCCCCGGTAGAAAGTCCCAATTAGACCTTGAACCGTTTGGAGTAGGGATCCCGTCCGGGGTGGTCCGGCTACCGCTTAAGACACTCCTTCCCTCTCGGTCTCAAAAGAACTCTTGATCGAACTCGTGGACACGCACTTATTCATAGGATACGAAATACATGATCGATGCATGGAACATGTCTACAACACTATGCGTAGCAAGAGAATGAATAAAACACATACGCCCGAAGAGATGCAGTTAACGGCACGTCTTTTGGGGTTATGCTTGCAAGGTATCTTACCACAGAAGAAATAGTTCTTAGTGGCAAGATTCCTCCTTACTTTCTGAAATATAAAACGAAATGCTAATAGACAAAGGTATTAACATCCATTTAGAAAGCGATAAAACTGAACATCATTAACAAAAGCATAGATAAACATGATGCATAAATGATGTTATTGGAAATGCAGTTTCATTAATCATAGGATGTTGTGAAACTGTTCAAGAAAATACACGCAGTGCTGTCACAGCAAAACACATCATCCGACAAAGGGGTTTTAACAAGTATTCGTATTCATATGCCTAAGAATATGATCTTTCAATACAATACAATGTAGCTCTTGAGTCTCCAAAAAGAAAAGCCCTGATACAAGCCCCCGAAGGAGTATTTATAACACAGAACATGCCCTTTGGGTTTCTTGGACCTTTCATCTTCTTGACCGTTGGGCTGCCTTGCGATCCAGTCCTTTTGCGACCTGCGACCTGGCTGCTATTGCGACCTACGATCTGAGCTGTTGTTGCGACCTGCGACCTAGCTGCTGTTGCGACTTGCGATCTGAGCTGTTGTTGTGACCTGCGACCCTACTGGGTCGTGGGGTCGCGGATCATGAAGACAGCCGCACATGCGACCTTGCGACCTTGCGACTAGGTCGCTAGGTCGCGGATCATGAGAACAAATGCACATGCGACCTTGCGACCTTGCGACTAGGTCGCTGGGTCGCGGGGTCGCAAGAGGCGGAAAACCGAAGAGGTGCGACCTTGCGACCTTGCGACTAGGTCGCTGGGTCGCAGGGTCGCAAAGGGTTGAAAACCGAAGAGGTGCGACCTTGCGACCTTGCGACTAGGTCGCTGGGTTGCAGGGTCGCGGCTCGTGGAAAATATGAAAATGTGACCTCCGGCAGATCACTGAGTTCTCCTCGAAGTTTCGCCAGCATCTGCTTGTTCTGAAAATGTCTCCTTGTGTGCTGGGGAAAACCTTGGCTCTTATGTGTAACAGAGTGGTTCCTCCTGCACTAAAATAACAGAGGTCACAGATTGAATAATAATAATGCTAAGGGCATCTTGATTAATTTGCAAAAGAGAAAACAATGAATTTAGACCCCTGTGTGGTCAAGACTTTATCAGAGATAATGGCATGTGTAGGCCTTCTCTGTGCCCTTTCTCTGATAGGATCGTCATCTTCCCCACGCTCAAGGTTCTCTTTAAGTCTCGGATTAAATTTCTTGATAGGCACGAGTTTCTTCATTCACATTCTCAGCGTTTGCCACAGGTATTTATGCTCATCGTTTTTTCATTCATTAGAGGAGCAGTACTTGTCACCTTCTATTGGAGAATCGCGAGTATCTGGACTGAGGAGGACTGGTCAGGTACAATGATCTAGGCAAGGCTTATAACAGTCCTATACACTAGGGCTGGTCAGTTAGGACCATTAAATCATAGCTAGCCCCAAAAATATTTCCTTTGCGCAGCTGCAGAACCACCATATTAAGATCTCACCCCTGGGCTAGCTGTTATATAACATCTGTTAATAACCCTGCAGAACGACATCCACCTGCACAATTACTTCTATTTTATGATGCTCCCATTTGCTAAAGGGACCAAGCGACAAACTGATAGCAGCCCTGCTCCGATTCTAGATCAGTGATGAGGAAGGAAGCCATCTCAGCTTCCCAAATATCGCAACGACAGTGTCATTCGTGATCTAGCATCAACTATCAAATGGGTTTTTCCAAGCTTCGGTGGCGTGCTACCTCTTTTAGGTAACAACGCATTGTCCAGTGCAGCTCTACCCCCAGGACCGCCATAAAACAGTCTTCTGTACATAGTTTCCGGCATTCAGCCTCTAATGTTTGAAAACCTTTGCTTCAATCATTGTTCTCACGGACCTGCAATTGAAAACACTGCAAACAGTCTCGAATCGATCTATGTGGAATGCAAGATCCGGTTTCCATGCCTCCGGACATAGTAACAGCAAGCGCCTTAGGGATCATCCGAAATGATCTCTGGGACGATAGCTGAGCGCCATCGAGAAATCAGCTTCCACGCGTATGTAACGGAAATGCCTTTCTAAAATGGGACCAGCGCAACAGATTTGACAAGATATTCTCTCCCGGAATATCGTCGTCAAGGCTACAGAGATTGGCTTTTTTTTATCTGTTCTTTTGACAAACGCAGCATGCCCTTTAAAGCGCTGGATTTTCGGTTCATGACACGCATAATATCTGAATCCTCTTTCAACAGGGTATCCTTATACGTTCACTAGAAACGCGCGGTCCCTTTATGACAGTCGCCATGCAGATTTTTAAATCGTCGTGTTGAAAACTCATCCATGCGATGTATTTTCACAACGTTGCAGTGGGATTTTAAATGAAACAGGTGTGTTGTTGAGCGCGTATTGGTGGCTGTTTTACCGGCCTCCAAACCATAACTTCGGCATGGTTGGTTTCACGCACCGTTTTACAATACTGCTGTTAGTTTAATTGTTATTGCACTACAGACATCGGACATGCGATCCTGGTTTTATTATAACCCTCTGCCCATATTTCAAATAGAACTTTAGATCATTAAACATGCGCTCCAGCAATTAAAAAAATGCAACCTCCGCGCATATAAGCCATCGCGCCCACGTGTAGTTCTGAATGCTAAAGCAACGAATGCTTTTACAGAATTTTTTAATGTGTGCTCCAAGCTTTTACCGAAAGTTGAAAACCGTCTCCAAACCTTGTCTTTAAACATAAGCTTTGGTTAATATAATCCGTCTGCTCCGAAGGATAAACTCTGAAATGTTTTGTTGTAAGTTGGTCCATTCATTGTCTGCACCAAATCGTCAGGTCGACTGCCAATATGCCTGCCCCACGTGGATCGAAACCGCACTATTAAACTGTTTACAACTATGGTAACACGACATTCACATATGGTTGCTCGACGCCTTATATAGTTGTAAATTTATATGTGAGTGGCACCGCATAAAACGTGATTGTAACGTGCCGTGGTAATAATAACACTCTGCTCCATGCAACGTGAATATTTCATGTTTGGTTGCATGCACAACTTCGGACCATTGAATACATATATATATCTGCTTTCGAATATTTACCATAGGCAGAACAAGTGCCTTCGACCTTTACACCCATGGGTAACGCACCATTACAATGCTTGCTCCACGCAAATTCTGACCAAACAGTATATATCTGTTTTCAACGAATAAAACTTGACCATTAGGAATGGCTACGTCGAGTGATAATGCATTTTCATATAATCTTGACCCGCTTTTAGCTGTAACGTTGACCATCATATATATATGACTGCTTGGCGCTCATGTCATGTTTATATGATATCATCCTTTGGTCTGAAAAGCCCATGTTGTTTCGCACCCTTTGAAACATGTTTAAGAATATGCCATTCACACTCCAACCTTGGATCACCCAATGTAACTATTTACTCAAAACCATCGAACTTTGCACTTATTTCAACGTGCCATGGTTATCATAATATGTCACGCACTTCGCGCCATGTTCTACACCAAGCCTTTTAACACAAGTTGAACAACTCGGCATAAACACATTCGAGCCCAATAGTAATGTTCTTCATATAGTTTTATATGATTTCGATCTCCCATATGGTTTGGAAACCATATGTATTCGCGCTTTAACTCAATGTGTTAAAAATGTCACCTTGGTCCATGGACTCGAAACCACCTGAATTCTGCCTTGGTTTAATTGTACTAAACCATAACTTTGGTCCACACATTGGCGCCTGCCTTGTAGCTTGGGGTCTGACAACAACTTGCTTCTCAAAGGTACATTTAGATATTTGAAATTGCGCCAACACTATTAATGCACCCATTTCCTGAACAATCATCTTTACCTCTGTACTTTGATGGATGAGGAGGTACTGAAAGGAGCAAATTCAAACTGAATCACCAAATTGACAGTGATGACCTCTTCGATGCTTATCAAGACGCATTTCAAACTCGTGAACCACTTCATTCAATTGCGGAAGATAGAAGAAACCCCTTTTGCTGCGTCATTGTCTTGCCAACATCAAAATGTGCGTTCTTGAGATGGCACCTCCGTTAATGACGCGAGAAACCCTTATCTTTTAATATCAACGGTGTTATCATAAGATTTTCCTGGTGCCCAGTGCCTCCTTGTTTCTTTGAGTGAATGAACACACGACACATCATCATCCCTCTGAAAATGTTAACTTGCTCTTTCACCACACTTGTGGGTGCATCCTTGTTATTGAGCTTAATCTTATTCCCTCAATGCCATAACAATCATTGATGAGTTTATTTGTCGGGGATTGACCTGCATAAACACATTACATTAATTAGTTCATAGTTATTCTTCGCGAAAGGTGTCCCTAGATAAAACATATGAGACCAATGAGCATAAGAGAGGTATTCAAACAACTTGCTTAATGACCCATGGCGAGGGAGCTATTAATGATTGATACAAGACAGGTTTCTATTCAAACATATGCATGTCAATCTTATTACATATGGCGCGACTACGACAAGAGTGTTCGGGCGCACGCTGGATGATCCTCCCCACATATGGCGTGATTGCAATAACGACATCTGATCATGATGGTGAGACAAGTCATGAGGGATTGGGGATAGGTCACTGGGATGTAGTTGATTGCAGGTCGGGTGGCAGACTTTAACACCTAAGCGTGCAGAGGGGGAACCCGAAATTTTAAATATACCCAAATTTTGGGTGGTGTTGTAGCGGCTACAAAAAATGGCGAACCATTGGTAGGATCCAGCATCTCTGTCAATATCACCACAATAGTCTGAGTCCGGATAATAATGCTAGGGAATATTGAATAAGTTTCGTGCGTACCCTTTGTATTACTTTAGCCCTTTACAGGTATGCCTAATCCTTGTGCCTCAACTAAGTCCCGCTAATCAGAAACACATCAAAGAGACGACTCACAAACGCCATTAGCTTGTTGATGATGTGAAGAGCAAGGCACTGGGTTTATTATTCTCAGGATTTTTTTTAAAGTAAGCTTTTGGTGTTGCTCCGCTGCCATCAGGCCTGAACAGTACCTCGGCGGAGTCACTTCAAGAAATCACAAACGTTGCTTCGCTGCCAGCGAGCCTGGTCAGTACCCCGGTGGAGTCGTTGCATTGCCTCTCTGCGCAGGAAGCCTTTCTCGATCCTTTACCCTTATTTGTTTCATGTGCTTACAACACTTATTTTCATGTGCTCATGGCACTTATTTTTCATGGGCGGATGAGGGATCCCGACTTATTTTACGAGCAAGAGAGGTTGTTCATCGTGTTACAGAAACTGAAAGATATCCTGATTTGGGTTTGCCCTTGTGCCGAACCTTCACATCCCATTCACCACAATAGGCGATGCGCGCAGAAAAATCATTAAAACGTCCAAGACTATGCTGGGCACAAAGTTTAGACTTACGGGTATGGGCCATTTCAAACTCATTAGGTCTCCCACAATCAACCGGCTCGTATCTCCCAGGCTAAATAATTTTAGACTCATAGGCATCTTGTTGAGAATGCGACTTCAATGCCTTGTCCTAAGAGAGCTGCCTCTTGAGATAGCCACCACAACCTCATGTAAACAATGGAGTTATTGCTTCAGCGATCGGGGCAAAACAAGACTGCAAGGTGATAGGGTTGTAATGAGGGCTAGGGCAGCGGCAGGCGACATGACAGAAATGATGTGAGGAAGAGAGAGTATGACGCAATGTAAAAGGCGAGGCTCAGGATGCAAATGCAATGCCATGTGTGAGAACGATCAACCAGTTGTAGGTGACAAAGAGGCGCAATACAAGAAATGATTATTTACGCAGCAATAAGCGACTGAAAGAAAATAAAAGACAAATGCTTGTAAACAAAATAACAACACACCTTTACATCATGAAGTAAAATTTTAACAAGTACACCTAATTAACTTTGAAATAAAATTTATTGCAGGTCCTAAGCTAGCCTACACCTAAAACCTAGTTTAACCAATGATGTGGTCAGGTTATGTAAAATCAGCCTTCCAGTGCAGCCACCACATTAGTTCCCAACCTGTAGGAAGAACAATGATCAGGATCAAAGCTAGCATCCAAAAAAGTGCAGCAGCAACAAAACTTACCTGAGGAGCAGGTGCCACGGTAAGATGATCAGAGATACTTACCAAAGAACATGCCAGAATATGTGGTGCAGGCTGAATCCCACTCTCGTCTTGATACACAGCAATATGTTCTTGAAACTCAACCTTATTGATAAATGACACAAAATCATTCACGCACGATCCTGGATCTGAGGGGTGATGGGTAAGCCAATTCCTATTTGCAAGCACATTCACCGGATGGGGTTGGTCGAATGAACCAGCATGCTCATTATGGTAGTGAGGATCATCGGTTTTATGGAATGGAAACAATAAGCAAGTGCCAGGCGAATTATAGATGCATGCGCATCCAAGCGTAGAAACCCTAGTTCGGAAAACCCTAGCTCGAGGTTGCTCTTGGGTTTGGTCAAGGGTATGAGGATTCAAATCCACTTTCAATGTAGGCTACAATTCCTCACTGCCTTAAACAAACTTCGGACTTTCGAGCGGAGGGCTTCCCAACTTTGATGGTTGGGCAAGATCAACAAGCGACTGGATGTGACCATGGATTGTGGTGAGTTGCAAAATGTCAGTGGGCTTTGTATCAATTTGGTCAAATGTTGGCGCACTGACAGGTTGATAATCCAAAATGTCGGATTCTCCAGATTTTCCAGGATGGGGTGAATTTGACGCGTTAATGCTGGAAGGAGCATGGTACTGGGGAATTGTCATTTCAGAAACGGTTAGCGGAAGCTGAAGTGTTTCGATTTTCTGGCGGGTACTTGAATCTTCCGAAAGCGAATCATCGAATTCAGGTGTCTTCATATGGTCAGAAAAAAGATGTGAGTGACAATCCTCAGCGATATGATTGAATATGTTTTCAGATAAGGAGTGATCGCTACAACCATCGATGTGGTCGAGTTGGGCGCCTGGCATGTCAGGCTCCCCAAGAGTTACCGACTGGGATGGATCAATAAAGAGGACATCTTGAGGTTGCCCAGTTAGATAATCGCTCCTATGGCTGTCTAAAGATTCTGCGTGGGAAAGATTGGATCTAAAAGATTCATCGATTTTGATCTGTGATTGTGAAACACCATCTGCGTGCTTATGATTGTCGCCAATACCAGTATAAGAAAACTCTGACTGTCTAGACAAATTTACTGGTATGGCGCGATCAAGAAACAAACTAGGGAACAATGAACGAAAAGATTGAGTCGTAGGGGCGTTAACCCTACAAGGCTTTTCAACACGTGCATTCAAAGGAAACAAAAATCTGGTAGACCTTGTAAGGGAATCAACTTTATGCGAGGTAGGAGTCGATTCATAGTCCGTATGTGAACTAGATTCATCATCCGAATCTGAATCAGATTCATAATCCGAATGTGAACAAGATTCATAATCCGAATGTGAACAAGATTCATAATCCGAATGTGAACCAGATTCATCATCTGAATGTGAATTTGATTCATAATTCGAATGTGAACCAGATTTAGGACTAAGTCCAGGGAGACATCGAGTGGGCTCGGGGTAGGTTTCATGAGCCAAAAGAGATAATGAGCCATTGGGGTGTTCAGATTCGACATGGTACGTGAAAGACTCAAAGTCAGAACAACCGTTGACTTGCGGATTGTCATAGGGAACACTAGGCTCAGGTTGGGTTGCTAACTGAAATGGTTCAAGGGAAACGAGAATCGCATACGCGAACTGTTCTCTTAACAACCTCCAATCGACATCCTTTTCAGGGAACTCAAAACAATAATGAATGAATCTGATAGAGAACTCATCTAAAGATTCCTGAGGTTCCATTCTGATGTCATTTATCTTTAGTAAAACGTTATGAAAATCATACCTGTGAAAAGCTTGTTGTAATTCACTGGCGAGTTGTTCAAATGAATGGATGGAAGATTCCGGCAAAGTGCAGCACCATTGCTTAGCACGACCTTCGAGGGTGAGGAAGAAAAACAAACAAAACAAACCCTCATCGTCAATTTTATAGCACTCACCAAAGTCACAAAAATCTGAACAGTGTTGGGTTATGGACACCCCATTTTCACCATCAAATTTTAACTGGGACAAGTGATACATAAGTTCATCGGAGATGTAGTATCCAGGCTCATAAAACTCCGACAAACATCTCGGGAGAATGATTTGGGAACGAGCCATTACAGATATGAGATTAACTGCAGGCTCTAAGGGCTCAGCTTGTCATCTGGCCCCCCCTTCTCGTTAACCATATGGTCGGAGGTTCGGGCCCTCCTTCTAGCGCCAAATCTGTTGACGGGAAAATTTGTCCAGCCAACAGTAGGGGATCTCCCCGGTAAAAAGTCCCAATTAGACCTTAAACCGTTTGGAGTAGGGATCCCATCCGGGGTGTGGGTCCGGCTACCGCTTAAGACGCCTTCCCTTCTGGTCTCAAAAGAACCTGATTAAACCTGCGGACACACGCTTATTCATAGGATACGAAATACATGATTGATGCATGGAACATGTCTACAACACTATGCGTAGCAAGAGAATGAATAAAACACATACGCCCGAAGAGATGCAGTTAACGGCACGTCTTTGGGGTCATGCTTGCAAAGGTATCTTACCACGGAAGAAATAGTTCTTAATGGCAAGATCCCTCCTTACTTCTGAAAGATAAAATGAAATGCTAATAGACAAAGGTATTAACATTCATTTAGAAAGCGATAAAACTGAACATCATTAACACAAGCATAGATAAACATGATGCATAAATGATATTATTAGAAATGCAGTTTCATTAATCATAGGATGTTCTGAAACTGTTCAAGAAATACACATAGTGTTGTCACAGCAAAATACATCATCCGACAAAGGGGTTTTAGCAAGTATTCGTATTCATATGCCTAAGAATATGGTCTTTCAATACAATACAATGTAGCTCTTGAGTCTTCCAAAAATAAAAGCCCCTTTTACAAGCTCCTGTAGGAGTATTTATAATGCCAAAACTGCCCGTTGGGCTTCCTTGACTGTTCACCTTCTTGACCGTTGGGTTGCCTTGCGACCCATTCCTTTTGCGACCTACGACCTGAGCCATTGTTGCGACCTGCGACCTGGCTGCTGTTGCGACCTGCGACCTGAGGTGTTGTTGCGATCTGCGACTTGACTGGGTCGCGGGGTCGAAAGTTGTAAGAAAATGAGGGTTTGCGACCTTGCGACCTTGTGACTAGGTCGCTGGGTCGCAGGGTCGCGGATCGTGAAAACAGGTGGATCTGCGACCTTGCGCTTAGGTCGCTGGGTCGCGTGGTCGAAAAATGGAGGGAAACTGACGGAATGCAACCTTGCGACCTTGCGACTAGGTCGCTGGGTCGCGGGGTCGCAAAAGGCGGTAAAACCAAGGATATGCGACCTTGCGACCTTGCGACTAGGTCGCTGGGTCGCAGGGTCGCGGATCGTGAAAACAGGTGTATCTGCGACTTTGCGACCTTGCGACTAAGTCGCTGGGTCGCGTGGTCGCGGCTCGTGGAAAATATGAAAATGTGACCTCTGGCAGATCAATGAGTTCTCTGGAGTTTCGCCAGCATCTACTTGTTTTGAACATGTCACCTTGTTTGCTGGGGAAAACCTTGGCTCTTATGTGTAAACAGAGTGGTTCCTCCTACAATAAAAATAACACAGGTCACATATCTTCATGATGGACTAATAATAATGCTAAGGGCATTTTAATTTGTGAAAGAAGAAACAATGAATTTAGACCCCTGTGTGGTCAAGACTTTGTCATCAGAGATAATGGCATATGTAGGCCTTCTCTGTGCCCTTTCTCTGATAGGATCGTCGTCTTCCCCATGCTCAAGGTTCTCTTTAAGTCTCGGATTAAATTGCTTGATAGGCACGAGTTTCTTCATTCACGTTCTCAGCGTTTGCCACAGGTATTTATGCTCATCATTTTTTCATTCATTAGAGGAGCAGTACTTGTCACCTTCTATTGGAGAATCTCGAGTATCTGGACTGAGGAGAACTGGTCAGGTACAATGATCTAGGCAAGGCTTATAACAGTCTTATACACTAGGGCTGGTCAGTTAGGACCATTAAATCATAGCTAGCCCCAAAAGCTTTCCTTCGCGCGGCTGCAGAACCACCATATTAAGATCTCACCCTTGGGCTAGCTGTTATATAACATCCGTTAATAACCCTGTAGAACGACATCCACCTGCACAATTACTTCTGTTTTATGATGCTCCCATTTGCTAAAGGGACCAAGCGACAAACTGATAGCAGCCTTGCTCCGATTCTAGATCAGTGATGAGGAAGGAAGCCATCTCAGCTTCCCAAATATCCCAACGACAGTGTCATTCGTGACCTAGCATTAACTATCAAATGGGTTCTTCCAAGCTTCGGTGGCGTGCTACCTCTTCTAGGTAACAACACATTTTCCAGTGCAGCTCTTCCCCCAGGACCGCCATAAAACAGTCTTCTGTACATAGTTCCCAGCATTCAGCCTCTAATGTTTGAAAACCTTTGCTTCAATCATTGTTCTCACGGACCTGCAATTGAAAACACTGCAAACAGTCTCGAATCGATCTATGTGGAATGCAAGATCCGGTTTCAGTGCCTCTGGACATAGTAACAGCAAGCGCCTTAGGGATCATCCGAAATGAGCTCTGGGAAGATAGCTGAGCGCCATCGAGAAATTAGCTTCCACGCGCATGTAACGGCAATGCCTTTCTAAAATGGGACCAACGCAGCAGATTTGACAAGATATTCTCTCCCGGAATATCGCCGTCAAGGCTACAGAGATTGGCTTTTTTTTATATCTGTTCTTTTGACAAACGCAACATGCCCTTTAAAGCGCTGGATTTTCGGTGCATGACACGCATAATATCTGAATCCTCTTTCAGCAGGGTATCCTTATACGTTCACTAGAAACGCGCGGTCCCTTTATGGCGGTCGCCATGCAGATTTTGAAATCGTCGCGTTGAAAACTCATCCATGCGATGTATTTTCTCGACGTTGCAGTGGGATTTTAAACGAAACAGGTGTGTTGTTGAGCGCGTATTGGTGGCTATTTTACCGGCCTCCAAACCATAACTTCGGCATGGTTGGTTTCACGCACCGTTTTACAATACTGTTGTTAGTTTAATTGTTATTGCACTACAGACATCGGACATGCGATCGTGGTTTTATTATAACCCTCTGCCCATATTTCAAATAGAACTTTAGATCATTAAACATGCGCTCCAACAATTAAAAAAATGCAACCTCCGCGCATATAAGCCATCGCGCCCACGTGTAGTTCTGAATGCTAAAGCAACGAATGCTTTTACAAAAATTTTTAATGTGTGCTCCAAGCTTTTACCGAAAGTTGAAAACCGTCTCCAAACCTTGTCTTTAAACAGAAGCTTTGGTTAATATAATCCATCTGCTCCGAAGGATAAACTCTGAAATGTTTTGTTGTAAGTTGGTCCATTCATTGTCTGCACCAAATCGTCAGGTCGACTACCAATATGCCTGCCCCACGTGGATCGAAACCGCACTATTAAACTGTTTACAACTATGGTAACACGACATTCACATATGGCTGCTCAGCGCCTTATATAGTTGTAAATTTATATGTGAGTGGCACCGCATAAAACATGATTGTAATGTGCTATGGTAATAATAACACTCTGCTCCATGCAACGTGAATATTTCATGTTTGGCTGCATGCACAACTTCGGACCATTGAATACATATATATATCTGCTTTCGAATATTCACCATAGGCAGAACAAGTGCCTTTGACCTTTACGCCCATGGGTAACGCACCATTACAATGCTTGCTCCACGCAAATTCTAACCAAACAGTATATATCTATTTTCAACGAATAAAACTTGACCATTAGGAATGGCTACGTCGAGTGATAATGCATTTTCATATAATCTTGACCCGCTTTTAGCTGTAACGTTGACCATCATATATATATGACTGCTTGGCGCTCATGTCATGTTTATATGATATCATCCTTTGGTCTGAAAAGCCCATGTTGTTTCGCACCCTTTGAAACATGTTTAAGAATATGCCATTCACACTCCAACCTTGGATCACCCAATGTAACTATTTACTCAAAACCATCGAACTTTGCACTTATTTCAATGTGCCATGGTTATCATAATATGTCACGCACTTCGCGCCATGTTCTACACCAAGCCTTTTAACACAAGTTGAACAACTCGGCATAAACACATTCGAGCCCAATAGTAATGTTCTTCATATAGTTTTATATGATTTCGATCTCCCATATGGTTTGGAAACCATATGTATTCGCGCTTTAACTCAATGTGTTAAAAATGTCACCTTGGTCCATGGACTCGAAACCACCTGAATTCTGCCTTGGTTTAATTGTACTAAACCATAACTTTGGTCCACACATTGGCGCCTGCCTTGTAGCTTGGGGTCTGACAACAACTTGCTTCTCAAAGGTACATTTAGATATTTGAAATTGTGCCAACACTATTAATGCACCCATTTCTTGAACAATCATCTTTACCTTTGTACTTTGATGGATGAGGAGGTACTGAAAGGAGCAAATTCAAACTGAATCACCAAATTGACAGTGATGACCTCTTTGATGCTTATCAAGACGCATTTCAAACTCGTGAACCACTTCATTCAACTGCGGAAGATAGAAGAAACCCCTTTTGCTGCGTCATTGTCTTGCCAACATCAAAATGTGCGTTCTTGAGATGGCACCTCTGTTAATGACGCGAGAAACCCTTATCTTTTAATATCAACGGTGTTATCATAAGATTTTCCTGGTGCCCAGTGCCTCCTTGTTTCTTTGAGTGAATGAACACACGACACATCATCATCCCTCTAAAAATGTTAACTTGCTCTTTCACCACACTTGTGGGTGCATCCTTGTTATTGAGCTTAATCTTATTCCCTCAGTGCCATAACAATCATTGATGAGTTTATTTGTCGGGGATTGACCTGCATAAACACATTACATTAATTAGTTCATAGTTATTATTCGCAAAAGGTGTCCCTAGATAAAACATATGAGACCAATGAGCATAAGAGAGGTATTCAAACAACTTGCTTAATGACACATGGCGAGGGAACTATTAATGATTGATACAAGACGGGTTTCTATTCAAACATATGCATGTCAATCTTATTACATATGGCGCGACTGCGACAAGAGTGTTCGGGCGCACGCTCGATGATCCTCCCCACATATGGCGTGATTGCAATAAGGACATCTGATCATGATGGCGAGACAAGTCATGAGGGATTGGGGATAGGTCACTGGGATGTAGTTGATTGCAGGTCGGGTGGCAGACTTTACCGCCTAAGCGAGCAGAGGGGGAACCCGAAATTTTAAATATACCCAAATTTTGGGTGGTGTTGTAGCGGCTACAACACAACTATATTTAAACCCACACTCATGAACTCTTCAACCTTTTGATAGAAAAATAAGTACACAACCAATGATGGAAATCTGAAAAAACCTGTTAGAGGGAAGGCGATCATTTCGGAATTTACTACTTCCTGCCAAAAAGATGGAATGTCTAGCACCACCCCTAGTTTCATCATCAGAGTGAACATCCCCAATACTGCTTTATCAATTTCGTGATCATCGTCTCTTCCCAAAATCTCTGTAATGCAGCTAAGAACTGGCCTATACTGAACACTGAACGCCTCCAAACTGAACTTTCCTCCTTCAAATTGAGTTTTCTCTGGATTTGATTTCAAAAACGACATACAACGACCAAACTCTTCATTTGATAGATCTTTAAAATACTGAACTAATGAATCTTCGGAGAATTGTAACAGAGACTCATCTTCTGGAAAACATAATGCTTGATGCATCAATTGTGTTGATATCTGCAGGACATTTTCCCCCTGAGAATTCATGACGAAGCACTTACCAGGGTACATAGATGAGACTAACCATGAAATGAACTCGGGGAAGAAGTGAGTTTTCGGAACACAGGCGGATAACAGACCAGAACTTTTCATAGCAGACAACACATGGGATTTGTCAGTGTTCAGGGTTACTTGGTAATGCAGTAGGGGGAGGTTGACGGACGATGCAGTATCATGAACATCCTTTTCACTATCCAGGAGGGGACTGAGACTTGATGAACCAGACAACGATGCTCATTTCACCATGGATGATAAGAATTCGAAAGCAATTCGCGGGACAACGGATAAGACAAAGGTGGCGGGATGCGGATAAAATGGGCAAACAGTCACATATAACCCAAAACGGGACGGAAGAACCCCTTTTATAGGCTACGGAAATCCGCAATAAATACAGGAATGACGTGGAAAAACAATTGAAAGTGGGTGACAGCTGTTTTCCACCTCGGCTGCGCGTCATTGTGGGGGAACTCTGTGGTGCGGCGGAGAAGTTTGATCCATACCCCTCGTAATCAATCAGAAGCTAGTTGATCACGCCATTTCAAGATATTTGGTCAGCTAACGGGGGGTCGAGTTTGATAGCAGAGCGAACAATTCACCCCCATGATAACCTCTGTAAGCTTCTTTGTATGATCGTGACTTCCGCTCAGGAAGATGCTCGGGTCTTAACCTTGAAATATATATATATATCAACCTAAGGTTAACGACCGCTTCATGTATATAAATAAAAATGGAAATACATTGCGTTCCTCTCTTTTTTATGCTAAAGTATTAAAAACTTCATACTATAGCATATTTTCGAATTATTATTTTTTATTTTTTCTTTTAAAATTTCAGAATGAAATATAAAAAGGATATGTAGATAATGATCCACAACATCTGGCTCCACCTGGGGATAGTGTTTTTACCACGAAACACTAAGAACCTGCAGATTAGTGCCTTCACCTCGGGCATGGAGTCACATATTGCTTGATGAAAATGTACAATGGCCACACCGGATATATACAATGATGAACCAGCAACTGCTTAATGTCGAAAATAATGCTTGAGATATTGCCCGTTCACAGGCATATCCAGCACTTCTCCTTCCAGATTTTCCAACATGAAAGTATTATTTCCTCTGAATTCATTAATTTTGAATGGGCCATACCATAAGGGATCAAATTTGTCGTGTTTCCCTTTGTCTTCCCTTCGTGTATCCCATCTCAATACTAAGTCTCCCTTCTGAAACATAACTTCTTTTGCTTTCCTATCAAATATTGCCTTCATCTTCTGCTGATAAGTGAGTAAGTTGTCCCGAACTTGATTTCTGTTTTCACTTAGCTCCATCACATTGTTCATTCTTCTGATCATGGAATTAGGTTCTGCTTGAGCATCTTGGAGAAAAGAAATGACAGGTTTTACCAACTGCGTGGGGAACAATGCTTGAGTACCATATACGAGCTCATAAGGAGACTTGCCAGTAGACCTCCTAGTAGTCATCCTTGTTGCCCACAGAGAAAAAACTAACTTCGTATCCCAATTCTTCTGGTTCTCACTGATTGTCTTCTTCAGAATTCTTACCAATGTTTTGTTGGAGGATTCTGCCAATCCATTTCCCTGTGGATGATAGGCTGTAGAATGAGACAATATCACACTGTAAGTTTGGCAAAAATTAATAAACCTGAGTGAACTGAAAACTTGTGCATTATCTGTCACAATCTTCACTGGACATCCAAACCTGCTAAAAATATTCTCCTCCAGAAACTTCATAACAACCAAATCATTTGCCTTCCTGGTGGGGATTGCCTCCACCCACTTTGTAAAATAATCTGTAGCAGTAAGAATCCACTTAAACTGCCCACTGGATGGTGGATTGATTTCTCCAATGAAATCCAACCCCCATTGTCTAAAAGGTTCTTCAATAAAAACAGGGAGAAGAGGTAATGGAGCTAGTTTTTTCTTTTCTGCAAATAATTAGCATTTTTTACAACTTTTGACTATTTTATAAACATCAGTAAACACGGATGGCCAATAGAAACCTGATTTGAATATTTTATGAGCAGTTACCTTCCAGTTGTAATGCCCTCCGCACAAGCATTCATGATATTCCTTGATCACTTCTGAAATTTCTTCCTCTGTCAGACACAACAACAACACACCTGCCGGATCCTTCCAATACAATTTTGCTTCAATTATGACATAAGGCCGAGCCTTAAGTTTTAAAGCTTTGTATTTGGCTCTATTTATTGAAGGGGGACATGAAAGAAAACATAAATAATGAACAATATCCTTATACCAACTTGAGCAGAGAAATTTATACTTAATTGCTGTCTTTGACTGATTATCACTTGTTTCTCCATCGATTTCCTCTACAGGGGCCAACAAATTAATTCCCAATGCTTGAAAATTGGACTCTGTTAATAATTTGGCCAATCCAAATTCTTTAACCAGCTTGGTTGGTTTTACATCTAAGTCATATTCCTGGATTTTAGCAATCCATTTTCCTCTTTTACCTTCCACATCGCTCTGTATTAGCACATCTTTTACAGCTGAATTGGGGACATATGCTAAGATTTGAGAATGAAGGATATAAGTTCTGAAAGCTTTCAATGCTTTCACCAAAGCATATACCTGTTTCTCCAATATATTGTACTTTAATTCTGCATCTCGGAGAACTTTACTAAAATATGCTACAGGTTGTTCATGCTTTTCTTCCTTTCTCTGTAACAACATAGCAACAATTGTTGAAGGAGATGCAAACGAGAAAATTTGAAATGGCTTCAAATAATCTGGACTAATGAGAACAGGTGCTTCCTTTAAAGCTTCTTTAATCCTTTGGAAAGACTCTCTGGCTTCTTTGTCCCACTTTACGTCGGCATTTTTTTTCAACATGTCCGTTATCCTCTTGACGATTTCTGCGTAATTGGGAACGAATCTTCGGAGAAAATTAATTTTTCCAAGAAATCTCTGGATATCTTTTTTGCTTCGGGGCAGAGGGATAGACTGTATTGCTTCAACTCTTGCTGGATCAATCTTCACACCTTCCTTAGAAACAATGTGGCCAAGTAATTTACCCTCCTCCAGGGCAAACAAAGACTTTTTAGGATTCAGTGATAATCCAAACTTTCTACACTTCAGGAGGGCTTTCTGTAAATTTTGTAAATGCTCTTCATCAGAATTTGAGAAAATTGTGACATCATCTAAATAAACCACCACAAACTGATCACCCATGAATGCAATATCCATCGCTCGTTGGAATGTGGCCCCTGCATTCATCAGGCCAAACGACATCCTGGCATACATGAATGTTCCCCAGGGCGTAGTGAATGCATTTTTCTTCTGATCTTCCTTCTCCACGGCCACCTGGTTATACCCTGAAAATCCGTCCACCATAGACAACCTATAAGCTCCCGTCACTTTTTGTAAAACAAAATCCATTTTTGGCAAAGGATAATTATCTTTTAATGAAGCCCTGTTCAAATTCCTGAAATCTACGCACAACCTTATCTCTCCATTTTTCTTTCGGACTGGTACAAGATTGGAAACCCAATCTGAATATCTAAGTGGAACAATTATCTTGGCTTGCAGCAATTTCTTTATTTCCTTTTCAATCGGAGCCAACAGCAATGGATTAATCTGTCTGAGCTTCTGTTTATGTGGCTTGACTCCATCCTTCAGTGGAATTTTACGCTGTATGATACTTTTATTATATGTTTTCAGATCATCATAAGACCAAGCAAATATGTCTTTGAATTGTTTGAACAAATCCACATACCTTTCTTTGTAGTGCTTTGGGACCCCTTTGAACAACTTAATCATTTTAGGCTCCTGTTGAGTTCCTAAATTACAATCTTCCACCTGTTCATCTTGATTTGCTTTCTTCTGATTTACTGCAACGTCATTGGCATCAAACAGTCTTTCAAGAGGCACCAAACCTCTTGGAAAAACGTTATCTTTCAACTGAATGATCTCTTGACCACCAATATTATTTTTCAGAGTCTTACCTGCCAATTCATCTTCATCAGATTCCAAATCAATCTGATGATCTTCAAAATCTTCAACCATCAACAGAAACTTCTTAATCTGTTCATTGTCCTCAAAGACCTGCCAGTGTTTAATATTGTCAGGAATCGAAGGTCTATGTCTCATCTCAATTTCATACCTTAGTTTCGGACTGATAGGAGGCTTGAATGTACTTGCTGCAACCGCCAAAGAATCAGCCATTCTATTCTCTTCCCTTGGAACAAATTGTAAGTTGAAGGCTTCAAAATAATTTTCGATCAGATCCCAGACCTCATTCCGATATGCTCTTAACCTGGGATGTTTAGTTTGACATAAATTCTTGATCTGTCTTATAATTAATTCTGAATCTCCAAACACAGTCATGGATTTAATTCCCATCTGCTTAGCTGTCTGCAAACTAATAATTAATGCCTCATATTCTGCGACATTATTAGTGGATTCGAACTCCAATTTGAAAGAAAAAGGTACAAGATTACCTTCCGGAGAAACAAAAATGAAACCAGCTCCCGTGCCTTCTTTGGAAAACGCACCATCAAAATAACACTTCCACAGCTTATCTGAATGTAGCTCCTTATGTACAATTTCTGAATCGATCTTCCCTTGAGATTCTTCAGCAAATTCTGCATCTTCATGCAGCATGAAGCAAGAAAGGTCATCCTTCTCTTGACCATAAATTGGTGAATTACTTGCATCTTTCTTGGTAGCCATTTTTTGAAATCTAGTTTCTCTATACAACCTTCTTTCTTCCCCATTAAAAATGGGAATGATAGCATATGTAAAGTCCAGCTTCAAAACTCCTCCAAGTTTTCCCCCCCATGATCTAGATAATACCATACCAAACCTGGTTGGAATATCTTCCACTACAACATCCATCATAATGCTTTTGGCTGGAATTTGAGCCAATGAAACAACCATATCCTTAATAAGACCCACACACTTAACTCTCTTGGAATCGAAAGAGTAAAGGTCTCTGTAGGGCTTAGTGATTTGTAAATTTAACTCCTTCATCACACTCAATGGCATCAGATTGTGTGATGCGCCATAATCTAGCATACAGTTATGTAACACAAAATCATGCAACAAAAGTGATATATAAAAAGGAGGGACAGATGAATCTACCTCTTCAAAATGAGGTCCAAATGTTACCACTGGTTTCTCTTCCTGCAGATTTACTATATCACCTACTTCATCAGACTGAGATAAATTGATAAATTCGGCAATCTCTTTCTTATAACCAGGTGTTTTCATTAACTCAAGAAGAGGTACTTGAATCTTTACTTTCTCCAACTCTTTCGACAAACTGAAAGTTTGATTTGATTTTGTCAACTTTTCGGACTCTTCTTGGTCCTTCTTGGAATTTGAGCTTTGATTAGAAACAGTAACCACTTTCTCCAAAATGTTAGAATCTTTAGCTTTCGTCTGAGAAGTTTCAGCTTGCTGCTTTCCTTTCTATAATGGAGTCGCCATTGGAGTAGGTGCTGCTTCTGATTCTTTTTCTTCATTATCTTGCGTCCTTAACCTCTTTTTTGACCTCAAATCATACTTTTTATGCAACTCAGATTGCATAAAGTCTGTGAATTGTCTGCAGTAATCATTCATCTCTTCTTGATCGAATGAGAGATCAGCTTCTTCATCTTCCTTCACCCCTTCTTCATCTATTTCTTCTTATGTTTCGTCATCTTCCATGTACACAGCAGAGATCCGAGCATCATCTTCTCTCTCTTCCTCTTCATCTGCAGAACGGGACGGGGCTGCCTCTATGTACAAAGGTGCTTGCACCTGATCTTGATCTTTTCTTTCTCTTTGTAGAATTTGCAGGGGCTGTTTTTTAAATTGGGGATTAAAAACCCCTCTATTCTGTCTTGCAGGCTTACTATCTATTTCCAACTTTACCAATTTATTTGAAAGATTCTTTATGACCTTATTCATGTCTTCAATTCTCTGATCTTGAGCTGAGGCTTCTTGTTTAGCCTTTCCTTTATCTGAAACTTTACCAGCAGCGGACATATTAGCCTCAATCTCCAGAGCATCAGTTTGAATCTGTTCCAACGTAGGAGACCTTCTTTCCCTCAATGTGAAACTGAATTATGGTTCAAAAGCACCAGCAAAAACAACCCTTGCTCCAATAGGAGGGGGTTTCATTTCAACAGGCAAACTATTATACAATTTGTTAAATCTCTTAACAAAATCATTCATATTTTCATCGGATTTCTTCTTGATTGCATTAAATTCCGTCAAAGAATAGTCGTGGTCCCTCTTTTCGCCCCACCTCTCAATGAAACGTCTTTCTAGGGCATCCCAATCATTAATAGAACCATTAGGTAATCCTTTGAACCATTTCCTTGCCTCTCCACTTAGAGACTGAACAAAGAGTCTCATAACAACATCCAAATGTTCAACGTTTAAATTCTCTGCAAAAGTGCAAAATAGGGGCAAGTGTTGTTCTGCGGTTATTTCATCTTCACCAGTAAATCTAGGGAGTAACTTGAGATACTCCTGAGGCATATCATGTAGTGGTTGCGGTAGATTCAATGGTGCATATCTATTCATCAAGAAAGCAGGGGCTGCAGGAAATGCCATGTTTACGCCCGGGTTAACTGCTCCTTGAGCGGGGGAAAAATGAATACCAGTTGTAGGAAAAAATGAATGAGGTGAAACAACTGATATGGGAATTGGACTATGAACGATTTCAGAAGAGATGGCAGCTATATGGGGCTGAGTTTCTGTAAAAGGAAAAGACACAAACTCCAAAGATTGCTCTTCTAATGTGGGTTCTTGAAAATGAATGGGTGATGGTGATGATTCCTCTTCCGAGAAAATGAGTTTCTTGGAAGCTTTCTTGGATGAGTAAATGTGTGAACTGCTGCCAGGTGCGAGCAGTGTAGGTTCAGGTGTATCAAGTATTTTTGGTTTCCGGCCCCTCTTTGAAACAAGCTTCTCAGGATCAGACAAAACATGAACTTTTTGCTGAGAGGTATCTGACCTCGTGTGAGGTTTCTTGGGAGCCAGATCTATTTTCAAACAATCACAGCACTATTTCCTCCTCTCTGAACAACCAGAGGAAATGTAAAACAAAACCCAGGGAAAATCTTCAAATCTTCGTCCCCGGCAACGGCGCCAATTAATGTTGTTCCTTGAGAAACAATTCCTTGTTGTGTAAAGGAATTCGTGCTCAAGACATTAAAGATTATGTCATAAACAAGTATATATCTGTCTCTGTTTATTAAACCTTCAAATATTAATAATATATTTTACAAATATCAAATCTTTACAAGTTCTGCAATGCCATGTTCTCTTTATGTTGAAGTGAACGAATGGAAGACGAAGAAAGAAAAGGATTTTAAATTGACATGCTGCTTAAGACAGAATCTACCATTATAAAATCCTGAAGAAGTGAGTAACAATAAAGCTAAAATAGAGGAGCGCCCATTAAGGATGTTTAACTCTTGGATACACAGATATCAAGAGACCTGCAGCTCAAATCACTCTACTTTATTCATAGATATGGAAATGAAATGAAAGCTGAGAAAACTATTCAACACAGATAGAATGATGGAAATTTGCAAAACTTTTCATTCATTCAATATTTTTCAGTACAAATTAGCCTTCAAGGTCCAAAACTCGAAACCTTCTTACTTCTTCCAATTGTCTTTAAATACAATATGACCAAAATGGTTTCCAATAATGAAACCGATTCTAACTAACTCTAACTGCTTAACTGCTCACTGTAGTGGAGGTACATGCCTCGGAAAAGTTCTATTACATTTACATGACTTCATTTAAAACAAAATAAAAGATGATAACTCCTAATCTAAAAGGAAGTGTTCTCGGAATAGCGGGCGACTCAATGACTACTTGCGGTTGAACGGCTGCTTGTGGGTGGAGACGGCTACTTGTGGGCTGCTTAGTGGAAATCCTTTTACGTATCGATAGAAAACTTCTGCATTCCTTCCCGGAAGCTTATCTTGAGTTATTGGAGCATTCTTATAACGATGATATTCTAGTGTGAAGGCAACAACATCATTAATGAGTGGGGTTGTGTGAACAATGTTTTCACCATCCACAGCAGAAGGAAATGCCTTTGTAAGAAATTGAATACTGTTTCTCCCTTCAGTATCTGTGTCTTCTCATGTCGGCCATCTGCTCTGCTCTTTGCAAATATCAATTGATCCTCATAAAATTTCTAGGTCATAAACTCACCTCCCTCCCTCCAGCATGAGGGCAAACCTGTTCTTATCAACTTATCAAACGAAATATCAAATTTCTTAACCATATCTTTAATTACCTGTAGCCGCTTCTCTGATGCCTTCAGAAGGTCGTTTTTAATGATCATTTTGTTTACCTCTTCAGCATAGAAATACCTATCCAGTATCCCCATATCTTTCAACTCTTCATCCGTCTTGGCATTAACAAAATTCATGAATTTCTTGGCCCAATTTGATCTTTTGATCGCGGCTTGCTTATCTGATAACAGCTCCTTTTCGTGATCTGCAACAATGTTCTTCTCTCTAGCAATTACAGTTATGGAACCCCATTTCGCCTGCATTTCAGAAATGATCTCATTCCAGATGAGATCCTTAGCTTTAATAAGGGAAATATTTCCCTTCAATTTCTCCTTGAGTTCTTTGATTTCTTCCTCAGCTTTTTGTAGCTTCTGTTCGTTTTCATTTGCCTTTCCTTCCCATCCTTGCATCATCTTAAGAGCGTGGCCAACGTTAATTTGCTTTGTTGCAATCTCTCTCGCCATTTTAATTGTGTTCGACTAAACAACACGGGCTTGTGGGTCGCTCCCACTATGAGAAAATCAAAAGTACAAGTATGGTTCTCGATTTGATTCTGTAAGGTTATAGCAGTCTGCTTTACCTTATTGAGTTCTTCGTCCTTCTTCATCAACTGCTATCGCAATTCCTCTTTTTCCTTTTCGACCTCTGCTACTTCGGCCGCCAATGAGTGCTCTGTAGTTGGCAATTTCAATTTTTTCCTTAATGAAGAGATTTCTGCTTCTGCACTTTTCATAAGTTTTTGAATTGTGGCTTTATCATTTGGATCCACGCCGATTTTCATAATAATCTTCTTCAGCTCTTCATTCTGAGTCGTTAATGCCCTTGCATTAGCCTTCTCCATTTTACATTGTGTAACGACCTTGGCAAGCATATTTTCAGTCTTGACTGCTGTAGCATTGGTCTTTCTCAAATCATTAACAATCAACTGACCTGTCTGCATGTGGAGATTCATTTTGTCCCACAAGAGGATCTTTTTCACATCCATGACTATATTCAACTCCTTAAAACTGCCGGAGGGTCCAAGGGACATTCCTGTTGGATGCGACAGCGCCATTTTAAACTGATCCTTCTCTAGATCAATTATAGTCAATAATCTTGTTTGACCAGCACGTATTCGGTGCTCCACTTGTGTTTCTATATTGGCCTTTATTCTTTGATTCCTTTCTTCAATTTGTGAGAAAACTTGCTTCATGGAAGGAGCCTTTTCCCCATGAAGTTCTGGTCTGCTAGGAGATGAAGGGCCACCCTGTTCTTCACTGACCTGGAGAGTAAAACCAGGTGAATTGGAGGAGTGGTCTTCTGCTAATTTAGTCCTTTTCTCCTCTCGGGGTTCCTCCTCATCGATCTCAATAACATCTTCTCTCCCTCTCTTGCCCATCTTTTCCAATATTGCCGGTGTTTGAATACTGATCCGTGATGAACTTGGCCCTCCTGGATTAGCCAACTTCTCTAAATCCGGTTTGCTCACATGAGTAAAAGCAGCATACCCATTCTCGGCCCTTCTTTGTGAAATAATCCCATGTGGGTCATAGGCCCATTTCTCTCCCAATAGTAACTGTGTTCCTTCCAATATCCTCGATACCTCCTCATAAGCTTGCCTTGTGTTAACAACAAAAGGGCCTACACTCATGGGCAACTTATACATTAATCCCTTCTTCATAGGAAGAAAATGAACTTGATCCACATTAAGACTTTGCCTTATAAATTATAAGGCAAACAGTCTCATGGGAACGAATGTTGGAAGCCTATAAGGCTCAATACTAACTCCATATAGCCTTATTTCAGAATAATCTTCAAAAACAAACCAGTCCCCATATTTACAATTAGGTCCTAATTGCAAGAACTCCTGGGCCTTTGGCAGAAAGCATGGAGGCAGAGTTCCATTAAGAATTTTATAAGTAGTGGTCATGAAATGGTCCACAAATTCAAATAAACCGGCTTCGTTTTCTTCTCTTCTGACCATATCAGTCCAAAGAAAAACTGACTGTTTACTTTTATTACTATCCATTATATTCAAACCAACACTCATGAATTCTTCAACATTATGATATATAAACAAGTAGACTACCAATGAGGGAAATCTGAAATAACCTGTTAATGGGAAAGCAATCAATTGAGAATTCACCACTTCTTGCCAAAAGGATGGGATATCCAACACCACTCCTGGTTTCATCATGAGAGTGAACATCCCCAGGGCTGCCTTTTCAATTTCGCGATCATCATCTCTCCCCATAATATCCATGTCTGACTAGGCAGCTGTATTGAACATTCATCACCTCGGAACTGAACTTTTCCCTATTCGAATTGAGTCTTCTACGAGACTTGATACCAAAAACGACATCGTGAAATTGACTCACCTCATTTGAAGAAAGCTCCTCGAAATATTGATCAACCTTATCTTCGAGCGTAAGGAGAAAAGGAGAATCATTTTTAAACATAATGCGACGAGGTGAGTGAGTTTGAAACACCAACAATATTTTCCCCTTGGGAATTCATAACAAAACACTTGCCGGGGTACATAGACGAAACTAACCAAGAAATAAATTCGGGAAGGACATGAGTTTTTGGAATACAAGCGGACAACACTCCCGAACTTTGCATAGCAGAAAACACAAGTGACTTGTCAGTGTTCAAGGTTACTTGATAATGCAAGAGAGGATGATTTACGGATGACGCGGTATCATGAACATCTTTCTCGCTATCTAGGAGGGGATTCAGACTTGACAAACCAGACAATGAAGTTCGCTTGGCCATGATTGACAGGAATTTTGAAAACAAATCAAAGTACTGAATAGCACAAAGGTGGCGGGACGGGGTTTGAAAAGGGCAGACAGACACAAATAAATCACAATAAGACGGAAAAACCCTTTTTATAGACTGCGGGAATCATAATAAATGCAAGATCGACGTAGAGAAACAGCTGGCAGTGGATGACGTCATGCGGGGGGTCTATGAGTACGGCGGGAAATTCTATCCATACCCCCCGTAATTAACCAGAACCGTCGATCACCAAAATTTGGAGATCTGACCGGTCAACTGCTGGGGGTCGGGATTTTATAACTGACGGGCAAGTTAACCCCCCGCAGTTGCATATCCGCGAGCTTCTTTTTATGATAGCGCCTTCCGCTCGAAAAGCTGCTCGAGCTTTAACCTTTACATATTTATATGACAACCCAAAGTTGACACCCGCTTCACATATATAAAATAAAAACGGAAAAACATGCATTCCCTTTTGTTTTTTTTTTATGCTAAAGTACAAAACCTCATACTTAAAGCATATTTTTGAATTCTTATCTGTTTGTTTTTTTTTTTGAATTTTCTTTTCATAATTTCAAAATGAAATATAAAAAGGATATGTAGATAATGATCCACAACAGGGACAATAGGGCATCTGGGATAATATCATTAACAAATAATTGGTTGTAGGAGAAGTAAGAGTCAACTCTATTTGATAATATTTGCGACATTGACGAACATCAGAGGAGATTTCAAGATGATGGAAGTAAAATGTGAGAAAGGATATGTGCGAACCATTATGAAATGCTTCATGGTTTCCTTAAAGGTTCAGAAACAAGATGGTGACACCAGTGGAATACAAAAGTGAATTCTCAGGGAAAGCTAAATCGGAATGATTCTATAATGATTTGCTCATCAAAATATTTGTGTTGGGCCATGGCATAGTTCTGGATGCCAGAAAAAATTTGAAAATTTTGGTCTAATCTTTTGATGTAATATCTAAAGATGGCCATGTAAAAATTAGATTAGGTACAAGAACCATAACTAGAAAGGAACAAATATTTATCTTCAATGTCTAATTAACAACAGATCATATGTAATATGATTTTACAATACATGGATTTACTTTGTCCTTGCTATCTTTTTGTATTCTATGGTTGTTGCACAATGAAATCTAGTTTAGTTGTAGGTTGTTTCATCTTGAACCTTAAATAACCCTCCATTGTGAACTTACAACTACATGTGCCAACAAGAGTACTCACCCAATCTACTCTAAATTCGAAAGTGTAGTAAACTATGCTAGTGATGATTATATTATATACGAAAAATTACCTACAAAATAAATCAAAAGCCAGGCAACAAACATGCTTAAAGGGGATCAAGTGCTACTTGTACATAAATTAAATAAGAAAAATTGAGGGATTAAATCATGCGCAGACTTTCTTGATGATCATTTTATTTGCTACTGCAACATGGAGTTTAACTACATTTTAGTAAAGTCAAGAGGCCCCCTCTCGCCATAGCCATATGGAAATTGTTATTTTATTTATGTTGTGTAAAATAGCAATATTAAATATAAGATCATTTTTCTTAAGCATGCAAAAGAAATTTTGGACTTGAGCTTGTGGTTTCCCCACTAAGAGGAGATTTCATTGGTCGTTGGCCTTAAATTCTATCCTTACTAGCAAAAGCGGTACCCTTGTGGTAGTTAAGTGGGCCAACAATAATTTGGATCTTGGTCTTAAATGGTAATAATGATTATGAAAGTTAATAACCATGGGATTTATCTAGGTTACCAAACATGATTCTCAAAGTTAATATCCATGGGATTTATCCAAGCTAGCAACCACATGATTCTTGTGCCTTGATGCCTTATATTAGTTAATATTAGATATTATTGTAATTTTACTTAGATATTATTGAACATTATTGTAATTGTACCTAGTGATGTGTGACGGATATGGTTATTACTGCACCTATTGATGTTTAGTAATAAATAATTATGAATTTCATAATACGAGAGATTTGGGCTTCTTGGAACCCTTGCTATTCACCTTGGTTTAGTCGTGCTTTTGGAATTAGGTTTGTCTGTATATTTATTTGTTGAGGTCAAACTTGTCTCTAATAGAGTTTTAGCTTCACAATTAAGACATCTTCCAAGGTGCCCCAACTCCATTTTAAAATTCATCTTTGCATAGGTAGCTGTGATCATATTTTGATTATAACAAATACATGTGAGATATTTCAAAATATGTTTCTTTGCTTGTCTAGCTTGTTAGATTTCAAAACATTTTAATTCTAAGTAACTATCATTCCTTTGAAAAGTTACAGACTGAGGACGAAAAAAGGAAAAGCAGAACTATATTGATGAGTCATTATGTGTGTGCAGCGAAGCTTGTAGTGCCTTGTAGAGGTCAATTTAGGATGGATGAGAGAGCATGTAATGAAGGATTCATAGGCCTAGTATTGGTTTGCAATTTACAATTTCCTTATGAACTTGATCTTGGATGAGTTTAAGTATATATATATATATATATATATATATATATAAATTTTTTTCAAAAGAAAAAACACTGATTTTTATATAAAATATATTGATCAGTACATGATTCATAATTTGTCAATAGATGACATTCATAAGTGGGAGAGAGTGTAGCATGTGCACCCCATAGCAGAGCATGTAATATAAAAACCCTAATTGCATTCATCAAATATATATATTTTTAATTTTTTTTCAGAAGAAAAAACACTGATTTTTATATAAAATATATTGATTAGTACATGATTCATAATTTGTCAATAGATGACATTCATAAGTGGGAGAGAGTGTAGCATGTGCACCCCATAACAGAGCATGTAACATAAAAACCCTAATTGCATTCATCAATAAAAAATTTGGTAAAGGCTATCAAAACATATAACATGAGTAGAAATTTAAGGTGAATGATATTACAAATTTTACATTAAAAGGTTCTTAATTAGGGAAAATTATGTACACATTAAAACAAAAAAAGAATACATTAACAAATTCTTTAGTGAGAGAACCATGCTATGAGAGTCCCAAGAAAAATGATAACAAATGTGTATACACATAGTGGGGACCTATGTTGATGCTGATCAATGTTTTCCATTAGAATAACTAGTGATTCTATATCATCTTTGGCACCAAAATGTACATTGGAAATTGATCCAACCACTAGATTAGTGGAAATTCTATGAATCTTGGCAAGGTGCTTTATCGTAAAAGAATGAAATTGAGGACTCCAGATTTTTGCTTCTCTGTAGAGGGGCTTAAAATTGTCTTTGTGAGCATTGTATGTGCCTTCCATTTGATAATTGTTTAACTCTGAGTTAGTCAATACAGTTATGTCACTGGCCCCATTTTTTTTTTGGACTCTTTTAGGCCTGCAACAAGTGTAATGTAGTATGCTTCATTATTCGATGTCCTTCCCTGCACTTCCCATATTCTGTAGACTACGTGAGTTTTTGCCCCATTGTGAAGGAAAATTTTTACTGATGTTCGACCTGGATTTGGGCAACATGATACTTCAATGCATAGGGTCCACTTTTCCACCATTATGTAAGCTTAGAATAATTGCACAATGACAACACAATAGATTCATAGTAGAATATGAAATACGATAAAAAAATCCTGATTGAAATTGATTATTTTTTTGTCTACCTCAAGTTTGAATGCACATACTTTTCAGTAGTCGTGCAATCCAAGGTGCACAATGATGTAACTAAATTGAAAAGGTAAACCAAATAAATAACTTTATGACATGAAACACTATCTATGCAGAAAACATATCACCATAAGCAAACAATGATGATTTAAGGTCTTTGTTCTTCATTTAGTTAGTTCATTTGAGTTTTTTTAACGATAAAACCACCATGCATCCATGTATCCATGTAAACCGTCAAGTTTTTACTTATGAATCTCTTGTTATTTACATATTTCTAAGAAAATTTATAACTTGGTATTTAAAAATTATCAAATATAGTTATATGACATATTTTCATTTCCTTACATGTACATTTATCAATTTATGTTTATGTTAATTGTTATATGACAAATTTTCAATTCTTGTCTATTTTTTTGTTGACTATACTCTAGGACTAAGACACCCTAGTCTGCATATCGAGATTCAATACTCAAGAGGAGTGTTTCTGCTCAAGATACAATTTTGTAGTTCTTGTCTATTTTTCTATTCACTATCCTCCAGGACTAAGTCAAAGGTAAGCACACAATAAAAATAAATGGAAAAGTCTAGTATGGGAGTGAACCCATAATGAAATGGACTTATAATATGCCAAGGGATTTAACATGTTATAAGAAACGAAACTTGAGTGAAACTTTGGCTTATAAGTTTTAACAAGTTATAAGAAACGAAACTTGGCAGACCATTTTGATTCATTATATAACAAAAAAAAAACACCATGATGCTGAAAGAACAAAGAAGGGAAAAAAATATCCTTGCAGACATTGATAGTAACATATTAAATAGCGATGTAAAAAATAATCACTTGGCTTCAGTAACTCATCATTCTTTGAGTCTTAAAAAAATCCTGCAATTACCCATCTTATCTAAGAGTGCAGATAAGACCTAATAATCTCCTCAAATAAGATAAAACAACACGAAGACATCTAAACCATTAATTCTTAAACATAATAAAAAAGTATGCAAACATCGTTTGGGTATTCTCACATGTACCCAATTACTAGCATAATAGAAGCCTTAATGTGTGCAATAGAACCGATATTGTGTTGTGGTTGTCTCTATTCAAGTCAACTCTCTCCTGAAGAGGTTGTTTACTTGGGGAAGAAATTTAGACCATATGAAAAAATATTATAAACTGAAATTTTGTAATATTCCAAAATGGGACGACTCAGCAATACATGCATGAAAAACGAATTTCAGAAATATATGCCATAAAAAATGAAATCAACACTTGGATCCCTTAGATCTGACAATATAACATCTAAATCCAAGAATAGACAAGAAACAAATCAAACTAGGTGAGGTAAATAGACCTCCCACACCTAGTATAGCTCAAAAATGCGGAAACCCCAAAACTACTGCAACATGAAATTACTGCATAAAGAGACAACGTAGTCTACTGAGGGTTTATAAACAGAAAAAGAAAAGAAAAATAGATCTAATATTATATTAAACAATATGGCCCATGAACTGAGATCTAGCCTCCTTTATACAAAATCTAGACAACCCAGAAAGGGTTTCTAGGAATCCACCAAAATAAAAATGGTGATATTCAGCAATAAGACTGAATAATCACTGAAAACTGAAGCACAGGAGTATAGAAAGCTGAATTTATGTAGATCTGATCAAAGGTCTTCCCCCATGGAAGGATCAACCCTCAAATCACAGGAAAACTCCCAAAAAGAACCACAAGATACACCGTTGAAACTGCCGTCCAGAAATAACGAAATTCCAGACTAGAATAACACTGTAAGTGATGAAAATAGGTTGGCCTATTGCCACAGGTCTAAAATAAGCTCAGGAACCCTCCAAACTGATCTTTCGAAGAAGGAATCCTTCCTCCTATGCAAAACCAACTCAGAAAGTGGGGTTCTCAATCCTCCACTGCAACACAACGTTATAATTTTGCAGAAATAACGTTGTAGCTGAAGACTGAAGCTTGGCCCTAATGCTATATGTGTGGATGATATATCAGGTCTCTCCCAAGAGCTCCTCAAAGGGAAGAGATGGAATTCCTAAACAGGAATACCTTAGTGCTAAACATCACCAACAATCTTAGCTAAACAACTGAAGAGAGAAAAGTCTAAGCAGACACATCAAAATATCATTCATAAGCTAACCCCATATGGCTTCCATCCTCTTCCTTATAAAATAAGTGATCCTTCTCACCTTGGGTCCCACTAATTAGGGTTTCCACCATCACACAAACAATCTCCCTCCAAAAACTGTGTTGTATCTTCATCAATGCCACTCCTCCAAAACAACGTTGTTTGATTTGGTCAAGGTTGACCTATTCAACCTATTTAGCCCTTTTCATACCTAATGGTCTTCAATCTAGCTCGCAAATAGTTGTCTAGACTGATCCTCATTCATATTGAGCTATTTTTATTGATGATCCACTCCTCCCACATTAATGTTGTTGACTTGGTCAAACTTGACTTTGTCCACTTCCATTATGCCTTGTTCACACATGAGAGTGCTAGATCCAGTTATTATTATGATCCCTTTTCACATCAAGAGGAATTTTATGCTTATTCAAGATAAGTATGGGTATTTTCCCCATTTATTCATCTACAAGGTGCTAAAAGCAAAAATCAATATTCCTATTAGCTGCATACTAATTTAGGAATATTACAGTCCTCCCCTCCAAAATGTTGCTTGTTCTCAAGAAACTGCAAGGATAGAACTGAAGAGTCTCCCCTCCTCCTACTGTAGCATCCACATAAGATAAACTCCTCCAAAGAATGAGATGATGTCTCAACAATAAATCCCCATATTGCCCCTCCCTAGCATGCAAGCTAGCTAAAGAGCTACCATCATGAAGAAGTAAAGTACTCAAGGAGGCAATAAAGTGTTGTCTAGAGGTCCCTTTGAGGAATGGGATCTAAAATGTGTTGGGAACCATCATTCCCATGTGGAGCCTCCATCCCCAAGCAATCATCCATACAAGATGAGTCACCTCCCAATATGGCAACTTCTGAAAATTCTTCTCCACCTCTGGCTCCCGCAATATAGGTGGGCTGAAAATCTGAACATGGTAGACAAAGTAGCCTACCCCACGCTGTCCTTTTCTCCACTAATGATAAGTGTAGAGTAGCTGTTGATATTGGGTTGCAATAATGTTGCCCTCGAGTGGCAATATGAAGACTAGATCTCCAAAGATCTCTTCCCCAACGTTGTGAATCAAGCTGGAACAAACCATCCCATATGTGATGAATAGGACATGGTCAGCACATGGCATCCAAATGAGAAAAATACTGAAGGTTTTATATAGTACTAAAAGGTACCAACAATTTTCCAAGTGGTCACAACGCAATTTTTCTAACTGCTGCTTCAGAAAATAACATGGCAAGTTGTTTCTTGACAAAGGGCTAGTTATGTATGTCATCACATCTACTAGTGAATAGAAAATGGTTGCGTACATCAACTAAGCATACATGAAATAACAAAACACTTGCCCAAGGTTATACAAAATATGGTTGAATCCATCATAATAGCTGGCCAAAAATTGCCCATGGAGCCCAATAAGAAGCTTGCCCTCTTGTGGAGCAATGCATTGTATAGAAATGGTAAGAGAATGCAAATACCGTGTTAGATAATCAATAGATGCAAAAAAAATATTCTTACCATGTGCTAAAAGTAAGATGATGCATATGTACATGAATAAGCCCTCACATAGTGGTATGACATACTCCCATGAAGAGGAATGAACCATGTGCTACATGAAGGTCTCCCTTCTTATGCTTGGAAATCCAAGTTAAGAAGATCATATCAATGTAATAGATGTTTTCATCCACTAATCCATAACTCTCACCTCCTCCTTGTCCACCAAGTGCATCAAATGTGAAGTGATCCTGGGGACACTCCATCAATAAACCCAAACTCCAAAGTGACAATGTTGTTGGCCTATGCAAATAAGCTCCTGCCAACTCATAGCTCCATTCTTCGACATGCCCATTGTCAAAGAAATCTCCCACAATGCTGCTATATATAGGAAGTTCCTCCCAAAGTGGAAGTACCTCCTGATCATCCAAGGCTAAGGAGTAGCCCCTTTGCACCATGATAGTGCCATCTCCTACTCCTGCAACATCATGCAAAGTATGAGAGCAAATATTCCCATGCTCTCCCAAGAACAACCAAAGAAACAATAGTTTTTGTTGCCTCCTCATACCTCCATCATACAAATATTGTGGTGAAAATATAATGATTGACATGAAGGTTGTCATATTAACACAACGCATCCACATTCCTTGCTGCCATATGATGCAAGTGCCCTGCCAAACTTTCTCCACCCACATACCCTTTGAAAGAGGATATGTCACATGATGGCCAAACTCTTTCAAGAGTAGCCAATGCAGCCAAGCCTCCTGTTGCCCAGTGTCATATATTTGCAAGTATCTTTCCAGCCTCTTGCTCACCATCCACACCCATTCATCCAAATGTGGGTGCCTCCCATCATGCTCAACCTTGGTACCCTTCCAATGAAGACTACCATCCTCCCAAATCAGATTTCTCTTCTTGCATTTCATGGGATGTTGAAATGCAAACCGTTGGAGATCTCCTAGAGAAGATCCCACACCAATAACCCTCTTGAGTCCATAAATATTCAAGTGTGTTGGAGGCAAAACCTCCTCATAGGCCTACACAATTCTCATCCCAATAGATCCATCACAATGATGAAAGACAAAGTTTCTCTCATTGATCAACTGCTCATCCAATCTCATACAAGTGTAATGGTCATTAGAATGCTCTAATGATAGCTGGCCCCCCAACTGTTCATTGCTGCCTAATGACAACACTGTCATCATCCTCCTCAAGGGTGTATTTTCTATCTCATGCTCCAACTCAAGGATGAACATAGGGTTATGCATAGGGTTGTTCAGGATAAATTTCATCATATCCTTCAAAAATCCACACTCCAACCCCAAGTGTTGTGTGCAACTCAACCATGGCACATTAGGATGATTATTCATCCCCTCCTTGAATAAGTCAAGGTTGAATAACGCAGTGCAATCCTGCTGCTCCCAACCAATAGTATCTGTTGATCCTAGATCATGCAAAGGCAAGTTTCCACATTCCTCCATAAGATTTGATGAAATAAAAAGTGGATAATTAAGCATACTTTGGTGGAACTTGGGAACATCTTGTATGATTGCAAGAGCTCCTTCCTCCAATGTGTTGTCTCCCCCAACTGCTGATGTTGATGGTTGATCCTCCATAGTTGTACCAGCGCTGGTACAAACCTCCTCAAGTGGTGGTGAAGGGTTCTCCCCTTCTGATGTCTTCTTGTCAAATATTTTGATCACCCTTTGAGTGAAATATACAAAAGTAGACACTCTTGCATGACACACATGGCTGAACCACCAAATTATTGCCTTGCCCTCAAGGTGCAGCACTGAGATCTCAAGAGCCTCTCTTTCTACCACCGGATGTAGTAGGAAGAATGCATCTAACTTCATCACCCAAGCCTTTGTTGTAAATGTGGATGATCCATCAAAAGTAGATGATAGAAATATATTTCCTCTCATCCTCCTATTGCTGTAGGGCCTCCTTTCTTCTTCCAGCTGAATAAACTGAGGAAGAGCTAGAGTCTCCTTGAAAGCTTTAGGTTGTGACTTGTATTCTACCAGGGATCCACTTAGGATCTCATATTCCAAGTGCCCTCCATCTCCATGCCTTTTGTATTCTTCCTCAAAAGGAAAAAGAAAAGTGTAATGATTTGGAGCTTTCTGCAACATTGGTTCTTTATTTTGAGAATAGGAAGTACATGGCCCTCCCTCTTCTTGAGACCCTCTAGAAGTTTCATTGTTTCTCTTCTCTTCTTTCTGCTTAACCTCCTTGGAGAGGTTCTTCATAGATCTGAAAAATGATGAGACAAAGCTCATTCTCTCCATCACCCTATTATTATAGCATCTTGCCTTGAAGTCCACAGGCTGCGCCAAAGACCTTGCTCTAATACCACTGTAATATTCCAAAATGGGATTGCTCATAAATGCGTGCATGAAAAACGAATTTTCAGAAATATATGCTATAAAAAATGAAATCAACACTTGGATCCCTTATATTTGACAATATACCATCTAAATCCAAGAATAGATCAGAAACAAATAAAACTAGGTGAGGTAAACAGACCTCCCACACCTAGTATAGCTCAAAAATGCGGAAACCCCAAAACTACTGCAACATGAAATTACTACATAAAGATACAGTGCAGTCTAATGAGGGTTTATACATAGAAATAGTAGAGACAAATATATTTTATATTATATTAAAAAATATGGCCCATGAACTGAGATCTAGTCTCCTTTATAAAAAATCTAGAGAACCCGGAAAGGGTTTCTAGGAATCCACCCAAATACAAATGGTGATCTTCAGCAATAAGACTGAATAATCACTGAAAAATGAAGCACAGGAGTATATAAGGCTGAAATGATGTAGATCTTATCAAATTTCTTCCCCCATGGAAGGATCAACCCTCCAATCACAGGAAAACTCCCAAAAAGAACCACAATATACACTATTGAAACTGCCCTCCAAAAATAACGCAATTCCAGACTGGAATAACATTGTAAGTGATGGAAATAGGTTGGCCTACTACCACAGGTCTGAAATAAGCACAGGAACCCTCCAAACTGATCTCCCAAAGAAGGAATATTTCCTCCTATGATAAACCAACTCAGAAAGTGGGGTTCTCAATCCTCCACTGCAACACCCTGCAACACAACGTTATACTTCTACAGAAATAATGATGTAGCTGAAGACTGAAGCTTGGCCCTAATGCCAGATGTGTGGAATGATAGATCAGGTCTCTCCCAAGAGCTTCTCAAAGGAAAGAGATGGAATTCCTAAATAGGAATACCTTAGTGCTAAACAACACCAACAATCTTAGCTAAACAACTGAAGAGAGAAAAGTCTAAGCAGAAAAATAAAAATATCATTCATAAGAAAACTCCATATGGCTGCCATCCTCTTCCTTATAAACTAAGTGAGCCTTCTCACCTTGGGTCCCACTCATTAGGGTTTCCACCATCACACAAAAAATCTCCCTCCAAAAACTGCATTGTACCTTCATCAATGCCACTCCTCCATAATAGCGTTGTTTGATTTGGTCAAGGTTGACCTCTTCAACCTGCTTAATCCCTTTTCATACCTAAGGGTATTCAATCTAGCTCACATATAGTTATCTAGACCAATCCTCATTCATATTGAGCTCTTTTTATCGATGATCCACTCCTCCCACATTAATGTTGTTGACTTGGTCAAACTTGACTTTGTCCACCTCCATTATGCCTTGTTCACACATGAGAGTGCTAGATCCAGTTATTATTATGATCCTCCCTTTTCACATCAAGAGGGATTTTATGCTTATTCAAGATAAGTATGGGTCTTTTCCCCATTTATTCATCCACCAGGTGCTAAAAGAAAAAATCAATATTCCTATTAGCTGCATGCTAATTTAGGAATATTGCAGTCCTCCCCTCCAAAATGTTGCTTGTTCTCAAGAAAATGCAAGGATAGAACTGAAGAGTCTCCCCTCCTCCTACTGTAGCATCCACATAAGATAAAATCCTCCAAAGAATGAGATGTTGCCTCAACAATAAATCCCCATATTTCCCCTCCCCAGCATGCAAGCTAGCTAAAGAGCTATCATCATGAAGAAGTAAAGTACTCAAGGAGGTAATAAATTGTTGTCTAGAGGTCCCTTTGAGGAATGGGATCTGAAATTTTTTGGGAACCATCATTCCCATGTGGATCCTCCATCCCCAAGCAATCATCCATACAAGATGAGTCACCTCCCAATATGGAAACTCCTGAAACTTCTTCTCCACCTTTGGCTCCCGCAATATAGGTGGGTTGAAAATCTGAACATGGTAGAAAAATTAGCCAACCCCATGTTGTCCTTTTCTCCACTCATGATAAGTGTATAGTAGCTGCTGATCTTGGGCTGCAATAATGTTACCCTCGAGTGGCAAGATGAAGACTAGATCTTCAAATATCTCTTCCTCGACATTGTGAATCAAGCTGGTCCAAACCATCCCATATGTGATGAATAGGACATGGTCACCACATGGCATCCAAATGAGAAAAATACTGAAGGTTTCATATAGTACTAAAAGGTACCAACAGTTTCCCAAGTGGTCACAATGCAGTTTTTCTAACTGCTACTTCAGAAAATAACATGGCAAGTTGTTTCTTGAAAAATGGCTAGTTATGTATGTCATCACATCTACTATTGAATAGTAAATGGCTGGGCACATCAATTAAGTATACATGAAATAATAAAACACTTGCCTAAGGTTATACAAAAGATGGTTGTCTCCATCATAATAGTTGGCCAAAAATTTCCCATGGAGCCCAATAAGAAGCTTGCCCTCTTGTGGAGCAATGCATTGTATAGAAATGGTAAGAGAATGCAAATACCGTGTTAGATAATCAATAGATGCAAAAACAATATTCTTACCATGTGATGAAATTAAGATGATGCATATGTACATGAATAAGCCCTCCATAGTGGTATGACATACTCCCATGAAGAGGAATGAACCATGTGCTGCATGAAGGTCTCCCTTCTTATGCCTAGAAATCCAATTTAAGAATATCATATCAATTTAATAGATGTTTTCATTCACTACTCCATCACTCTCACCTCCTCCTTGTCCACCAAGTGCATCAAATGTGAAGTGATCCTGGGGACACTCCATCAATAAACCCAAACTCCAAAGTGACAGTGTTGTTGGCCTGTGCAAATAAGCTCCTGCCAACTCATAGCTCCATTCTTCGACATGCCCATTGTCAAAGACATCTCCCATAATGCTGCTATATATAAGAAGTTCCTTCCAAAGTGGAAGTACCTTCTGATCATCCAAGGCTAAGGAGTAGAAAATTTGCACCATGATAGTGCCTTCTCCTACTCCTGCAACATCATGCAAAGTATGAGAGCAAATCTGCCCATGCTCTCCCAAGAACAACCAAAGCAACAATAGTTTTTGCTACCTCCTCATACCTCCATCATACAAATCATGTGGTGAAAACATAATGATTGACATGAAGTATTTCATATTAACACAACACATCCACACTCCTTGCTGCCATATGATGCAAGTACCCTGCCAAACTTTCTCCACCCACATACCCTTTGAAAAAGGATATGTCACATGATGACCAAAATATTTCAAGAGTAGCCAACACAGCCAAACCTCTTGTTGCCCAATTTCATATATTTGCAAGTACCTTTACAGCCTCTTACTTACCATCCACACCCATTCATCCAAATGTGGGTGCCTCCCATCATGCTCAGCCTTGGTACCCTTCCAATGAAGACTACCATCCTCCCAAATCAGATTTCTCTTCTTGCATTTCATGGGATGCTGAAATGCAACCCTTTGGAGATATCCTAGAGAAGATCCCACACCAATGATCCTCTTGAATCCATAAAGATTCAAGTGTGCTGGAGGAAAAACCTCCTCATAGGCCTGCACAATGCTCATCCCAATAGATCCATCACAATGATGAAAGACAAAGTGTCTCTCATTGATCAACATCTCATCCAATATCATACAAGTGTAATGGTCATTAGAATTCTCTAATGATAGTTGGGCCCCAAACTGTTCACTGCTGCCTAATGACAATGCTGTCATCCTCCTCCTCAAGGGTGTATTTTCTGTCTCATGCTCCAACTCAAGGATGGACATAGAGTTCTGCATAGGGTTGTTCAGGATAAAGTTCATCATATCCTTCAAAAATTCACACTCCAAACCCAAGTGTTGTGTGCAGCTCAACCATGGCACGTTAGGATGATGATTCATCCCCTCCTTAAATAAGTCAAGGTTGCACAATGCAATGCAATCCTGCTGCTACCAACCAACAGTATGTGTTGATCCTATATCATTCAAAGGCAAGTTTCCACATTCCTCCATAAGATTTGCTAAAATAAAAAGAGGATAATTAAGCATACTTTAGTGGAACTTGGGAACATCTTGTATGACTGCAAGAGCTCCTTCCTCCAATGTGTTGGCTCCCCCAACTACTGATGTTGATGGCTGCTCCTCCATAGTTGTACCAGCGCTGGTACAAACCTCCTCAAGTGGTGGTGAAGGCTTCTCGCTTTCTGATGTCCTCTTGTCAAATCTTTTGATCACCCTTTGAGTGAAATATGAAAAATTAGACTCTCTTGCATGAACCACATGGCTAAACCACCAAATTCTTGCCTTGCCCTCAAGGTGCAGTGTTGAGATCTCAACAGCCTCTCCTTCTACCACTGGATGTAGTAGGAAGAATGCATCTAACTTCATCACCCAAGCCTTTGTTGTACATGTGGATGATCCATCAAAAGTAGACAATAGAAATATATTGCCTCTCATCCTCCTATTGCTGTAGGGCCTCCTTTCTTCTTCCAGTTGAATAAACTGAGGAAGAGCTAGAGTCTCCTTGAAAGCTTTAGGTTGTGACTTGTATTCTACCAGGTATCCACTTAGTATGTCATATTCCAAGTGCCCTCCATCTCCATGCCTTTTGTCTTCTTCCTCAAAAGGAAAAAGCAAAGTGTAATTATTTGGAGCTTTCTGCAACATTGGTTCTTTATTTTGAGAATAGGAAGTACATGGCCCTTCCTCTTCTTGAAACCCTCTAGAAGTTTCACCGTTTCTCTTCTCTTCTTTCTGCTTAACCTCCTTGGAGAGGTTCTTCATAGATTTTAAAAATGATGAGACAAAGATCATTCTCTCCATCATTATGATCTTTCCTTCTTCTTATAGCATCTTGGCTTGAAGTCCACATGCTGAGCCAAAGATCTTGCTCTGATACCACTGTAATATTCCAAAATGGGACTGCTCAGCAATACATGCATGAAAAACGCATTTTCAGAAATATGTGCTATAAAAAATTAAATCAACACTTGGATCCCTTAGATCTAACAATATACCATCTAAATCCAAGAATATATCAGAAACAAATCAAACTAGGTGAGGTAAACAGACCTCCCACACCTAGTATAGCTGAAAAATGAAGAAACCCCAAAACTAATGCAACTTGAAATTACTGCATAAAGAGACAACGCAGTCTAATGAGGGATTATACACAGAAATAGTAGAGACAAATATATCTGATATTATATTAAACAATATGGCCCATGAACTGAGGTATAGTCTCCTTTATACAAAATCTAGAGAACACAGAAAGGGTTTCTAGGAATCCACCCAAATACAAATGGTGATCTTCAGCAATAAGACTGAATAATCACTGCAAACTAAAGTGTGGGAGTATAGAAGGCTGAACTGATGTAGATCTGATGTAGATCTGATCAAAGGTCTTCCCCCATGCAAGGATCAACCCTCCAATCACAGGAAAACTCCCAAAAAGAACCATAATATACACTGTTGAAACTGCCCTCTAGAAATAACACAATTCCAGACTGGAATAATGCTGTAAGTGATGGAAATAGGTTGGAATACTGCCACAGGTCTGAAATAATCTCAGGAACACTCCAAACTGATCTCCCAAGGAAGGAATCCTTCCTCCTACGCCAAACGAACTCAGAAAGTGGGGTTCTCAATCTCCACTGCAACACCCTGCAACACAATGTTATACTTCTACAGAAATAATGTTGTAGCTGAAGACTGAAGCTTGGCCACAATGCCAGATGTGTGGAATTATATATCATTTCACTCCCAAGAGCTTCTCAAAGGGAAGAGATGGAATTCCTAAACAGGAATACCTTAGTGCTAAACAACACCAGCAATCTTAGCTAAACAGCTGAAGAGAGCAAAGTCTAAGCAGACACATCAAAATATCATTCATAAGCTAACTCCATATGGCTACCATCCTCTTCCTTATAAACTATGTGAGCCTTCCCGCCTTAGGTCCCAATCATTAGGGTTTCCACCATCACACAAACAATCTCCCTCCAAAAATTGTGTCAATGTACCTTAATCAATGCTAGTCCTCCATAACAGCGCTGTTTGATTTGATCAAGGTTGACCTCTTCAACCTACTTCAACCCTTTTCATACCTAAGGGTATTCAATCCAGCTCACATATAGTTGTCTAGACTGATCCTCGTTCATATTGAGCTATTTTTATTGATGATCCACGCCTCCCACATTAATGTTTTTGACTTGGTCAAACTTGACTTTGTCCACCTGCATTATGCCTTGTTCACACATGAGAGTGCTAGATCCAGTTATTATTATGATCCCTTTTCACATCAAGAGGGATTTTATGCTTATTCAAGATAAGTATGGGTCTTTTCCCCATTTATTCATCTACTAGGTGCTAAAATAAAAAATCAATATTCCTATTAGTTGCATGCTATTAGGAATATTACAGTCCTCCCCTCCCAAATGTTGCTTGTCCTCAAGCAACTGCAAGGATAGAACTGAAGAGTCTCCCCTCCTCCTACTGTAGCATCCACATAAGATAAACTCCTCCAAAGAATGAGATGTTGTCTCAACAATAAATCCCCATATTGCCCCTCCCTAGGATGCAAGCTAGCTAAAGAGCTATCATCATGAAGAAGTAAAGTACGCAAGGAGGCAATAAAGGGTTGTCCAGAGGTCCCTTTGAGGAATGGGATCTGAAATGTGTTGGGAACCATCATTCCCCTATGGATCCTCCATCCCCAAGAGATCATCCATACAAGATGAGTCACCTCCCAATATGGCAACTCCTGAAAATTCTTCTCCACCTTTGGCTCCCACAATATAGGTGGGCTGAAAATCTGAACATGGTAGAAAAAGTAGCCTACCCCACACTTTCCTTTTCTCCACTCATGATAAGTGTATAGTAGCTGCTGATCTTGGGCTACAATAATTTTTCCCTCGAGTGGCAAGATGAAGACTAGATCTCCAAATATCTCTTCCCCAACATTGTGAATCAAGCTGGCCCAAACCATCCCATATGTGATGAATAGGACGTGGTCACCACATGGCATCAAATGAGAAAAATACTAAAGGTTTCATATAGTGCTGAAAGGTACCAATAGTTTCCCAAGCGGTCACAACGCAATTTTTCTAACTGTTCCTTCAGAAAATAACATGGCAAGTTGTTTCTTGACAAATGGCTAGTTATGTATGTCATCACATCTACTAGTGAATAGTAAATGGCTGGGTACATCAACTGAGCATACATGAAATAATAAAACACTTGCCCAAGGTTATACAAAATATGGTTGTCTCCATCATAATAGTTGGCCAAAAATTGGCCATGGAGCCCAATAAGAAGCTTGCCCTCTTGTGGAGCAATGCACTGTATAGAAATGGTAAGAGAATCCAAATACCGTGTTAGATAATCAATAGATGAAAAAACAATATTCTTACCATGTGCTAAAAGTAAGATGATGCATATGTACATGAATATGTCCTCCATAGTGGTATGACATACTCCCATGAAGAGGAATGAACCATGTGCTGCATGAAGATCTCCCTTCTTATGCTTGGAAATCCTATTTAAGAAGATCATATCAATGTTATAGATGTTTTCATCCACTACTACATCACTCTCACCTCCTCCTTGTCCACCAAGTGCATCAAATGTGAAGTGATCCTTGGGACACTCCATCAATAAACCCAAACTCCAAAGTGACAATGTTGTTTGCCTATGCAAATAAGCTCCTGCCAACTCATAGCTCCATTCTTCGACATGCCCATTGTCAAAGACATCTCCCACAATGCTGCTATATATAAGAAGTTGCTTCCAAAGTGGAAGTACCTCCTAATCATCCAAGGCTAAGGAGTGTTGAAGATTGCAACAAGAAACAGTGAAGGAGGCATCCTGAAACATCATTCCTGATCCTAGTTGGAAAATAATCACTTAAACTAGATGGGTCCCACACAAGTATTTTTGTCGCAAAGTCTATTTTTAGACATGTCGATCATATTCTATGAGTTGCGGGATGCTATTTGTGGATGGTTGGTCAAGTTGGAAAAATAGATGGATTTCTATTTTTAGACATATTGGGCGGAATCTATTTTTAGACCGCGCCTAAAAATAGATATGTTGAATATTATTAGCTCTTAATAATATTTGGACTCTAAACATTTTGCCTTCGAGCACTTCGGCTTAAGTGCAGAGATGTGGCATGCGCAGGCCGATAAGGAATTACGCTTATTCGAGGGTTTACTAGAGCTAATGCATGAGGACTTCGCTAGAACTCATGTGATAGAGTTTGGTGGAGTTATAGAAGTAGTTGGTGGAGTTGTATTTATTTTAACTCAGTTAGACTCAGTTGAGCTAGTTGTATCTAGTCTAACTAATTGATACACTAGTGAGAGTGGTGTGAATTAATTAGTTAATTAATTCACTAAATAATAACTCATTAATCAACTGAATAATAAATCAGTTAACTACAGTGCATGGCAGTTTCAGTGGAGACCAGTGGAGAGATAGGTGAAAGAGCAAGTGTGACTATCAGTTGTGACTATATTGATTCATTGATTGCATCCAACACTCAGTGGAGATGCCTATGAGGATTGCATGAGAAATGCAAGAGATATTCGAGTTCATTCGGATCCATTCTTCAGCAGGGATTGCACAGTAGAGGCAAGCTAGCAGGTGGCAAGGATTGGTGCATGGATTTGCAAGATCGGGCCTGATTAGTGTGTAGCGATTGTATTCTACTGAGAGCTTGATATGATTAGCTTTGTATGAGGATTGTTACATGATCTCTATGACATATCTTATATACAGGTATTTTGGGTTTTCAGCTTCAGGCTTTCCCGTTAAACCACTGTGTTCATATGTGTGAATTTTTATTGTTTCATGTGTGCATTGCTATCTTGATTTTATTTCCGCAAATGATCAATGGTGGAATAGATTCTGCATTTTGCATGAAGTTAAAATAGTGTGAGATCAGGAGAATCTTGGACATATGCATGCGTAGTGCATATAATTTCTACATGGTATCAGAGCAAATGATCATAGAAGATTGCAATTATTGAAGCGGTTGAGTTTTGTGCTGGTGGAATTCGAATCTGCTGCAGTGTTTTCTTGGTGTCGAAGTTAAGCATTCATTGAATTGTCTTTCAACGGATTGTGATTGGAGTATGCCCTTGATGGGAGCTCAAATTATATTGCATGGAAGGACAAGATGGAGGCGATGCTGGATGATACTGGGTTGAAGTAGTTCATCAATAGCGATGTTCCTAACCCGGGTTCTAGCGATGCAGCCGCACTTGACGCATGGCAAAAGAAGGTAGCAAAGTGTCAAAGGATTTTGTTGGAAGGTGTGAAGGATCACATTGTGTCTAGCCTTCACGGTAAAGCCACTCCATTCTTAATGTGGAAGGCTTTGACATAATTGTTCCAAAGCAAAAGTGACCAAAGGAAGTTGGCACTTAAAGACAAGCTCAGAAAAATAAAAGTGGAGAAGAATGACATTATTCCGGTATACTTGACAAAGTTTGTCCACTGCAGGGATGAGCTTGGGAGTGTAGGAGGCAGTGTGGATGAAGAAGACTTGGTGAGCTTGGCTCTCCTTGGGCTTCCGAAGAGTTGGCATAGCTACGAAGACTCTGTCAATGGACGGGAGAAACTGCGAGGATGGGAGAGACTTTGGTCGGATCTTGTGCAGGAGGAGATAAGGCGGGATACTAGGGATGGATCTTCATCGAGGAATGAAGATGAAGAAGATTTCACTTTGGTTGCCAAGGAAAATAAGAAGAAGGGGAAGAAATTCCATTCTATATCTGAGGCTAGTGAAGATGGCAAAGAGTGTGACATGTCCAAAGTGAAGTGTTTTCATTGTCACGAACATGGGAATTTCGCCACAAATTGTCCACAGAAGAAGAAGAACAAGCAGGCTACTGGAGCTGTAGCTGGTGAGGCTCTTGCCTCGCAATTTGAGCTTGACTTCTCATTGATCGCATGCATGGTGTCTAGTGCATTGGGATCGGGGTGGTACTTTGATAGTGGTGCTTCCTTTCACATGACGGGAGATGTGAACCTTTTCAATGACTTGGTGGAGAAAGATATCCAGTTGCATGTTGAGTTGGGTGATAATGGAGGATACAATGCAACCGGCATTGGTACCATTACCTTTCAGAGGGAGTCAGGTAAACTCATTCTTTTACAAGATATAGTGCATGTTCCAGGTTTAAAGAAGAATTTAATCTCAGTCGCAATGTTAGAGGATAAAGGCTATGATGTTGTCTATAGTGAAGGAAAATTTTTCCTTCGATACAAAGTAAGAGGACAAGTCAAGAAGGTTGGGATTCGAGCGAAGAATCTTTACAGACTTGAAGTAGATGGGATTTCTACGGAGCTTCCTACTGTTGGGAAGTGCGAGAAAGACATGCAATTGAAGCTTGAGAGGGAGTTTGATTTGCATGCAGGTAAGAGTGAACCTAGGGATGTGGAGGAGCCACAATATGAGGATCATGGAGTGGGAGAAACCACTCATGCAGAAAAATTTCGTGCCAGATGGGCAGAGGGAGTGCATGCAGCTATACCACCAAGTGAGAGGTGGGGCGACATGCATGAGTAATCCCAAGAGGATATTTCTGGGTAGGATTCATGGAGATGGTGTGGATCTCATGAATTGAACCTGGCTACGAGGTGCCCACAGAGTAGCAGTAGCATGATTAGTTGGATTGATGCGAGCAAATCAAAGTGACAATGTCGGATACTGGAGCGCGGTTCAGAGTTGACAGCAAGTGTAGAGTGCATGGGTGCAGAGTTGTTAGGTCCCTATATTAATAGTATAGCCCCTTATTATGTTAGTGCAGCCCCCCTTATTTTTATTATTGTATCCCTGTAACCCCCATATTGTTATTATTGTGCCCTTAAATTATTATTGTTAGGTCGGCTAGGATTACATTGTGGCCCCACTAGAATTATATTATGGCCCCATGGACTCCTATATATAGAGGAGGTTTTGTTCATTTGTATCATCCAAGAATTGTTCATTTATGTAATGTATTGGAGGTTTCCCCCTCGAAGTGGCTTATTTATAAGGCGTTGATATCTCTTTCCTTCTATTTTTGGAGCTGGTTACGCAACATTTGGTATCAGAGCTTTGGATTCTACGGTTTCGCTGCTCCAAATAGGTCATCGTGGCATTTTCGCTATAACTTTTTTTCTACGAAGCTTCAGAAGCTGAAATTTTTAGGGTGTGAAGCCGAAATTCTGAGGAAGTTTTTCTAAAAATTTCAGAGCTTGGTTCGCAATATTTTCGGAGATATGATCTGTGGAATTTAGGTATTTTTTCAGGCTCCTAAACAGGTCATCGTGGAATTTGCGCTATAAATTTTTTTCTACGAAGGTTCAAGATCTGAAATTCATATGGTGCGAAGCTGAAATCATGAGGAAATTCGTCAAAAACTTTCAGAGCTTGGTTCACAATATTTTGGGAGATATGATCTGTGGAATGTAGTGCTTTTTCAGGCTCCTGAATCTCATCTCAAAGAGGTGATCGTGGGAAAAGTTCAATAACTTTCTCTCTGGGCATCGGATTAGAGTGCCGTAAAAATTGGTTGCAAGTACACAGACTGTAGTTTCTTGGCTATCATTTTCAGAAACAAAGGATGAAACAGTGACACGTGGCAAGTCGTACAAGTTCTCTCTACTGAACCAGTCCAAAATTTGGTCATTGTGGGAGATTGGAAATCAGATTAGACCTGTGGAATTTGAAAGATAATTCAGAGGGCTACGTTGGTCCCGAAATTCAGATATTGAAGTGCTTCAATCACAGAGATAATTCAATTTCAATATCGAGCTCCTCAAAAGCAAGAAAAAGGTGTGTATTTTTTTCCGAATTGCATAAGTCTTGTTTGAAGAATCAATTTGAATTGATTCCAAGGGCATATTGTAGAATATATATCAGTATTGGGTTCTAAAACATGCCTCGTAAAAATAATTCCACACCCATTAAGCCTTCAGAAGGGTCTACTATGACTCATGAAGATGAAGAATTGCAACATGATCTATCAAAATTACAAGAGCAAGTGCAACAAATTTCACTCTCAACAAAAAATGAAATGGAAGTTTTGAAGAAAGGCGTGGAAGCTAAGATGAATGGTTTGGAAGCTAAGATGGATGGCATGGAAGTGGCCATGGAAGCTAAGATGGATGACGTGAAAGACAACATGGAAAACATGAAGAATGATCTAAAAGCATACATGGAAGGCTTGATGACAAGCTTAAAACAAGAAATGATTCCTAATGGTGGAAATATAGTAGAAGAACCTCATGATGAGAACAAAATAAATGTTAATCGTGATTTCATAAACTCTAATGTTGGTGGGAAGAACCACCATATTCCAAAAATGGATATGAGGAAGTTTGATGGAAAGGATCCTGTAACATGGATACTACAGATGGAGCAATATTTTGATCTCCATAATGTGCAAAACACACAAAAGGTACGCATCACAACTTTACATTTAGAACAAAATACATTTGTATGGTATCGATGGATTTGCTCCTGTAAAAAAATTGTCACTTGGTCAATTTTTACGGAGGAAATGATAGCACATTATGAGGATACAAAGAGCAACACCTTCTTTAGCCAATTGATAAATCTCAAACAAAGGGTTTAGTGGGGCAGCACATTGAGGACTTCCAAAAATTGAATATAAGGGTAACTGATATTCCAGAGGAACACAGGATTGATCTCTTCATAGGCACTTTAAAGGATAACATCCAACATGAAGTTCGCGTTTTGGAACCTGATTCATTGGAGAAGGCATTCAAGTTGGCAAGAAAAGTTGAATGTAAAATTATGGCGACAAGGAAGCCTACCACTCAATTCTATAAAGAAGGAAGTGTTGCTATGCCTAGATTTCTACAACCTACAAGGTTGACACCACAACAATTGGAAGAAAAAGAGCAAAAGGGCTTTGCTACAGTTGTGATAGCAAATACACTAAAGGTCATAAGTGTGCTGAGAAGAAATTATTTTACATAGATTGTGAAGAGGAAGAAGAAAATGAACAAGAAGAGGATATACACCAGGAACCAGCTCTAGAAGAGGAAGAAATGAATCCGACCATATCGTGTAATGCACTCGCAGGAATTACCACTCCTCAAACTCTCAAGATAGAAGGACATATCAAGAAGAAAAAGGTAATAGTGTTGATTGATTCAGGTAGCACCCATAATTTTATTCATTGCAAGGTAGCCAAGGAATTAAATTGTTTCCTATACCCAGCACCAGAATGTCAAGTGATGTTTGCAAATGGAGGAACTATAAATTGCTCTGGAAAATTCCATAATATCAAGCTAACCATGGGGGAATATGTATTGACTAGTCCAATGCTTTCCATTCCTATGGGAGGTGCTGATGTTGTACTAGGAGTATAATGGTTACAATATTTGGGGACGATAGCTTTTAATTTTCAAGAACTTTTCTTGAAATTTTGTTCAGAAGGAAAGGAAGTCGAATTACGAGGTATTACAGGGAAGCCGGGAAAGATAATAAGCTCTAATGTCATGAAAAAGCTTATAAATAAAGAACAACGAGGTGTAATTGCACAATTATGCTCACTAGAAGTTCCAACTTCAAAATCATCTATTTCTGCAGATCTCCAACAAGTCTTGGACAATCATTCCAAGGTGTTTGAAACTCCCAAAGGACTCCCACCTATTCGTGATCATGATCATGCTATTCATTTGATTCCAGGAAGTGTTCCTCCAAACATCCGGCGTTATAGATATCCTTACTTCCAAAAGAGCGAAATTGAACGCATGATTGCAGAAATGTTAGAGGCGGGTATAATTCAACCTAGTCAAAGTTCTTTCTCTGCTCCTGTAGTATTGGTACACAAGAAGGATGGATCATGGCGAATGTGTCCAGATTATAGGGAGCTCAATAAGCTCACCGTTAAAGATAAATTTCCCATTCCTGTGATTGACGAATTATTGGATGAATTACATGGAGCAATTTATTTTACCAAGTTGGATCTTCGTTCAGGATATCATCAAATTAGAATGAAGACCGAAGATATTCCAAAAACAGCATTTCAAACTCATGAAGGTCATTATGAATTTTTGGTCATGCCTTTGGCCTTACCAATGCACCTTCTACATTTCAAGGGTTGATGAATTCCATTTTCAAACCCTTCCTTAGAAAATTTGTGCTAGTATTTTTTGATGATATACTAATCTACAATAGGTCTTGGAAGGATCATGTTGAACATGTTGACAGGGCGCTAAAACTATTGCAGGAGAAACAATTATAGGCAAAAAATTCCAAATGTTTCTTTGGAGTACAAGAGGTGGAATATCTGGGTCATATTGTATCTCACGAGGGTGTTAAAGTAGACCCTAACAAAATTAAAGCCATTAAGGAATGGAAAGTCCCCACAAACATAAAGCAGTTGCGAGGATTTCTCGAGTTAACAGGGTATTATCGCAAGTTTGTTAAGAATTATGGGAGAATAGCAGCACCTCTAACAACATTATTGAAGAAAGATGCATTTTAATGGACTCCTGAAGCAACTAAGGCCTTTGAACATCTTAAAGAGGCAATGTGCCTAGCACCGGTCTTAGCTACGCCAGACTTCACAAAAACCTTTATCGTGGAATGTGATGCCTCAGGAAATGGAATTGGTGCTGTTTTAATGCAGGAAGGAAGACCCATTGCTTTTGAAAGTCGTCCAATCAAAGGAAAGTATTTACAAAAACCTATTTATGAGAAGGAAATGTTAGCAATACCGCATGCACTAAAGAAATGGCGAACTTACCTAATGGGAAGACACTTCAAGGTAAAAACTGATCATGATAGTCTTAAACACTTTTTGGAACAAAGACTATCGTCAAAAGAGCAGCAAAAATGGGTCACAAAGATGTTGGGTTATGACTTTGAAATAATCTAAAAAAAAGGAAAGCTTAATGTTGTTGTAGATGCACTCTCAAGAAAGAATGAAGAGGTGGAAGCATTGCTTTGTTCCATTTCTATTATCCAACCAGATTGTATAACCGAAGCAAGAGACGAATGGAAGAAGGACAAAGATGTATGGACACTCATTCAAAAGTTGCAGCAAGATCCTAGTACATCTGATACATTTAGTTGGAAAAATGATTCCTTATGGTACACAGATCGCTTATATCTTTGTAAGAATTCCCAACTAAAACAAAAGATTCTTCTGGAATTGCACACTTCTCCTTTAGGAGGACACTCAGGATTTTTAAAAACTTACCACAGGGTGAAGAAAGAATTTTTTTGGGATGGCCTTAAATCTGATATTCAAAAGTTTGTGGCGGAATGTTTGGTTTGCCAGCAGAATAAAGTGGAGACAATTAAGACCCCGGGACTTCTACAACCTTTATCCATTCCAAGTCAACGTTGGGAGGAGATTTCAATGGATTTTATCACATGTTTACCTAAGTCCGAAGGAAAGAATGTCATCATGGTGGTAGTTGATAGACTTACCAAGTATGCACACTTTTGTGCATTATCTCATCCATTTAAAGCAAGTAGAGTTGCTACTACATTTATGGACAGAATTCAAAAGCTACATGGAAGCCCAAGGGTTATTGTGAGCGACAGAGATCCCATTTTTACCGGAAATTTTTGGACGGAGTTATTTTCTTGTTTGGGTACTCAATTAGCTCATAGCTCATCTTATCATCCTCAATCTGATGGTCAAACTGAGATAGTAAATAAATGTTTGGAAGGATATCTTCGTTGTTTTGTATCTGATAAACAAACACAATGGGTCAAGTGGTTACCTCTTGCTGAATGGTGGTATAACACTTCCTTCCATACTGCAGCAAAAATGACCCCATTTATGGCACTTTATGGATATCAGCCACCATCCATCACATCATATTTAAGAGAAAATTCGAAGGTTCAAGCAGTGGAAGATCACATCGAGCATCAGCAAGAAGTTCTCCAACTCTTAAAGGATAACCTCAATTTGGCACAAAATCGAATGAAACAACAGGCAGATCAACATCGCAGCGAGAGAAGTTTTGATGTAGGTGATTGGGTATTTTTACGGCTACAACCATACAAACAAATGTCCCTCAAGCAAGCTAAGAAGGATAATAAATTATCACCAAAGTAATATGGTCCTTACAAGGTGTTGCAAAAGATTGGTTCTATGGCATACAAATTGGAGCTTCCTGCTTCTTCGCGAGTACATCCAGTTTTCCATGTTTCATGCTTAAAGAAGGTTATAGGTGAAAATCTTCCAGTTCAAACAATATTGCCAGAACTTGATGAGGAAGGAAAAATCATATTGGAACCCGAAGCGGTCATGGAAACAAGAACTCGACAACTACGGAATCGATCAATTTCAGAGTATCTCATCAAGTGGAAGAACTTACCCACTGAAGATTCTACATGGGAGGATGAGAATTTTATGCAGAAGCACCCAGAGCTACTCAAGCGTTGAGGACAACACTTTTTTGAAGGAGAGGGGCATGTTAAGTCCCTATATTAATAGTGTAGCCCCTTATTATGTTAGTGTAGCCCCTCTTATTGTTATTATTGTACCCCTGTAACCCCCATATTGTTATTATTGTGCCCTTACATTATTATTGTTAGGTCGGCTAGGATTACATTGTAGCCCCACTAGGATTATATTGTGGCCCCATGGACTCCTATATATAGAAGGAGGTTTTGTTCATTTGTATCATCCAAGAATTGTTCATTTATGTAATGTATTGGAGGTTGCCCCCTCGAAGTGGCTTATTTCTAAGGCGTTGATATCTCTTTCCTTCTATTTTTGGAGCTGGTTACGCAACAAGAGTTCAATAGCGTAGTGGTTCCTAAAGACATGTGTAGTTGGTACCAACAGAAGTCGAATACTTTGATGATAGATGCATTAGACTGATTGATTTGTTTGGAGCCTATTCAATTTTGGAAGAGTTGCAGAGCAGATGCATGGAGTTGCATGGCACTTGCAAAGGTTGTAGGGCGAATGCATGGAGTTGCATGTCGCATGCAAAGACAGTCCTTTCTTGTTGAGATGCAAAGACAGTCCTTTCTTGTTGAGAGGGAGTGTTGAATATTGCAACAAGAAACAGTGAAGGAGGCATCCCGAAACATCATTCTTGATCCTAGTTGGAAAATAATCACCTAAACTAGGTGGGGCCCACACAGGTGATTTTTGTCGCAAAGTCTATTTTTAGACATGTCGATCATATTCTATGAGTTGCGGGATACTATTTTTGGATGGTTGGTCAAATTGGAAAAATAGATGGATTTCCATTTTTAGACATATTGGGCGGAATCTATTTTTAGACTGTCAGTCTAAAAATAGATATGTCGAATATTATTAGCTCTTAATAACATTTGGACTCTAAACATTATCTTATTCTCTTGGAGCACTTTATTTAAGTGCACAGATGTGGCACAGTAGCTGACAGAAGGAATTACACTATTCTTGAGGGTTTACTGGAGCTAATCCATGAGGACTTCAGTTAGAACTCATGCGACAGAGTTTGGTGGAGTTATAGAAGTAGTTGGTGGAGTTGTATTTAGTTTAACTCAGTTAGACTCGGTTGAGCTAGTTGTATCTAGTCTAACTGATTGATACACTAGAGAGAGTGGTGTGAATTAATTAGTTAATTAATTCAGTAAATAATAACTCATTAATCAACTGAAGAATACATCAGTTAACTACAGTGCATGGCAGTTTCAGTGGAGACCAGTGGAGAGATAGGTGAAGGAGCAAGTGTGACTATTAGTTGTGACTATATTGATGCATTGATTGCATCCAACACTCAAGGGAGATGCCTATGAGGATTGTGTGAGCAAGGCTAGAGAAATTTGAGTTCATTCAGAGCCATTCTTCAGCAGGGATTACGCAGTAGAGGCAGGCTAGTAGGTGGCAAAGATTGGTGCATGGATTTGCAAGATCGGGCCTCATTAGTGTGTAGCGATTGTATTGTACTGAGAGCTTGATATGATCAGATTTGTATAAGGATTGTTACATGATCTCTATGACATATATTATATATAGATAGTTGGGGTTTTCAGCTTCAGGCTTTCCCGTTAAACAACTGTGTTCATATGTCTGAATTTTTATTGTTTCATGTGTGCATTGCTATCTTGATTTTATTTCCGCAAATGATCAATGGTGGAATAGATTATGTATTTTGCATGAAGTTAAAATAGTGTGAGATCAGGAGAATCTTGGATATATAACACATAAGTTATATAATTTCTACAAGGAGTAGCCCCTTTGCACCATGATGGTGCCTTCTCCTACTCCTGCAAAATCATGCAAAGTATGAGAGCAAATATGCCCATGCTCTCCCAAGAACAACCAAGGAAACAATAGTTTTTGATGCCTCCTCATACCTCCATCATACAAATCATGTGGTGAAAACATAATGATTTACATGAAGGATGTCATATTAACACAACACATCCACACTCCTTGATGCCATATGATGTAAGTGCCCTACCAAACTTTCTCCACCCACATGCCCTTTAAAAAAGGATATGTCACATGATGGCCAAACTCTTTCAAGAGTAGCCAACACAATGAACCCTCCTGTTTCCCAGTGTCATATATTTGCAAGTAGCTTTCCAGCCTCTTGCTCACCATCCACACCCATTCATCCAAATGTGGGTGCCTCCCATCATGCTCAACCATGGTACCCTTCCAATGAAAACTACCATCCTCCTAAATCAGATTTCTCTTCTTTCATTTCATGGGATGTTGAAATGCAACCCTTTGGAGATCTCCTAGAGAAGATCCTGTTAGCCACCTGTAATTTTTGTTATACCAAAAGGTGGCTAAATCTTTTTTGAGCCTCCAAGGAACAAATTTTATCACTAAAAATTGTTGGCTCTTGAAGACTCCTTCTAGGCATCATGCCTCTGTCCAAAATCCTCATTTGTTGTCCCATTTTATACTCAGAAAAATCTGCTGATTTCGCATAACAAACTGCTGAAGAAACCATCATTTTCTTCCCTTGTTTCTCCATATTATTCCTCTACTTTTCATAAGTTCTCCCTCCATTCATGAAAAATTCCCTTTTCATAGTTAAAAACTCACTTTTTAACTATTTCGGAACCCCCAAATCCATTTTAATCCTTGAAATTTCTCATAAGAAATCAAAGTTTTATTGCTATGGACCTAAGCCCCTTGGGCTAAGTCCTAAAAACCAGTTCCCCACATATGCCCGTCACCCAAGACCAAGAGCTTAAACATTGGGGGCCAATCGCAATCGAAGGCCGGGCGGGAGACAAATTCCTTTGTAAATATGTTAAAACCCCGATACGATTAGTTCATATTGTTAAGTCTTGCGACGCGTTCCGCGCCGTCAATATGTCGCAAGATCTGACGTCCAGCGCTTAATCGAACTGGAAGTTCAATCGCATCCCCTTTTGTGCCACCCCCGATTGAGACCCTCCGATTAAATCTGGACCGTCCACGTGTCCAGATCGGACGGTCCAAAACTGCTCCTCCTTATTCTTCTCCCGCTATCCTTTTTGCCTTTCTATGCAGATCTCCACCGTTGGTTGCCTTCATCCGACGGCTACGCTCCTCCCCCGCCATCTGAAGCAGTTTAAACCCATTTCGCAGGATTTATTAATTGTTTTTGTTTTATGCAGGTGTTTTCAATGGTTTTCCATTGTATAACGAAGAAATGCCAAGGGCTGGGAATGACGATTCTCACGCCCTCGTTTCATTACAGAGAAGCCATTCACGGGGGTCTATTCCATGTTTCGTCAGTACTCTATGAGTATCGATGCCGTAAAGCCCAGTGCGGGTCTGCACATCGACAAGACACGGTTTTAATTCAAACACAGTTAAAGAATATCAGTTTGAAGACAGAGCACAACATATGAAGATTTAAGACGGTTTTTATGGGGATTACGGCTAAGACCGTTATCAAAAGCCTAATCCCCAATATAAAACACAGTTTAAAGGAAAACCTAAAGTGTTTTGATCAGACGGAAAGCCTCCATCGCCACATCTGAGGCGAATTGATTCCTCAGCTACCACCGAGCCACCTGTTGCCTTAAACCTTTCAAACAGAGGCCGAAGTTATTGAAGAAGATCAGATTTCGCCTCAGAGCAGCCAGGGAGTTACTTCTGCAGGGTAATCAATGCAGAAATATCTGCAGAGTTACTCCCCACATTACACAGAGCCTCAAAGTCAAAATAAAGCTCCCACCGAGCTTTGATATTTATGGTAAAAAGTTAATACAGTGATCCACCTATAAATTTCTCTCTCGAGCCCCTCGAAAGGCCGAGAAGTCTTGAACCTGTATTAATTATCCTGAGAGATATTTTCTCAGATCACCTCCTCATTCTTCTATAAATACCTCAGGAGAAGATGAGAAATTGTTGGTTGCAGAACTTTGAAATACACTTGAGCTTGAGACTTCTATTTGTACATAGTTTTCACTGGCCCTTGAAGCTCTGTTTGTGCTAGAGTAGTTAGGTTGAATAGCGAAGATGATTGCTGAACTGAAACATTGGACTTGAAGTTTGTAGCTGGTTTGACATCAATATAAAAGCTGTTTCATGGGATCCTGATCTATATTGACGGTGATGTTATTCTCATTTGTAATTTGTTGTTTTATTTCTGTTTTCATGTTGTTTCATTTTCCACTGTAAAGAACAGTTTAAACAGGGTTAGGACCTACTGTATATCAGTAACCTTCTCTGGCTGAGAAATCTTTATTCGAATGTTTTCTTCCAATCTGTGTTATTTAGGAATGACTTAATTCAGTTTTAGGTATGAGAATGTTGGTGTTCCCTCATTTTATCGTCCTAGCTGAATATTATTTCTGAATGTTACTTTCAGTATGTGTTATGTGATGATGAACTGAAGGAAGATATGGTTAGCCCTGGTCCCAGACTTATCTGCATAACTAACAGATTGTTTCCCTTGGAATGTGTTAAAAGCTGGCTAGTTTAGAAGCACTCGCTAGATCTTAGACCATTCTGTGTTATCTTTGTGTTTCCCCTTGTTTTGTATGTTTTCTATTGGAAGTGTGTCAAAGGCTGGTTGGTTTAAAAGCACTTACTAGATCCTAGTCTGCTTTCGTGTCCTCCTTAAGTGTTTGCCAAAGGCTGACTGGTTTAAAAGTACTTATCAGATCCTAGGCTGCTCTTCGTTCTGCATCTGTTTAATTCCCCTTCTTAATGTATCACTTCATCCCATAAATCAAACTTTAAAAGAGATCCTTAGACATAGATGACTTGCCCCTTGGATCACATTTGATGTTGTTGTTCAATTAAAGCCCAGATATGACTCCATAGCCCAATGGACTAAAAACCAGCGTTATATCTATCTGTCTGCCAAATCTGTTCTATTTGCTTGCAACTTCTCACTTTTGAAACTTTTTGCATTTAGGATTTTCCCCTCAAGTAACATTTCATGCTCAACCATCCAAAACAAAACAAAACCCGTGGCCTTCATAACTAGCCTAATATCATTACCCTAAACTTCAAAGACAATATCCATCTTTGTACATATTGGGGAGATCCCTCTCCGGATTCAGGAGGGCTAGATCCTAGAATCCCAAAGTTGGTTGAAATGATGTTAACTCTGTGATTGGACTCTCCCAATCTTGCTAATAAATTACAGAGACCTAACATTTCTGGCGACTCCGCTGGGGACATCGAACCCAGAATCATTTTCATTTAAAGATAATCATACGACGTCAGAGATTTGGTTCATAGAGCATTTTCTTTATTAACCAGAGTAAAAAGCAGCCTTTTCAAGCACTTCCTATTATAGGCAATCATGATGGAACTTGTTTGAATCAGTGACAAACTAGGTAAACCCTAGGTTTCTCCTAAGACTTCATCTAAACCTTGAAAAATCAGCTGGCTTAGCCATAAGAGTAGACTGCCTTTGTCTCGCAACCTTAGCTAAGTTTTGAAACAAAGTTAGGATATTCTTAACAACCACAAAACTGAAAAATGACGTAGAAAAACCTAAAAATATTTCAGATTGGAATTAAATAAACATGGTGGTGGACCATAAGACCTTTTACCTCTGAAAGGAGCTAAAAATTTCCACTTGGCGACTCCACAATCCTAGCAGGCCTTAAGACTCCACTGGGAAGAACCCTTATCATTAATAAAACCATTCAAACTCACTTAGAGGACTGTGGGATTTAAAATTGTAAAAACAGATTGGTTAACCTCTCCAAGATTGTCATATCTGATTGAACTTTTCTTGTTTCAGGTCTAAACAACATAGCATAGTGGCTTCTAAAAAGATTCACACTAGAGCCCACCCAGACCCTAACCCACCTGAGATAGTTGATAATCCAGAAAGTATCCTTTGGAAGTCTCCTAAGGTTAAATTATTAACTGTTTTCATATCACCCTTGAGAGCTAAATCAGTCCCTGAAAATCTTTCAGCTCTGCAACAATCACAAACTGACTTAGTGAACCCATTTAGGACTAGGTCATTTGATGATATAATCCAGTTAGACTCTGAATATTCACTTTCATCTCCCGAAACAAGTGAACTTCCTGGTAGCAGGGAAACAACACCTCCTGATTTACATTTCCTTCACAATTTAGGTGTCTCCCATCCAAGATCATCTCAACAGTCTACTCCTGGTCCATCCACTTCTACTCACCCTACATCCACTGTTCAAACCACTTCACCTCAGCCCACTTTCCCTTTTGTAAATCCACCTCCACCTCCTGCCATGGCAACATGGTATGCTCCCTTAGCCCTTAATATACCACTAGTCAATCTTCCACCGGACTATCAGTCCAAAATTCCATTATATGATGCCAATAATGCTACAACTGCATCACAACATGTGGATAAGATGAATGACTATTTTGATCGAAATGAAATCGATGATGATTCTATCAAGCTCAGACTGTTTGCTCAGAGCTTAGGGGGAGAAGTAAGAAAATGGTTTAAAGGTTTAGCACCCCGTAGTATAAACGACCTCCAAGGCTTCCATCAAACATTCTTAAATAAGTGGGAAGTGAGAAAGAATCCTCTCCAAGTCCTTGCCGACTATAACAATCTCCGTAGGAACCCTGGGGAAAGTGTACAATCTTATTGTACCAGATTTAACAGCGTCTATAATGCACTTTTCCCCGAACTAAAACCTCCTCAGGGCTCAGCTTTAAACAAATTTCCTGAAGGGTTTGATCCAGACATGACATATTCACTTAGAGAAAGAGTTTTTGCAACCCTTGAAGACATGCAAAGGGGTGCTCTTTCTGTGGAAGTAAACTTGATGGAGAAAAGAGCAAGAATGAAGAGCGAGAAGAGAGTATCTTTTAGAGAGGATTCAACCCCTTCCACTTCAAGCTCAAAGATAGAGAGAATGATGGAAGAAATGATGAAAGAGATGACCATAATTAAGAGAGAACAAGCAAATCAAAATCAAACCGCTCCTCAAAATAGGAACCAAAATCAGAATGTTAGAAGGAACCAACCTCCAAACAGACCCAGGGAAGATGATCAGCAGGTCATTCCTCCCTTTCATCAGAACTTTTTAAGTGAGGTTGAACAAACAGATCAAATAACAGAGGAAGATGATATAAACTTATTTGGAGTAGATGATGATGATTTCGAGGTTCATTATGATGAAAAACAAGGTCTTTATACACCTTGTGATGACAGAAGAGATGATAATCAGAATTACTATCAAAATATGGAAAACACTGTCATAGAGCCTTTAAGGGAATATGAACTTAGAAATAGATCTAATCAACAAACCCCCAACAATAAAACCTCTGACAGACCTTCTCAAAGCAGCACTCCAACTAAGTCTAAAACAATCAAACAAAAGGAAAAAACAGTGGCTGTTAATTCTGGTAATGGTAAAGAGAAAGACACTCAAAATATCGAAAAACAGAGTGCAAACACTAGTAGTACTAGCACCTCAGTTAGTACTCCTGGTAAAACAACTGTTTCAACTGTAGATAAACCGAATCAGCAAACTGTCATTGCTGATAAAGCAGCAGCAAACAAGGCCGAAACCAATGTCTTAAAGAGTCAAAACCTTTTAAGCCTAGAACAGGAAATCTCAAAGATTAAAATCTCTGTTCCTTTGACTGAGTTAGCTGCCCAACATGTGTATAGGTCCAAAATTTTGAAGGCTTTGAACTTAGAAAATAACGAAGATACTCTCAATCTTAATGATGACCAACCAGAGCTTATTTTTGGTCCAAAGATTGAAGGAAAGTTCCAAGAAGGTCATGTCCCTCCCTTTTATGTAAGCCTAAACATTCATGACAAAATTCTGCATAATGCTATGCATGACTCAGGCGCTTCCCATAATTTAATGCCAAAAGCTGTAATGGAAAGCCTGGGTCTTGAAATTACCAGACCTTACAAAGATCTGTACTCCTTTGACTCAAGCAGAGTTAAGTGTCTAGGATTGATTAAAGATCTTTGTGTTAATTTAGCCCAAATTCCAGCCAAATGTTTAGTCATGGATGTTGTTGTGGCTGATGTCCCGCCAAAGTATGGAATGCTCTTATCACGATCTTGGGGGGCTAAATTACAGGGGACCATGCGAATGTACATGACCTATTCAACTATCCCTGTTTTCAATCAGACTAGGAAGCTTTATAGGGAATCCCACATGAAGTACACAGTAACAAGTCAGGATCGGCCTCAAAACTCCCCTCTCTATGCTATAAACACGAGCCTTGATTCTTTTATCATGTTTAATAATGAAGCACTCACAGAACAAATTATTTCAACAGAATCCATGGCTGAGATGAAAGAGGAGGAAAACAACGCTGAAGTGCCGAAACAGTCTATTGTGTCTGAAGATCCCAGCAAACTAAACTCAGATCTTGAACTACAAGTTATCGATCCTTTGAACTTAAATTTTGGTAGTCAGGGAGACAGCCCTCAACCCGATGAGAAACTTGAGGAATCAAATGATACAAAGTCCATACACCAAACTGAAAATCTACCTCTCTGGACTATGTATTTTGATGGGTCATGCACCAAAACAAATGCTGGTGCAGGTGTCTGGATCACTAACACTGAAAATAATCATACAGAATGTATCTCATGCAAATTAAACTTTCAGTGTTCCAACAACATAGCAGAATATGAATCCCTTCTCTTAGGCTTGCATCTCTTGAAGAAATTAGGAGCCAGAAGAATTAATGTGTACGGGGATTCTGAGTTAATCATTAGGCAAGTCAATGGGGAGTATAATGCGAATCATCCCAGACATAGAGCATATCGGAATGATGTCATGGATCTGTTGACAACATTTGAGGAGTCAAACCTGAGTTTCATCCCAAGGAAAAACAACATTATGGCCCACAATTTAGCTTTTGCGGCCAGAACATGTCTAATTATGAGACCTGAGACAACACAACTCAGATAAAATTTAGACTGGCAGTGCCTGATAACGAAAAATATTGGCAAGTGTTTGACAATGACAAACAAATAGAAGACTTCATGCAATTCAGAAATGAGTTCGGACTCCATAGTTCAGATTCAGATGATGATACAGACTGCAGTGAAGAAAACTTTCTTGGTGAAGAAGAATCGTCTCCTCAACCCTCCAATATTAACCTATTGTCTAGCGGACTTAGGAGCAAAACAGAATTAAGTGCAGAGGTAGAAACCGAAGAATTACAAACTCTGCATTCTAAAGGTGAAAATCTGCCAAGTGGTCTAACGCCTTTAGAGGAGTTGTTCAATTTTAACGATGTGGCCAATAAACCGAAACTGGAACCTGTAGAAACTGAAGTAGATAGATAATACAGGCAAAGGAGGAAAACCCAAATGACTGGTTGCCCAAACTTGCTACTACATTAAATCAATACTTAGAGTCGGTTTTAGAGTTAATCCATGTTTTTGCTTGGAGTTACGAAGATCTCAAATCCTATGACACTGAAATAATACAGCACAAAATCCCTCTTAAAGAAAACCAAAAACCATTTAAACAGAAACTGCGCAGAATAAACCCTGTCCAGTTGCCATTGGTTAAAAAGGAAATCATGAAGATGCATGATGCTGGCATTATTGTCCCTATTAGATATTCTGAGTGGGTATCTAATCTGGTGTCCTTTAGGAAGAAGACTGGAGAAATCAGGCTATGTATAGACTTTAGAGACTTAAACAAAGCTTCGTTAAAAGACAACTACCCTTTACCAAAAATGGATCACATTTTACAAAGGGTGGTGGGGTCTGTGCATGATTTCTGCTGTTTGACATGTATTCAGTATAATCGCATTTTAGCTCACTCATTGATTGACTAAAGGATGTGCCTTTCACTTTGTCTTATGTACAACTTTCATGTATGTAAAAATGCCCTTCGGTCTAATGAATGCTGGAGCAACTTTCCAAAGAGCCATGGACATAACATTCTCGGAAGAATTGGGCTTCTTCATCATTATCTATCTTGATGATGTCACCGTGTTTTCAAAAATGTGGATAAGAATTATCTGTATTGATCGAGGTGCTTCTATGAAGTGCAAAAGGTTTGGAATATCTTTAAACCCTAAGAAGTCACTATTTGGTCTCCAAGAAGGTAAGCTTCTTGGACACATTATTTCAGAAGAGGGTATAAAGATAGATCCAAAGAGGATCGAGGCTATATTGCAAATCTCTCATCCTCGAAATATCAAAGAGTTGCAGTCTTTCATTGGAAATATTAACTTTTTAAGAAGGTTCATCCCTAATTTGGCAGAGCTCCTTAGAAATATCACAAACATGTTGAAGAATGAACGAGGGATAAAATGGACCTTGGAAGCAAAGACATCCTTTGAGCTGGTGAAACAAGCATTAACAAAAACACCGGTTCTCATAAGCCCTGATTTTTCAAAAGATTTTTATATCTTCTCATTTGCATCAGAACATACCATAGCTGCTGTCCTCTTACAGAAAAATCCACAAGGACAAGAGCAGCCCATTGCATTCTTTAGCAAGGCATTGAGGGATGCCCCTTTGAGGTATAACATTATGGAAAAACAGGCTTTTGCTTTGGTAAAAGCATTAAAAGACTTCAGAGTATACATCCTTCACTCACACACCATTGCCTTTGTCCCAAATTCAGTTGTAAAAGATATTCTAACACAGGACTGGGGTTCTTAGTGAAAAGAAGTGTTTTTTTCATAGTTTGGGGAATATGGACTTGGAGATTCATGGCAGGATCGTCCAAGCCTTGGTGGACATAGGGCCACACATAATTTTATGACTTGGATTTGGTATTTGAGGCATTGAGGCAAAATCAACTATTCTTGAAGAATTCAATGTGCATGTTCGCTCAAACCGAATTCTGTTCCTTGGAAACTTGGTGGGCCAAGGGTACCTAGGGATGGAGCCGAGCAGGGTTCATGCGATAGAGGATTTGGCTGAACCGAAGAATCTCCATTAGATGAGAGTCTTCTTGGGGATGATGAACTACCAACAAAAGTTTGTATATGGTTATTCCAAGGTGACTGCACCGTTAACAGGCCTATTGAAGGAGGACAAGTGATGGAGTTGGACGGAGAGATTTCGTGAGACATTTGAATATTTGAAGAAGAGGATGGTTACAAGATCGATACTAAAGCTTCCTATCTTTGAGAGACCGTTTGAGGTGCACACAAATTCTTCTGAGTTTACGATTAGAGGAGTGCTAATGTAGGATGGACATCCGATGGCATATGAGAGTCAAAAGTTGCAGGATAGAGATCGATGGTATCTGATTCATGAGAAGGATATGACTGCGATCATCCATTGTTTACAAGTATGGCGACACTATTTGATTATGAATCCATTTTTTGTCAAGACTTACAACATTGCAGTGAGGTGCTTTGCATCCCAACCGAATTTTTCAGCGAAGCAGACTAGTTGGAAAGACTTATTGGTAGAATTTGACATGACTATTGAATACAGGTCGGGTAGACTCATTTCTATCGCAGATGCCCTCCGCAGGAAGGCATAGTTGGTTGATATTGGGGAGGAAGAAGATCGTGTTGAATGAAGTAGGAGCCTAATTCATATGAGTGATGAGATGCAGAGTAGACTTCGTACAAGTGTGGAGACCGATACTCCAGTAAAGAGCATTATGAAGCACGTGAAGGGAAGATGAGGAAGTTATTTCTGCAAGATGGAGTCTTGTTCTATGGTGATCGTCTCTATGTTCCAAATTCATCTAGACTTAGGAGGCACCTCTTGAAGGAGTGCCACGATTCTCCTTAGTCTGTCCACCTAGGGCAGCATCGCACTTTGGCATTATTGGAGAGAGGGTACATTTTGGAGAAGATGAAGCAAGATGTAGAGTATGTGCATACGTGCATCATTTTTCAACAATACAAATCATACACCAAGAGACAAAGAGGGTTATTGCAGCGTTTGTTGATTCTGGGGATACCTTGGATGAGTGTTTCGATGGACTTCATCACTCAGTTACTATAGGTGTAGGGATATAATGGGATCATGGTCAATGTTGATATTTTTTCCTAGTATGCCGTCTTCATTCCGACGAAGATACCATGTGGAGCTAAGAAGACAACATAGTCATTCTTCAAGAATGTTGTGAAGTATTGGGGAGTACCATTGAGTGTTGTGTCTGATCGACATTCGCATCATATAGGAAAATTTTGGACTACATTGTTCAATCTAGTTGGGACAGAGTTGTTGCAAAGTTCGAGTTACCATCCACATACAGATGGGCAAACTGAACGCATCGACTCGTTGCTAGAGTACTAATTGAGACATTATGTGAGGGTTGATCATAAAAATTGGCCTTAGTTGTAGGATGTAGAACAATTTAACTACAACATGCAGAAGAGTTTAGCTACAAGGTATATTCCATCTGAGTTGGTCAATGGGAAGATTCCATTTACCCGATACATCATGTTACTGAGAGGATATGTGAGGAGTCCACATGCGAAGAGATTCTTAGCAACATGGGAGGAGTCCTTGGAGTTGGCACATGTACACTTGATAGATGCACCTACAAGAATAAAGAAATGGGAAGACATATATAGGAGGGATGTACACTTTTATTTTGGGGACATCTTTCTTTTGAGTATTACCAGAGATCAATTTCAAATACTGAATTGGACTGCATGATCTTTGAAGAGGAAGCATGAAGGACTGTTTCAGGTGAAGCGAAGGATTGGAGAGGTTGATTATGAGTTGGAGCTACCAAACCATATGCATTCCAAAGATCTTGTGTTCCATGTGATTCAGGTCAAGAAATCCAGACTTGATGTAGATAATCCTGAGAGAGCAGCACCATCAAGGGGGCCAACCATGATTGTGAACAAAACGAACTTAGATTTGGACAAGATCTTAGATCTCAGAACTATGGGAGTTGAGAGTGCAATGAGGAGGGAGTTATTCGTATGATGAAAGGACACATCAGAGGAGAGTGGTTGGGAGACAATTGTTTTGTTGTGGAGATGGAAGGAGAAGATTGCATAGTTTAACGATGAGTTGGCATGAGTGGCTGGATTGAAGAGGACAATAATGACTTGTGGTGGGGGAGGATGTCAGGATCCCGAGTTGGCATCACCATCCCATGACACATAATGGTGATTTAGGCACGTGCATGTCCGTGTTTCATGAGGGTGACAAGCGTGGAGGCAGGCGCCCACCCAACTCGTGGGTGAGTGTGGGCATGTAGCGGCCAAGGCGTGCAGACGAACGGGTAAGATGTGCAAACGAGTTGGAAATGTGTACGGCGTGTGGACGAGTGACATGACATAGCAATAGGTAGAGCGCATACTATCAGGGTTGTACACCTGGGGGAAGGGCACCCATACCCAAACATGGGTCAAGTCGGCTCATGAACAAAGGACGTGTTGAAAAACGGATGACGGGTTGGCTCGCGGGTAGCACTTGAACAGAGATCTAGGCCATTCACCCCCCTGGTGAGCATGCCGAGTTTTGTATGGTATTTTTACTGCATTCAGGTTGTAATGAATTGTGTTTGGGCTGAGTGCTGCAACCATTTGGGCCAACCTCTCATACTTGTAAAATATTGCATAATTAATGAAATTTTACCATTGAACATTATTGTATGTTTTTGGTCTCTTGTTGCCTATTTTCGCACTTGTATTTTTATGGATTCCACACATAACATAATTAACGAAGAAGAAGACAAGCATAACTTAATTTGTGTAAAGCTTAGTCCGGGATAATTATTTGTTCGAAGTTTGCGATGAACCTGGTCGGTGTCACACGTCGCCCTCAGAGGTGTGACCGACTGGGGGCGTGACAATATCAGAGTTATAGGTTGTCGATCAACCATGGGCTTCCACCAGAGGGTATTGGATTTATCTACATTGGTGTAAGCGGTCAGTATGACACTCCACGTTATAGACACACATAGAAAGTCTTGATTTTCATGTAACTATTTAATCTTGAATGATATCGGTGACATAGTTGAAGGGAGGTGCGATGGTAATTTTTTTTCATGAGACTATAATATATCTAAATTGTATTATTTATATTAAAAAATGAATTTTCTAACGAGGTGGTTTTACTTAGACGATTAAAAATGGTCGGAATACGACAAATTTTTTCAAAAAATATGGAAGTAGGAGTGTTTGAATCGTGATGGTGGAAATGGATTCAGCACCATAAAAAAACCCTTGGGGCACCCAAAATCTTGATGTTTGACAAATTTAACCTAGATATACAAAAACAATTGTTGGATTTATCAAAATCTTGCCGAAACTTCCATGACATTTAAGTCTAGTTAGACTATGAAATTAAAAAGTGGTGAAAGGGTTATGTTCATTAGCATAGTGTGTGGATTACTTGGAGTGGTTTAGATTTGTTTAGTGTGTAGAGTATCATGTAATTTTTTTTGGAATGATATTTATATCAATATAGATTCATTTCAATTTGGGGTATTTTAAACATTAACATGTAACATTAGGTGGAAATATCTTTATCAAAATTTTTCAATCTAAAAAAACCATCTAAAAAACACTTTTTTTGGGTTGATATTTATATCAATATAGATTCATTTTAATTTGAGTTTTTTCAAACATTGACAAGTATGAAATTGGATTAGGTGGAAATATGTTTATAAAAAAATTCAATTAAAAAAAAAAACTAAAATACTTGATCATGATAAATTCAAAATTAAAATGGAATTACACTAATTCTATATGTATAGATATACCACATGTCAACTCCATTTTAAGCATACAAGGAATTACATCTAGCTCATATTAAAAGACACGTTCTTAAAATATTTTAACAAAAAAAATGACATATTTTATTTAATATAAACATTGAAATATTTTATTTATAATTCACTTTCTATTTTTTTTTAAATCAATATGTCTTTTAAATGTTATATGGTTTAATAAAAGATTAATGAAACCTCTTTTATCTTTTAAGTAGAAAGCACTTATCCACAAGTGATAATATTTTAAATTTCAATTATTTTATCATCTCTTTTATATTTTAAGTAAGCATTTATCGGTATTTTTTTAATATTCTTTCTATAAAATAAGTAATGTGTTAATTCTCTCTTGAATACTAAATAAATTACACCTCTCTCATATTGAGTTGTCATCCTTCATACTTCTTTTCCCTCACATTCTCTCTAGCCACTAAGACAATATCAAGGCATTCAATTAAAGTTCTATTGTCCTCTTTTAGGTTAAAATTATAATCATTACAAATGCATAGAGAAACAAATGATTAATTAAAATAATAAGAAGTTCAAATGTAAATTTAAAACAAAGAAATAAAACTAAATAAATAAATAATAATAGTTTCATGTATATAACCTATGGTTAATTTAACATAAACTTAATCGTGTATCAAATATGTTGTTTGAGATTTATTTGTTATAAATAATAGTTTCCAAATTCATCATTCAACTTTTACTATTTTCTCTTCTTCACATTTTGTCTATATTATATTGACCTTTTGGATACCATTTCACCTATTTTTCACTATTATTCAACCATATCACTTGTATTTATTTGATTCAAATCCACTTTGACTGAATTCGTTCTAAAACCAATAAGATTTTATTTCTGGTCGTATTAATCAAATTGAAAGCATTATTGTCAAATTCTATAGAAGACAAACCTTGGCCCAAAATTATCTTCTAGAGTAGAAAATGTGGTGGGGCTAGATGATTTTACTACTTTGGAAGTAAATGTAATTTATTTTTCTATACCAACAAGGGTTGTTCCTTTATCTCTTATATGTTTCTCGACTTCCACAATAGTTAAAACACACATTGTTGGTCTTTCAGGCACAATAGGATGTATTTCCTTTAACACGTCACTAACTTGGTTTCCCAAACCATCATTAATTTCTTCTATCAATTCTTCTTCTTCATTATTTGTTTTATTTTACTTTTTGCCTATTTAGTCGCTTGTGCTTATTTATGTTGCTTTTCCCTTTTCCAAGGATTCTATAAAAAAAATTATTGATAGAAGAAATCCTTACAATTGTTTTAACCATTTGCTTTGTAACCCTAGACACCAGACTTGTTGTTCCCCTATTCATAAGAATATACAACCCAAGAATCACAATTTCCCTAAATTTCCACAACAAGGTTAGGATAATGGTGATAACTAGAAAGTGCAACTTTCCTTCTTAGCTAATAAATAATGTGGAAATTTAGGGAAATTGCGATTTAAATAAGAAAGGATAAGATTTTGTATGGCATGGCAATCATAGTCTTATTGTTCTTTGAGAAAAAGTGTTCTTCATCAACTACAAGTCTTTGTTTGGCCATATCCATGGAAAAAACTTGAGTGATAAAAATAGATAGAAAATAAGGTTCACCTTAAAATCCATACACTCATATTACAATATGATTTTTGAATAAGTACCAACATCCTATCTTGATTTTCCTATTTAATTGTAGAATCCTTGTGTATTATTCTATTGTTCTTTCCATATTTCTGTTTGTCATCAGGAAATGAAGATTGGTCAAGAAAGAATCTTCATATTCAAAATAGTTCCCTTTAGGTCTCCCTAGGTGTATTATATTTTTCCAATGCACTATGTTTCTTTCTTGTCCATGACTATCTAGGGTATTGAGCTCCAATCCATGCTTCTTGAAATTTTTTGGATAATTGAAGAGAACAAAATGCACTAGACATATTTGATATATGAATAAGTAGAAGGAACAAATTGTACTTAAATGAAAGTGGATGTTTTATGCAAGATAACTCGAAAAATTGAAAATAATCTCATGAGGATTTTCTCTTAAGTATTTGAGACAAAGTAGTATAACTTCACCTACTTATTTATAATCAGTGTATCAAAAAAAAATTGTGAGTAAAGGGGCCATTAATTGAACCTTTTGTTTCAAATTTCAGTTGCTCACAAGAAACTTAATTTATGAAATATTATCTGTATTTTTCAAGGTATTTTTTAAAATCTTGTAGCTTATCATCCTCTGTCTAGTTAGAAAATTCTTGTTGCAATTCAAGTTCCTTAATGATTCTTCCTACAACTAGTAACCCTAACATTTTACCTAAATCTTATGGTGATATTTGAACCATGATCTTATAGATAAGAGGATAATTTATTATTTTACTAATTGTGTCATAATGATTGGTTAGGAACATAACAATGTCGGGGTCCATGTGAGTTGGGGGGCAAGATGGCTTTGATCAGTCCAAAACTTAAAAGTAGAAATTATTTCATTCTTGGTTTTAAATTAGTCTCAGTTTTACTCTTAAGTTCATCTATATTAATATTTATCACATGGGTGTCTCCAATTCCTATTAAATTGTTAATCAAGTTTTATTTCTAAATTTTGGGGGCTTATTTTGAACTTATAGAACTAACTCTAGCAATCGACATGTTTATGACACTAATTCATTGCAATAACAACAAGAACGTGCGTGTGTCCTTTGTCAAGCAGAGCAATTAATCAATAATTCTAAAAAAATGACAATGAAAATTACTCGAATTGTGTAGATGCAAGGTAAATATAATACATTCATTCATCATTAATTATTGTACTCCTTTCATGAATGATAACACCCTTCATTATATTGACTTGCATTTCTTTGTTGGTTTATGTCATTTTGGGTCCCACTTTTTATCTTACTCACATGTTTTTCACATGAGTAGATGTATGATGTTTGCTTTGAATTCCCACCTTTGCTAGATCATGGGGTGTTTTGAAACATGCTAACTCACCATGCATCTTCCCACATGACATCAATTATAACGATTGACTGAGGACCAACTGATCCCATTGGTTCCATCTGGTAGTAAACTCACCCTTAAACACCTCGCAAGTTACCACCCAATGCTAACCTCGCCATTGCGTGTGATAAACATGGATCATATGATCCATTAGGTGGTTAACTTATCGTTAAATGTCGCATAAGTTTCCATCCAATGTGAATAACAGTCATTGATAATATTTAACCAAGATTGTTAGATTTATTCCATGCACAACTAACCTTTGTGCTCTGCACACATTAATATACGATGATCCAAGTGGATATTGGTGGCCACCAGCCTATTCCACCTAGTCAGTTTCATCAATTTTATTATTTACTATTTTTAGTAGTTTTTCGGGTCCTTAACTTTTGGAGCCGTTTTGAGGCCACAAACGACATTTTTTGGGCATGATTCATCCAAAGATTTCATAGAAATCATGTTAGTAGGTGTAGTCCTCAAAGAGATATTTCTAACAAGGCATCATACGCTTCAAACAGAAATAATATGACCAAGTTACGACCCCGGGAAGTTGGCTAACCAACTAACCCAAACAAGGCCCATAAACTATTGGTGTTACATCTCCTTGGGTTAGGGTTTTGGCTGTTTAGGGTTTTCTCTTATTTTTAAATAATAAAAAGGAACTTGAGCCTCATTGTAACACAATTCAGAGGCATGTAGCCGCCACATCTCTTCTCAGAGATAAGCTATCATCGCCCAAGCTAGTTTATTTTCCATTCTGTTTGTAAGAATTTTCTAGTGTTTGATATTAATGAAATGAAGTGTTATTCCTGTTGCATCTCTATGTTTATGTTTATTTCTATATTTTATTGCGTTCCTACATAAGTATGGATTAGAGGTATCAAAGTGGTTTGTATTTCTCGATCTTTCTTTGCATGTCCCCAACGAGGTCGAGCTATAAGGAGTTAAGGCTCAATTTGGTTGAACCTTTGCAAGATTAGCCTCACAAACCCCAACGGCCTCCCATAGCAAAAGAAAATAAAGACGAGGGAGTAGGAGATCCTATCAAAATATTGCTTGAGGAGGCCCTCTAGAAACAAAGGAATGCGATGATGGATAACTTTTACCAGATCCTTCAACAACTACCCACCGGTGACACATCTTCGTCCAGAACCCTCTCTGGAGGCGACACTCCTTTTAAGTTACAAGTAAACTTTGACATTCCCATATTTGAGGGACAAATAGATGCAGACGTCATAGATAGATGGCTGAATTTGTGGGAAGGGTATTTTTCGGTCCATGATTTCTTTGATCAATAAAATATTACCTTTGCACTCCTCAAAGCTACCCCCCATGTCAAAGATTGGTGGAAAACCTACTATGAACAAAGGGATGAGGAAGAACCCTCACTTTTTTCAGCAGCAACCACTTGGAATTCATTCTGAGACGACATCAAGGAACAATATTACCCCATGGGGAGCTATGAGGACAAGCACATCTAATGGACCACGCTGCGGCAATAAAGGGAGCAATAATAGCACAACCTGACGAATTTGCTCCATACCCTGCACATAAAGTTGGGTACTAAAGATTCAGATAAAAACTTGGTGCTCAAGTACCACAGTTGTTTGCACACATACATTCAAGAGGAAATGGAGTTCCTCGACATTACCTCGCTTGGTGCGGCATATCGATATGCCGCCAAGATATGGCATAAATTTAAGCGAAAGAATCAAGAATTTGGATCTGTGAATCTGAAGCCAAGGAAAGGGACCCCTAAATAGCAAAACAAGGGGAAAATCCATAGAGGGGCGACTCAGAAAAACCCGTCTAAGTAGCAAGCAAAGAAAAGCACCACAAATTCAAATAAGGACACGGGGAATTGGTGTGAATTTCATAAAATCTCCACTCACGACACAAGTGAGTGTTGGGCCAAATAATCGCTAATGGCCGAGCTGAAGGCATATGAATCAAATGCATGTTCTGATTCTGAGTCAGAACTGGACAAGGGGAATGAAAAAGGGAAGAAAATCATTGATGCAAAACCCAGTATCACCGTTACCACCACCAAGATCCAAAAGGAGGAATCAGAAGATTCATAAGAGGGGGAGCACCTCTTCGATTCCCAGATGTGGGTGAAGGGTTATCCACTACAATTCATTGTCGATAGCAGAAGCCAAAAGAACCTCATTTCAACAGAGGTTGTGAAGTGGCTTGGTCTACCGACCACAACATCCCCACAGTCATATACCATCGGGTGGCTTCACCAAGGAAGAGATCTTCGCGTCAGCCAGTAGTGTCACCTTTCCTACAACATCAACCCCTCCATGGATGAGGTACTGTGTGATATTTCTCCTCTTGAATTTTTTGATGTATTATTAGGCCAAACATGCTTGTGGAAGCGACATGATGTGTATGAGTCTAGTCCTCATTATGTTTTATTACTTTGGGAAATGATTTGTATAGGATACTAGAGGTAGTACCACCTTCCGCTATCTCTTTGATTACTACCAAGCAATGTAGTAAGATTATTTCCCAAACCAGGGAATTTGCTTTCATTACGATTCTCCAACAGGGAAAGAAGAAGATTGTGGCCACGACCTCCAAATAGGGTGCCCTGGCGTGGAAACAACAGATGGAAAAATCTATGGAGGAATACTAGGAAATTTTCTCCTCACCCACAAGGGTTCTTCTACACTGTCAAGTCAAGCACTCCATTGATATGACCCCACGCGTGCTGCTGCCTAATGGGTCGATCTATCAACACTATGTTCTGGAAAATGATGAAATTAAGAGGCAGATCCAAGAGTTGTTGTAGAAATGGAACATCGGGCCATTCTCCTCACTATGTGGGAGCCAAATCGTGTTGGTATAGAAGAAGGATGACACCTAGAGACTCTGCATTGACTATCGGGCGCTGAACAAGATCACGGTCTGGAATAGGTATCCAATCCCATGGATCGATGACCTCTTGGACTAACTCAGGGAAGCCAAATTTGTCAGCAAGATCAAATTAAAGTCTGGGTATCACTAGGTACCTATCGAACCCTCCGATGTGTGGAAGAATTCCTTCAAAGCCAAGGAGGGCCTCTTCGAATGGTTGGTCATGCCTTTTGGGTTGACGAATACTCTCGCAACCTTCATGTCGTTGATGGACGACATCTTGCATCCATTCACCAACTCATTTGTGGTGGTGTACTTGGACGACATCTTGATCTTCAACCAGAATTGGGAAGAGCGCCTCCACCACATCCAACAGGTCCTCCAAACACTGCGACAACACAAGTTGTGTGCCAATTCGCAGAAGTGCACTTTTTGCAGGACCAAGGTTCAGTATCTCGAATACATTATTGATGAGTGGGGGGTGCATGTGGATCCAACCACTCTAACAGAGCTCCGTAGCTTTATGTGTCTCGCCAATTTATACCATGGGATTGTGTTGGGATTCTCTCATATCACTTGGCCATTGAGTCAAGTCACCAAGGGAGGAGAAAAATCAAAATTCTTTTGGTCTGAATCTCAACAGAAGGCATTCGTAGAGTTGAACCATCACTTATACTATGCACCAGTGCTCACATTACCAAACTTACAACAGTGAGACACTTTTCGACATAGTCCATAAGTATCCCACTTATGAAAAAGAGATGTATTCTATTGTGCGGGATTTCCAGCAATGGAAGCATTACATTTTGGGGAAGGAAATTGTCATCCACACAGACCACCGACCCTTGTAGTTCATACAAAAAAAAGGGAAGTTGCAGAACTATCGCTATCAGAAGTGGTGCACATACTTGCAACAGTTTCATTTGAACATCAAGTACAAGAAGGGCATCACCAATAATGTTGTAGCCTACCTCAGTAGACCAATTATCGTGGCTCTAACTATCATGCTCAACTCATGTGGGCATGAAATTTCTGATTGGCCGCTTCTCTACAAAAGTGATCCAAAATTCGACCACACATACAAGACGCTCTTGGAGGGTAAGCAAGTTCCAATTTTTCACCTTCAGGATGCACTACTATGTCACCTAGGACACCTTTGTGTTCCTTCAAGCGAGCGTGCCAAGATGGTTTAGAAAGCGCACTATAGTCGGGTCACTAGGCATTTCGGGGTCGAGAGAAAAGTGGTAGTACTACATAAGTATTTCTAATAGTCGAACCTTCGACAAGATGTTGGGAAGTACATCAGATCCTGCACAGCTTGCGTCATTACCAAACCGACCATCAAGGAGCAAGGGCTCTATACTTCATTGCCTACCCCTAGTCAACCTTGGGAATCCATCTCCATGGATTACATGTCAGGCCTTCCTTCTACTAAGCCTGGCAATGACTGTGTTTTTGTGGTCGTCGAAAGATTCTCGAATATGGCCATTATGGCGGCCTGCAAGAAGAATATCATAGTAGAAGCCACTGCTAAAATCTTATTTGAATAAGTGTGGGTACACTTTGGGATCCCGAAGTCTATCATCTCATATCGAGACAACAAGTTCCTCATTACATTTTGGTCTAGCCTCTGGTTGATGTTGGAAACCAAGCTCACCAAGTGCAAAACTTTCCATCCCCAAACTGATGGACAAACAAAGGTCGTCAATAGGACAAGCATACACATTATACGCATGTACAACTAAAATAATCAACACACATGTGATGAGAACCTCCCCTATGTACATAATAGTCATAACTGGGCTCTCCACAGCTCAACTGGCCACAACCCCTTTCATGTGGGCTTGGGATTCCAACCACTATGTCCCGTTGATGTAGCCATGCCATTTGCGGTTACTCATGCAGATTCGAATCATGTCCAGTCTGAAGCTGATAAGGCGAAAAAATTCATTGAGTGCATTCATCACATCTTCCAACAAGTTCATGACATATTGGATGGAGCCAATATTAAGTACAAGCAGCGATATGATCAACATCGGGTGCCACACAACTTCCAAGTGGGCGACAAAGTTTGGCTACATTTGAAGAAGGAGCGCCTCGATGGACCCCACCGTAAGCTTCACCCGCTTTGATATGGGCCATACACCATCACCAAGGTTGTAGGGGAAAATTCCTTCAAGCTCGATATTCTACCATTCTTTGGTTTGCACCCAGTGTTCAATGTGGACCGCCTTCGGCCCTACTTCCCACCTCTACAGGACACATCTGACATGGAAAAACAAATCACACCAACAGAGTGAAAACTAGATTACATGGAACAATCCACAACTGATCAGATCATGGACACATAGATAAAAAACACTCGCTAGCAAAGGATCTAGCTATACTGAGTTATCAAAGCAGGCTAAATCCTTCACCAGGGAAAGTGGTTCACCAAGGACTAGGTTCAACAGAAATTTCCCCACCTCATGGAGGCTCTGCACGCAATGGGAACCACTTCTTCCTAAGGGGGGAGTAGTGATCCAGGTGGATATTGGTGGCCACCCACCTATTCCACCTAGTCAGTTTCATTAGTTTTTTTATTTACTATTTTTTGTAGTTTTTCGAGTCCTAAACTTTCGAATCCATTTTGAGGCCCCAAATGACGTTTTTTGGGCATGATTCATCAAAAAATTAAATAGAAATTGCATTACTAGTTGTAATCCTCTAATATATATTTCCAACAAGGCATCATATCCGTCAAATTGATATAATATGACCAAGTTATGACCCCGGGAAGTTGGCTGCCCAAAAAACCCCAATAGGGCCCATAAACTCTTGGTGTTACATCTCCTCGGGTTAGGATTTTGGTTGTTTAGGTTTTTTCCTTATTATTCAATAATAAAAAGGCACCTCAGCCTAATTATAACATATTTCAGAGGCATGTAGCTGCCACATCTCTTCTCAGAGATAAGCTACCATCGCCCGAGCTAGTTTATTTTCCATTCTGTCTGTAAGCATTTTTCAGTATTTGATATTAATGAAATGAAGTGTTATTCCTACTGCATCTCTGCATTTATATTTATGTATTTTATTGTGTTCCTGCATAAGTCTAGATCATACAATATGTTATTTGTGCCATCGATCTGAGAGTGAATATTTTCGTGAGATTGACTTAGCGTGCAACTTTATATATATTATATATATATATATATATATATATATATATATATATATATATATATATATATATATATATATATATATATATATAGTTTAAAACATGATTTTTTAAAACACACATTACTTAATATATGATATAATCCCATATTTTCAATTTTTAATGATATGATTTCATCCATGTTTCCAAAAAACAAAAATTTAATCAATGTTTGCCCGTTCGAGTGGTGATAATATCAATTTTCGATTGGTAAACATATACTTTGAAGAGTTTGTTTTTTTAGATTCATGCAATTTCTGAATAATCTTAAATAAGATTAAGATTATTATTCACATCCTAAGCTTTAGAACAAAATCAACTACAATATTTGGCTCCTATTGGGGATGACTTCTTCTCGCAAGAATTCAAGAATAAGGACTAGGTGCCTTATTGTTGGGTAATGGAGTTATACGAAATCAAAATGATGGAAATGAAGACATATCAAATCACATGTGTGATTGACTTCTTTTCATACAACATATTCATTCATTATTTACTCTATGTGATTTTAAATTCACATCTCCTCACTTTACAATAAAGCATATGTTGTTAATGTTTATCCTTCCAAATTAAATGAATTCGACACACTTTCTTTCATTTACCAATTTTTTGAGGCATAATGTGAAATTTACACATTAGTTGGCTAGTGAAAATTTGGAAATCGATAAGAGAAAAAAGAAAGTGGAAGTGGTCCCCTCAAGAATTGGTGTTTCAAGACCTCAAAGGTGTGTGCAAGAAATGTTAACTTCAAAGCTTGAAAAACTTTTACGGAACCAAGCCAAAACCAAGGAAAAGTTTAGCATGGTTCATGAGCAACTACTAGAATTGAATGCGGCCTTGCATACTACCTGTCCCTCATGAATTTTGAATGGAATTTATTCCAATGCAATTGGAGAGCATAGGGTAGTTTCTAACAATTCTTGAGATAATGTAGTATATATTTCAGATTCACTATAATTTTACATTTTGAAATACTGTTGTTACACACCCCATACTATCCCTAGCCTGTATTAAGGGTAGAAGGAGGAAATTACCTTGATGACCTAACCTCCAAGGTACAATTATGAAAATGGGGTCTATTTTGTTTTACTTTCTCAAAACTTAAAATGGATTACATCATTGTGTTCATCTCATCGATATCTTTCCAATGATATAAAAGTTGCTTCAATCCGACTCCCAGATCAAAATATATAGCCATTTTAATATTTGGCCTATTAACTTCTACCAAGTCATTATGGCCTTCCATGTGGCACCTACGTTGTCGCCACATGGGCATCCAAGTCATTTCCCACATGGCAGTTGTTGACCCATTCATGATCGGTCAATACTCATGGAATCCCTCCACAAGGCTTATTATTTATATATATAACATATACAAGACACGAGGGCCCCTCTATGCCACCTCACCTTGAAAATAAAATTCTTGGGATTTCCTTTACATTCCCCCATTGAAACCACTAGGGAAGAACCTATGAGGTTACGTAGAAACCCCACCTTACCATGCCACCATGTGAATCTGCGGGGAAGAATTTCGAGCCAACTCCATGTGGTTCGGCCTCCACTATCGACCCCTCCTCCTACACATTAATTTGTCTTATCTCATGACCATTCATGTGGGCTCCACCACTTCCACATCACTCCGAGGATAAAATCTCAGCAATATTGAACCAAGCGCCATAGGAAATCACTGAGGGAACCAGGGTGACATCATGGGTTCTATTCGTCAGGATGACTTCACAGTCTCTAATCGTCGGGGTGATGTCACGATTTCTATTCGTCGGGGTCATCCAACAACCCAAATGTTCTATTTCAATCAATAGGAAAGAATTTCCTAAGTTTTCATATGGTCATATCGCCTAATCATATGGCATATGAGGCTTAAGGACTAATTTCCTCCTGGGCTTAGGGTTTTCAACTCCTGTGCATTTGACCAAAAACCAAAGCTTTTATATGAATAAATACAAAGCCTTTTCTCAGGGCCTCCAGAGCCATAACATAATAAAATATGTTCAAAACTCTATCGAGTTATCCCTTATGAGCTTTAGATAGACTCAACTGATATTTTAAACGTCGTGTAAAAGGGTTTACATGTGATTGCCTGTGCATATGTGTGGGTGTGTGTGTCTTGCACTATCCCTCTTGAACTTTTATATTGCCTAGGCACTTCTCATTCTGTGACCTGCAAAAATTATATTTGTAAGTTTACATAAAAGAAAAAGGATAATGTTATCCTTCCCGAGCTCGAAATTTTATAGAATAAGGCTTGATGGCCAATTTTTTTTAGTATATGTATTCCATTTATTTTTAACAACTATTTTATTTCTTTCCATATATGAGTATTTTGACTAATTTTTGGGCTCAAAATAAACACATGAATAAACCCATTCCTTAAATAACATATTTGGTAAATCAACCTATCATTTCCAACAAGATAAAAAGGCATCCCCTGCTATAAATTTAGTCACATTAACAACACTGCAAACATAAACAAAATATCCACATGAAATACAATGAAAAAATCCAAGCATTTAGCTACAGATGCATGACAAAATTTCATAAAAATAACCATAAAGATTCAATAATTTCATTCAATAAGTTCTACATGCACCAACATTACACAACAATGCAACCCTTTTCAGAGCCATATGTTAAACTTGACAAGAAAATTTTTAAATTCGCACTCTCATCTAAATACATACAATTACAATAAATCCAAAGGCCAAATTGAAGGTGGGACTTTAATTTTCCATCCAATGATAAACTTGTTGTAGCAAGAATCACTCACAACAGTCACCCCCAAACCAAATCCATGATGTAAGGGTAATTTATTTTCAATAAATTTAGCAAAAAGCCATAATCATCCCAAAGAGGATAGGAAATACATGTGACAATGAGGGGTTTATCGGCTAGTCAAGCACAAAAAAATCGCAATAATGGGTGGTTTATCAGATGTGTCAAGCACTCTAAGATTGGTTTATAAACCCACATCAAGCACCCTAGGTGGTTTATTAGATCTCTCTCAACAAGCACCCATATAAATGTGGTTTATCAGCCCTAGATAGCACCCTGAGTGGTTTCTTAACCATTCCTTGGTAAGCACTCATTCCCATTTCCTCTTAATCCTCCGGCACTGCTAGTCACAATTTCCTCTTTTAGGGAATCTCATTCCCTTGGCTCACAACTCTTTCTACCTTTCCTTGTAAGCTTTAATAAGAGGAGGTCCAAGCCCCACATTGTTGTGCATTTTCCTTTTTATTATTTTCTCAGGGTTCCTCTTCATGTTCCTCTTAGACTCTTCGTCATCTTTTTATTATTATTTTCACAATGAAATTTATTAAAGGTGTTAGCTAACCCCTACTGAGTTTATCTTTCTTCTTCCCTCTTAGATCATGGATCTGTGGTCCCACTCTCCAGGTCATTACATAAAAATATACTCATTTATAATTCATACTATTTTCACATTACCAAAAATCAGAGGAAAATGTACCAGGGGTGTCACAACTATGTATGTACCTTTAACTTTTGAAGGACATGGGTTTTTTGGACTTGAAGCTTTCAAATATTTTAAAAGTAAATTTTTTTTAACTAGTGTTCCTCTTCAAGAGGTCATGCGGTTTAGTCATTGCATATATATATATATTCCAAAGAAAAAATCAAACATTCTATTGAGTATATAGAAAGTTAGATAGTATATGTGCATGGCATTCGATGAACCGCATTTTTCTCCCTTTTTTGGAAAGCAAAAAAGATGGAGCTGCAGCTGATTAGGAGGAATAAAGTTTTTGACCGTTCCTCCCAAACCTTTCAAAAAGAAATCATAAGAAAATAATCTGCTTCCAGCCCCCAGGCTTCCCTAATATTAGGAAATAATGCCCAAAACAAGGGTGGAAAAATGACCTGTTGTTGTTTTTTTGCCACAAAAACATAACCTGGATGGTAGACGCCTTCCCAGATATTGAGATTTACAATCCAACAAAACAAAAAAGAAGAAAAACCCGTCTCTCAGATATCCTCTTAAGAGGAAAACAATCTGAAATAGAGACTATGGGATTTTCAGTATATGGTTCAGTGCTGAAGAGAAAGTATATAAAATACGTTAACACCAAAAGTTTTGGACAATTCCCATGCTGATAAAAAAGAAACAAGTAAAAGTAAACATAAAATCTAGATCTAGCGAGCGAATGGAGGTTTTTCGCTGATTTGAACCAGCTCTCCATCGACCTCTTTTGCTACCCAAAGCCCCATATCTTGTTGAACGCCCTCCTTGGATAGGAGGTCTACTTCACTGTTTCATTCCCTGTAAATGTGACAAGCAGAGATTTGATTAAAATAATATTTTAAAACCAAGACCTCTTCTAATAAAGGATTCAAAATGTAATTTAGGCATCTTTGAGATCCATTAAACCATTTTATGATGTTCAAAGAGTCTCCAAAAATATGGGCTTCTCTTAGCTCGAGAGAGGAGAGCCAGCATAGAAGGAAATGAAGAGCTTTAAGTTCTGCGAAGTTGTTTTTCCCATGCCCAAGAGCAACCAAATATTTGTACACTTTCCCATAGGGTAAGTGTATGGAGAGGCCTGCTCCACATCTGTTTTGTGGGTCAGATCCCCCATCAAAATATGCCCACGGGATGTCTCCCCTAATTTCTTCCACTTGAATAACCCTGACATGTTGGGATTCTGTTGGGATGGGAATGTATTCAAAAATAGATACCCCTTCCATAGCTAGTAGGTTGATGGGAAAAATAACGTCTTGAAAGATGACTCGATTTCTTGCAATCCAAGTTCCCCCGGCTACAATGAGAGGGATGTTCCTCACCCTATCAATTGGTGATTCCTGCCACCATCTCTGCCATGCCTCCGAAACAGTTTGACCATCCCATTTTTGCATAAAATTAAGGAGCCTTAAGGTTTCGATCCATAGGTTGATACTATATGTACGAGTGAGAAAAATATGGTGTGCCAACTCATGGCTAGACTTGCACAAGGAGCACCAACCAGGACCAATCTTTCCCCTCCGCTGAAGGAAATCCCAGGAGGGAACTTTGTTCTGTAGAATGCACCAGATTTTTTTTATTATTTTTTTTTCGTTGGACCCTTTAGCTCCCATAACGATTTAAACCACCACTCCGGCTCCTCCCATCCCTTCTGAGACATTAGCCATTTGTAGCCAAATTTCAGGGTGTACTGACCCGAGGGGGAGTGAACCCATCTAAGCTCATCTGACCTCTCCTGAATTCTGACATTTGACCTGTGTAGCTCACTGATGAACTCCTGCCACTCCTCTTTCCACCTGTCTTCAAGCTGAAGGGCCTCCCCTGTCATCCATGCTTGTCTCCACATAGTTGTCTGACCATGCTAGGAAATATGGCTTAGAGAGTTGAAACCTCGTTGATCCAACTACTCAATTATATCTCTGGAGAGGGCGTAGCCCCCAGTACAACCCACCCATGGATCATGACCCAACCTTACCTATGTACCATCCCCAACATGCCAAGCTAGTCCCTATTCGATGATCTTGACCGATGCCAGCGTTTCTTTCTAAACAATCAATTCATTCTTCAATTTCTTACTGTGGAGATGCAGCCATTAATTTATTGGCATTGGGTCGATGTATTTCCTTTTTATTACTGATGACCAAAGGTTTTCCAGAGTGATGAGTCTATACCCCAATTTTACAGCCAGAGAGGTGGTGAAAGAGGGGATCTCCTTGATTCCCCACCCTCCCCAGGTCTTCGATCGCACTATTTTCTCCCATGTCACCCATGGCATTACTTGTTTTTCCTTTGACCTCGACCATAAAAACCTGCTGCAAATTTTGTTGATGGAAGAAAGGATGTTTTTTGGTACCCAAGAAAGGGCTACCCAGTACACCGGTATAGCCATGGCAATGGATTTAATCAGCACAAGCCTCCCTACTCGAGAGAGACATTTAAAACTCCAATGTTTCATCCTTGACTCAATTTTTTCCACAAGCCAGTGCCAATCCTGTATTTTATAAGAATATGGCTTCAGATGGAAACCCAGATATTTGAAATTTTCATGGAGTGCTTTTACTTCAAACGGCAGCACTTTGGAGATTCTACCCACTTCGGCTCGGGAAAATCCTTCCATGGTAATAGTGTATTTCTGACTATTTATAATTAAGCCAGTACCCTTTAAGAAGAGGTCCAACACCTCTTTTATCCGTCGAATATCTTCTATTCTTCCGTTACTGAAAAGGAAAATATCGTCAAAAAAGTGCAGGTGGGTTAAGGAGAGGTTGATTGTTCCCTTAATGCATTTTAACTCTCCCCTTATTTTTGCATCATGAATCATCAGACTGAGCCCTTTAGCAGCCAGAAGGAAGAGAAGGGGGGATAAAGGGCATCCATGACGAAGGCCTCTTTGGATATGAAAAAAGGGGGTAGCAGCTCCATTGATCAAGATGGCAATACTGGTAGAAGTAATTCACCCCATCACCCAGTTGATGAAGTCAATCCTGAATCCAAGATGGGTCAGGAGAAGACAAAGATACATCCAACTGATTCTAGCATATGCCTTGGATAGATATATTTTTACAATGGCTCCTTTTTTCTGGCTTCTTTTCAGGCTGTGAATAGTTTCTTGTGCCACCCCAATAGCCTCGTGTATTTGACTTCCATCCAGGAAGCTGAATTGTTCCAAGGAGATGTTTCGAGAGAGGAAAGGTTTTAGGCGGCTTGTTATCACCTTTGCAATGATTTTATATATGCAGGAACAAAGAGAGATAGGTCTGAAATCATCGAAGGATTTTGGATCCTCCTTCTTAGGGATGAGGGTTAGGAAGGTGGAGTTGAAAGGTTGATAGATGGAGCCCGTGTGCCTTGACTCTTTAACCACTTCTAGCGGATCCTCTCCCAGAGATTCAAATAAGTGTTGGAAGAATTCCACCTTCCATCCGTCCGGCCCTGGGCTCTTGTCCTTCTGCATTGCCTTTAGAATCCCTTCCACCTCCTCTTTTGAAACGGGCTCCATTATGTTTTCATTCCCTTCTTCTCCTATATATATGGGAAAAAATTGGGCAACCCTGAACACTTCAGCTATTGAAGCCTCCGTAGGGGCTTTGAACAGGTTTTTGAAGTTCTTCACTCCAAAAGAAGATAAGTCCTCGAAAGATCGTACAGTACTTCCTTCCTCTGTCTGCATCCCCCAAATAGTATTAATATTTTTCCTTCCTTTGGCATAGTTCTGGAAAAATTTTGTATTTTCATCCCCTGTTGTCAACCAAATGACCCTGCTTTTGAGACGCCAACTTTCTTCCCTTTCCAATAAAATTTTCCTTCTTGATGCTTCAAGGCTCTTTACTCTATCCCTCGATTCAATGGAGGCATATCCCGCACCCTCCAGTCTTTCAAGGAAGTCAAGTTCTTTATTTATCTTCTGTAAATCTTCCTCCTCGATTTTTTTGGCCTTTGCCCATTCCAAGGTATATTTTTTCATTCTCTTGAGGTTCTCCATAAATAGCATGATCATATTACCTGGATCATTTGTCCCTCCTTTCCTCCAGGTGTCATGGAATAAAAGGTTGAAAGATTCATCTTTGAGCCAGGAAGAGTTGAACTTGAAGGGTTTCACCAGCTTCTTTTAAGGACCTTTGATCTCTAGGAGAATGGGCAGGTGGTCATATATACCCCCTTCCCCAACCCAATGCCTAAAAATAGAGGATTTGGATACTAGCTCTTCATGAAGGAGGAATCGATCCAGCTTCTTAGCTACCCTATCCTCACCAATTCTTCTATTCCTCCAAGTGGGCATTGGTTTGATCAGGTTTGTGTCGACCAGGTGAGATGAAACCAGCTTATTAAGGAAAAAAATTGTGAGGGGGTCTGCACGCGCAAGACCCCAGGACTCAGATATCCCCAAGGAAAAATTTAGGTCTCCTCCCAGAATGAGATTAGAGTTATTCAAGCAGGACTTTTCAAATATTTTGTTCCAGTATGACACCCTATCCAAACAAGGGACATAAACAATTAAAAGTAGAAGAGTGTGACAGAGATAATTTGAATAGACCTCCATGGCTAAAGCATTTTCAAAACCCCAAGAGGGGATTTCCTTCAACCTTCCAAATTTTATGCCCATCGCCAAACCCCCAGACCTTCCATGAGCATCTAGGGCCTGAAAATACCACCCTGAGAACATCCTAGACAGTGTTCCAACCACTTTTTCCCCCATCCCCAAGGTCTCCTGTAACATAAGGACCTCCGGCTCGTAGGACTTCATGAGAGCCCTCATTGCTAATTTTTTGAGTTGACTAGCAAAACCCCTACAATTGAAAGAAAGGATGATCATCGATAACCCAGGGAGCGGGTCTGTGCTACTCTAAGCACCCCAGATAAGGAACGTTGCTTCCCATTTGCAATGTCCATTTTTTCCCTGACTGGTGCCTTGGAGAGATTGGATTTCCTACCCCTCATCTTTCTAGGGCCTACCAAAATTGGATTAGACTCCAAACCTCCAATTACCTCGTCCTTCATGGGTTTCTTCATTAGATATCTTAAATTATATGGGATTTTTTCAAGGATACAGGGCTGAGGAGGGGGCGATCCAAGTCCTCAAATAGGCGGCGCTTCCAAGGAGGTAACCGGGATGGAGGTTATGAAACTGTCCAAAGATTTTATAACATCATGAATTTGCATATATTCCATTTGAGATGGCCTGTAAGGACCAGGCTTTGAACAAGAAAAAACAGTACATAAAGAGGAGAAAGGAGGGGGAGAGGAGACCAGGATTGTACCCTCTTGAATAGATGCCACAAGCTCAGCTTCATGGAAGGGTGAGGACGTTGGAGGTCACTCCGGATCTTGTTCCATTGCAATAGGACTGTTTTTCTCAAGGATTTGTTCAATAGGAGTTGTTTCTGTCATGTTGCCACCTGTTCCATCTACCCCTTCCATCATCTCCCCCTCAAATGCCCTGGGATCCTCTGTAACTGAGGGCATAAAGGGCCCTTGAATTATCCTTTTCTGTTTCCTTCTTCTTTAGTGTCCAAGCAGGAAATCCTTTTCCAGATGGCCATATTTATGACATCGGCGACAATTAAAGGGCATGTGTTCATAGTCCAGTGTCTGAGTGAACTCTAATTCCTTATATTTGAGGCCCATTTCTTCTTCTAGTCCTTCTTTGGGGTTTAAACTAACCAAAATTCTGGCAGTGCTTAGGTCCTTGGTCTGTTGGAAAGACAGATCTGCTTCTAGGAACTGACCCAACGTGTTCCCAATAGATCTGAAATCTGAATCCGTCCAGAAGGGTATTGGTAACCCCGGAAGCTTTACCCAAACTGGTGTTTCTTCGATTTTTTCTTTCTGAACATCAAACAGTGGCGTCCATTTCCTAAATATAATAGGTCTTTTCCTGAAATTCCAGTTTTGTGCTATTACCCATTCCATATGCTCCTTTTTCTCAAACTTGATCATGAACCAACCCCGGGCTAAAGTTTGGATATCCGAAGGACTCCCAAGGGCATCCACCCATGCCGAGGCTGCCCAGTTTGAGATGTAACTGACAGAGTATTTCCTTTTTCAGACTTTGCCTACTAGAATAGTTTTTGTTGCTTCCATTACTTCGTCAATGAGAATTTCCACTCCGAAGACACAACATGGGCTCTCTTACGTCTTTCACATCGCGTCTCCCCTCATACTGTCGCCTGAAATGAGAGTCAGGGCACCTGCAAATGATTTATGTCGCCATGATTAGGTTTTCAGCCTAGCTTCTCCATCGCCTCAAATAACTTATATTCTATATATATATTGTGTGAGTGTGTGTGTGTTACTATCTCCAATTAATTGAATTTTTATCATGATGATATATTGAAAGAGGTATACATATACAACTTGAGTGGGCCTAATGGTTAAGAGCAAGTGTTTCCTCCTAGGAGGTCACAGGTTCAAATCCAGTGGGGGATAGAGTATGAATTTCTTCGTAGATTTAGCAGTCAAATCGTTGCACGGAGGTGGGTCCCTTGTCTCACAAACAAGGGGTCTCATACACCAATTTGGTGTCTGACTTGGTCATGACCTTAAAATTGGAGATATATATATATTTATATATATATATATATATATATATATATATAGATAGATATATATATATAGAGAGAGAGAGAGAGAGTGTGTGTGTGTGTGTTATTATCTTCAATTAATTAAAATTTTATCATGATGATATATTGTAAGAGGTAGTTAATTTTCTATTTTTTTAAAGAAAAACAATCAACGTTGTTTATAAATATTTTTAGCTCATAAAGCGTGTTCTATATTTAATTTCAAATTAAACTAAAAACTTGTAACCACGCTAAGATCAAGTACATAGTTATGTAGTAATTTTCCTTGTATCATTACAATTGATTTTAAAATAATAATCCTTTATATATTAATTAAAATTTCAAAGCAACATAAGTTTTATATAGATCTCATTTAATATTGTATCACCAAAATCAATCTAGTTTAGTCATGGTATGATTTTAAATTTCATATTCACGAGTTCCTTAAAACTTATGTTTTTTTTTTGCCAATGAGCATCCATAGCCTCAACGAAGTCATCTTCTTTTCTTAAGACCATGAAATTCCATCAATTTTATCTCCCCCCCTTTTTTACGAATTGGACGATTATTCACTGGGAATGTCTAATACCACAGATATTTCTCTACTTCCAATAAGCATCCATAGCCCCAATGAATTTGTATGTATTCCCCATTAGAGAAAAGGATACAAATTTCCATTAATCCTTATGATAGTAGAGGTCTTATGGGAGGGTAAAGGTGATCTTCCATGGTATAGAACTAGAATTAATATAATTTGATTTATGGTATGAGAATATTAGAATTACAATCTTGTTAGATTATACATTTCAAAAATTTTAATAAAAGAAATATTCATTCAAGAAGGTTCAATATAAGCAAAAATGTGCAAAACTGATGTAAATGGAATCATTGGGCCAAGTTTTTGTACTATAAGGTGACTCCAGACCAAAATAATTTATGGAATAAAAAACTTAGGAAATGCTAACATTATAATTATTATTTTAAAGTAAAATGGAAATATTTAATAGGTGAGGTAATGTTGTAGAAAGTGCCCATTTACTGGTGCACCTATAATGGCATCCTCGTAGTTAAAAAATAATAATTTCTCGATTGTATCAATGATAAAAGGCCTTGGCCAAATATTATCAATTTTTTTATGTTTACCCAATTCTTCTCTTTTCTTATCCCACTTGAGGGCTAAATCACAAGGTTAAAAAATTCTTTCCAATGTCTTTTATCAATTTTTTTTCATTTTTTTGTTGATCCTTGTTTATTATTTCATAAACCTTCTCATGACATTGTTGTACATGAATAATATGATTAATTTATGTTGAATTTCATAGTTGGGGGAGCTCTTCTAGCTTGGTGTCTTAGCTAGGAAGATCATGTTTTGCCTCTTTAGGAGTTTGCATATGACATGCAACACATGCATGTGGGTTGCATGTGACATGCAAGGTATGCATGAATGTTGCAGAAGACATGAGACATGCGTAAGATTTTCACAAGACATGCAAGCTATTTATAAGTTATTTCTTATGTTTAGGAAAATAAGGCCTAAGGAAAGTAAGTTAGTTAATTTAAGTGACTTAACTTTAGTAGCTCGATGATTTAATCTCAGTCGTCAATTTAGGCCTTAATGAATTTATAAATTAAGCATAAGGGAAGAGGCTAAGACACACAATCAATGTTGACTTCTTGAGTGAGTGATTTTTTTAGTGAGAATGTTCAACTTGACCAAGGAGATCCACGAGGATGCTAAGGAGATATCGTGAGGAAATACAACGGGTAATTTTCTCAGTAAGAGGCTAAGTTATAGGTCTTTTTATTAGTTATAATTTATTTTTTATTTCTATGTGGGTCTGACCCATATTTCCCGAGTTAATAAATTTTTTCAAAAGGGTTTTGTGGGTGGATTTTTATATGGTTCTTGTCATTAATTTTGCACTTAATTTTGATGCAAATTTACCTGTTAATTATCAATGTATTTAGTTTTTTAGTAGTTCTCAAATTTATTTGGTAAAATATTTTTCTGGGTATTGTTAAATTATGGAGTGAAATTAAATCAAGGCTAATGAGATTCTAAATTAACATGGTAGTATAGATATAAAACTATGACCCGAGAGAGATCATAGATTTGATGGCAAAATATTTTATGGATAATAAATTTAAAATTATTTACTAATTTTTGTGGCCAAGTCGATTTTTTTAGTATGGCGCCATCGAGCTTGAGTTATGAAGACTGGTTGGAGGGGGCTAGTAATTTCACTTCATGGAAGAAAGATATATCATTTGTTCTAAAGGTGAATGGTTTGTGGGAACTTGCAAGCATGGAAATCCAGGTTCCTATAGGCCTTGTCCATGAAACCAAGTACAATATGAAGGATGTGAAAGCAAGGGAAATCATTTTGGATGTTGTGAAGGATCACATGATCCCTCACATAATAAGGAAGGATATAGTACATAAGATGTATACGTATTTGACCAGTTTCTACCAGAGTACTAAAGAGAACATAAAGATGGTTCTACAAGACAAGCTAAACATTATTTGCATAAATAGATATGAGACTATGGCTTCATATATCACCATGATTCAGTAGGATCATGATGAGCTATCAGTTGTGGGATAATATATGAATGATTATGATGATTATGAGCTTGTAAAAGTAGTTTGAATGTTTGTGTTAAGAAATGGACCACCTTTGTGGAGAGGACACTTTCTAGACAACAACTTCCATATCAAAGTTGGTTATAGGATGACTTTACCCAAAAGGAGATTTAGGAAATTTTTATCAATGGTGGAAAACAGAAGGGAGTATATGAGGTGGATATTTCCCTTACTGGGAAAGCAAAGAAGGGAAATGAAAATTCCAAGAAAATCCAGAGAAACGGTGGATTTTGACAAGGAAATAAGGAGAAGGACATGAGAAAATTCTGGTGCTTTACATGTCACAAGTTCAGCCACTATGTCAGATAACATCCAAGCAAGAAGAAGGGAAAAGAGAAAACTTCTATGGAAGAAAAAATGTAGATGGATGAGCTTTATGAGAAGTTTGATAAGGATTTTTATTTGGTCTCTTGATTTTATGGCACCATATATTGTGGTGTGTCATTTGTGAACAATGGAGATTCTTATCATATGACGAGATCTCAAATCCTCTTTACCAGCTCCACCAAGAAGCATCGAGATCACAATGTAAAGCTTGGAGATAATGTGAGATATGTAGTGGAGGGTCTTGGTAGTACACAATTCCAGTTGGAATCAAGGAGTCATATGGAGGTTAAGGAGGTGTTATAGGTATCAGGTTTGGAGAATAACTTTCTCTCTACTTCAACCATGGTGGACATGAGCTTTGACGTCAACTTAATGGGAGATTAAGTTTTTATGGGGCTGAGAGGAACATATCTTAGTGTGAGTGGTATGTGATAGGGATCAGGGAGAGAAACCTATATTTATTAAGAAGATAGACTGTGAAGGCCCCGGTGCATGGCAATGATATCTAGAGTGATCTTTGGCACAAGAGGATGGGACATATACACTACAAGGCTTTACCACAGTTGCGAGATATGGTCACTACTTTTTCATAGATCAGGGTCGAGTAGGAGGGTGTGTGTAAATTATGCACACTTGGAAAGCATGCCAAGGAAACATTTGCTCAGAATGAGACCAAGTCCAAGGGAGTTTTGGATTTGGTGCATTAAAATGTATGTGGTCATATGTTAGTGGAGTCGATCATGTGGTTCAACTATTTTGTGACCTTTGCAGATGAACGTTCTAGGAGGAATTAGATTCACTTCCTAAAGATTAAGGAAGAGGTCTCAAGTTAGTTCCAAGAGTTCGTAGCTCTTGTGGAGAACTGTTGAAAATGGAAATATGAAAATCCTAATTTAATTTCCCCTTGAATTAAATTAGGAGAAAATTGTAATTCCACATCACAAGACAACTTGTACGAGTTAAATAAGTTAGTTTGACTTAGTTGGCTCAATTAATTCAATTTGAGGGCCTAACTTGAGTCATGTAGATTGGCTCCTAAATTTTAGGAGCCTAGGGTGAGTTTAATTTGAGTTGTAATAATTTAATTCAGTTAAACTAGTTCTAACTTTTAGAGGAACTAGTAGGAGGTATAGCAGTGGGGTGAAACTTCATTGTTCAACTAGTTAACTGATAAATCAACCATAAGTAACTCATGCATGCATGAAATATGATTTACCCAGTTGAGATTGGAGTTCAAGGGTAATGTACTATCAGTTGTATAATTATCCAAGTTGTACAGGTGGTGCATACATTCATAGAGGGACCTATAGGGATTGCGTAGTTCAGGATGGGGATTTCCCTAATTCATAGGGGGATAATTCCTTAAGAAACAATGCAAGGAAATAGGAGCTTAGCATGAAGCAGAATTGGTTAAGTGTTGTCCAGAGTCATCTTCTGAGGTAGTGAGATAGATTATACTTTTGTAGAGATTTTTCAAGCTTAAACAAGCATTGTAGTTCTTCTATATTTTCTGTCTAATGCAATACATATAGGAACGGGTTTTGAGCAGTAAATTTCCCCTAGATATATCCTTGCATTATGTGTATTGATTCATGTTGCATTTTTTATATTTCCTCTCAATCGTGAATTGATTTCTGCATATGAGTAGAGTATATTTGAGTCTTATTTTTTAGAGAATTACATGAGCAGTATTGAATCGACAATTAATTTCTACATGGTATCAGAGCTAGAATCACAGTAGAGAAGAGAATTAAAATTTTGTGTAGGAGGTTCGAATTTAAAGATCAGTGTTGTAGTATTTCTCCAGGACTAAGAAGATGGATTCCATTGGACTTGGGCTCGAGTATGCTCTGGAAGGAACCAAAAATTTCGTGGCATGGAAAATCCATATCGAGGTGGTATTAGATGATAAAATGATACTATATTACGTTAAGAAAAATGTAGTTAAGCCCCCAGTAGTTGATGCCCAAGATCTCACTCAATGGAAGAAGGATGTGGCTAAAGCGAGGAGGATAATATTGGAGGGATTTTGAGATCATATTATCTAGAATATCCATGGGAAAGAAACTCCATTCACGATGTGGAAAACATTGACTGAATTGTTTGAGAACAATAGTGATCATAGGAAGCTAGCACTGAAGGACAAGATTCGTAGCATCAAAATGAAAAAGGTTGAATCAATTCCGCTGTACCTGATAAAGTTCACACAGTTTCATGATGAGATTGGGGATTCGATGTTACTATTCCAGAAGAATATTTGGTAGCTCTAGCACTGTTGGGTCTTCCCAAGAGATGGCATAGTTATCAGGATTTTGTGAATGGTAGAGAAAAACTACCAATATGGGAGTGGTTATGGTCTAATATCATGCAGGAAGAGATCAGATGGAGCAACAGAGACGAAACTTCATCCAAGGTTGAGGATGAGGAGAATTGTGCCTTGGTTGGAAAGAAAAATAAAGGGAAAGGAAATAAATATCAATCCAAAGGAGATTTTGGTCAGGTAGGTAGGAAGAAAGACTTGTCGAAGAATAAATGTTTTCATTGTCATGAGCTAGGAAACTATGCCACGAAGTGTCCGCAAAATAAGGCTGACAAGAAGCCCTCAGGGGGAGCAATAGGTGAAGCTCTAGCTTCACAACTCGAGTTGGATTTCACCCTCATTTCATTCATGGTGACATCAATGACGGGTAGTTTGTGGTATCTAGATAGTGGAGCCTCATTCAATATGACAGGAAACAAATAATTTTTCAGTGATGTGGAGGAGAAGGACCTCCACATGCACATCGATATGGGAGATGATGGAAGGTATAGCACAATCGGTATCGATACAGTTACTTTTTAGAGGGAGTTTGGTTCTCCTATCACATTAAAATATGTCATGTATGTTTTGGGTATGAAGAATAATTTAGTTTCACTTGTAATGTTGGAAGATCATGGATACAATGTGATATTTAGCAAAGGAAATGATTTCCTTAGACACATTTCCATGGGACAAGTGAAGCAGATAGAGGTTCAGGTGAAGAACATCTACAAATTGGATGTAGAATATTGTGTTTCTTTGAGCACGAAAGAAGAGAAGGTGCAAATCTAAGACATTGGTGAATTATGTTATAAGATACTTATCCATTTTCACCGTGGAGATTTGAAGATCATGCAACAAATTTCTACATGACTTCCCCAAGGGTGCACTAGAGCAGCGAGATACATGAAAAGGGTGTACACTGGGGAAGTACACCAAAGCCACCTTTCACGATAAGGACAATAGAGCACAAGAGATCCTTGAAAGAGTTCAATCAGATGTGTTTGTACCTTTATTGATAGCATCCACAACCAAGCATAGGTATTATCTTATATTTGTAGATGATTTCTCATGTAAGTGATAGATTTTCTTCATGCAGAAGAAAGACCAGACATTCTCCAAATTTTGTGAATTTAAAGCACTTGTTGAGAAAGACACTGGAAGGAAATGAAGACTCTCAAGAACAATAATGGTCATGAATTTGTGTAAAATGAGTTGAAGAACTTTTGTGAAAAGGAAAGAATTCGACGATAGTTAATAGCACCCCATAACCCACAGCAGAATGGGGTGTTTGATATAAAGAACAAAATTATTTTGGGTGTTGCACGGGCGATGTTGCATGATCGGGGCCTATCATTGCAGTTGTGGGATGAAGCAAGCAACACAATGATATATGTGCAGAACAGGAGTCCTCATCGAATTCTCGGGATGGGTACACCATAAGAATATTTTTCGAGGAAGAAACCAGATGTGTCACACTTCAGTATATTTGGTTCATCATTTTACTATCATGTTTCTGAGTATGCAAGGAAAAATTTAGATCCAGAAAAATATTTGGGGATATTTGTGGGGTACATTGATACACCTAACAACTATCGGATGTAAATTCCATCTCACATGATGACAATTGTTCACAAAGATGTGAAGTTCAGTAAAGAGAAGTTCGTGAGATGTTCCCTTGAGAGGGAGTTTCAATTGCAAGAAGATGAGGATATTTTAGCTCCAAAGGAAGAACCTAGGGATGTTGTGGAATAGCCACAAGTAGAGGAGAAGAGAAAGGAAGAACCCACTCATGTAGACACATCTAGAGAAGGAAGGAAGCACACCAGGGAAGTTGATAGGTTATTGCATGATGCTAGAGAGATTATGGGAGTATCCACATCACAGCGCAGATAGGGGAAGTCACTAGATTGATACACTAGGTATGTTATCACTCAGAAAAAATGAAGCATCATTTGACAAAGTCATATAAGTTCATGTGTCAAAGGTAGAGTTGTGGGGTTCATTTTTCATTACTTGATTAAGGAAAACTTTTAAATTTTTCTTATTAAGCTTACCCTAAGGTCTAAACCCACTCACTTTCAAATCGCCTCATGTCACATCACTCATAATTTTCTGAAAGTTTTCATTCCATAAGGTTTTAGTAACGAAATGGTCGTTTTAGCCAAGAAACCACAGTTTCGTAGCGAAATACACTGAGAAATTTCACTTTTTGCTACGAAACCGCTAATACTTTCATAGCGAAAACACCCATATTTACACTAAGAATGCTACGAAAGTGAGGTTTCCTATTTGTCATGTCAAGTTAGTTGTTAGGTGTCAGAAAATAATTTTAAAAGGATAAGTTAGATACCATTCGAGTCAGTTATGGTAAATACCAAGGTACATGGTCAGGGCTGAAGTCATCATCACCATTTTAGCTTGTATGAGTCATCATTGTGTTATGAGTGGGCATCAAACTTCAAAATATTTCCAAATTAAGTCATTCTTCACTCTTCATTCCTTCTTTGTGGGATATTGAGCTCTTGAGAGCATTTCATTAAGCCAAAGTTGTGGCTGGTATTTTCAAAGGTTGCAGATATCAGTGATCAAGCGAGGCAGAGAATTATCAAGCGAGGCAGAAAACTATCAAGCGAGGCTGAGAAGACACTAAAGAAACTATGGCTAAAAAAATAAAGACAAATCAGGGTGGCCAATGTCTCAGATATGAGCCATCAGATATGAACCTGATCAATGAAGACCCAATAGCTATAGAAGTCTTCAAAAGGATAGGATGTCTACAGTTTTGTGAAATACTACAAGGTTTCCATGTACAAGTTTCCAAAGAATTTGCTCTAAACTTCAGTGGAACAGCTACTAAAGTGGGGATGCTAAATCTCACCATTACACCAAAGGTCATTGCAGTAGCAACAGGGATTCCAAGGGGACAAGAGAAATGGTTCAAAGGGTTCACATTCAACATGGAGCAGTGCAAAGAGTTTATCAAGTCCAAAAATAGTGAAATGTACCTTAATAATGCCATTCCAAGGAGTTTCATGAAGGATAACTACTCAAAGTTGCTGCTCATCATCCAGAAATATTTTACTTGTGAAGGGAGATACCATAAAGTCTACTCTTACCATTTCAAGCTTCTCCTACACTTTTCTGGTAAGATATCTCTTGATCTACCTTTCTATTTACACAAAAGTCTAGCAAAAATGGTAGATAAGGTCCAAGCAAAATCTAAAGGAAGTGAAACTTCATTGTTTCATCATGGTTTAATAAAATTGATGGTTTTAGATGAGCTCCAAAGACTAGGCAGAGACTAGTCTTCTTTGTTATTTGTTAGTGGTTTTGAATTGGATACCCTTACTCCTATAAGAACTCCTAAACCTAAGGGTATCCCATCACCTTTAGTGGCAGAACCAAGTGAACCATTCATGACGGAAACAAAGCAATTGCTGAGTTTTGATACACCCATTATTCCACCTACAAAACAAAAGTCAGTCAAACCTGCAAACCAAAAGAAATTTGTGAGTAAACAAGGCAACAAAAGGATAAAAAGGAGTCAAACAGTGGATTTAGAAGACAAAGCAGTGGCTGTAGAAAAAATAATAGTAGCTAAAGGCAATTTAGAAGACATACTACATGCCATTGATATAGAAGAGACTCCTATAGTCCAGGCCGAAGATATAGAGGAAGGTGGATAGAAAATAAAAAAAAATCTAAATCTACAAAGAAACTAGAATTTGAAGGAAAGGATGCAGGTTTTATGTTCCAGGCTAGGAAGCCCATGACAATGCATGCAAGAAAGTTGTTGGAGAGAAGAAAAGAGGCTCATCCACCCACTAACATGGTCCAGCCACCACAAGACATCATTGATCTTTCATCACCTGCAGAGAAAGATCCAGTTAGCAAGCCAAAGAAAGGAAAAGAGAAAGTAATGGAAAAAACAGAGTTTGAACTCATTGAAGAATATTTGAAGTTGGCCAATCATGAAATAATTTTTATGAAGAAATAAGCAATAAAACACAATGTCCAGAAGGTTCAGTTTGAAAAGATGAAAGAGATTTTGGAAGAGTGGGTTCACAGTGTTTCCAAGACCTTAGATAATACACAACAGCTAATCAAATAGACCATGCCATTGAGGAAAGAGGTGAAAAATGTCAGGAGAATGAACTTGCATTTGAAATCTACAAACAGAAAGTTGAAATATTAGGTTAAAGACCTCCAGGAACAGCTAGAGCTAATCCATGAGGAGCTGGAGAAGAAAGGCCTAAAAATGACAGTAGTTGAGGAGCCAATAGCTCAACTCATCATCAATGAGGAAGAAACACCTCAAGACTCATAGTTTGAGATTTTTTATGATTTTAAAGGTCAGTGGCATGCTAGAAACAATTTTCTTACAGTTGGAAGACACATTTGTGAAGCTAGACAAAAACCTAGAAATTTCACTGCTTTTAGCAGTTTCGTAGTGTTTCCTAGGCTTGAAGCCAAGAAAACGCTACGAAACTATTGCAGCCTTCTTTTTACATTTGAACCATTTTGAGAAGCTTCTAAAGGATTAAAATGATATGGTAAAGGTGTCAAGACATGAGGAATACAGTACATAAGCAAAGAATTAGAAAAGTTGATGGCAAAAGGCATTTTTGTAATGCTACGAAACTATCATACTTTCGTAGCGTGTTATTTTGAAGCTTTATGAGAAGGTTTCTGTGCAGTTATGGATAGGTGGATAACTTCAAAGGATCAAAGGACTATGTTAGTAGTTATCCAAGACTTGAAGACTAAGAGATGAAGACAACTCATCCGCCAAACCATGCGTTGAAGATAAAGACCAATTTCCTTAAAAATAGGGTTTGTTTCCAGATTTGGAGGAGGCTAATTAAGATGTCATGTAGTGACGAGTTCCATTACAGCCTATTCGAACATGTGAAGGAATAGTTTTCAAAGATGTAACTATTTTTAGGAGATAAGGTTGTTAATGTAATAATGAACAATTTGAGTCCTATTAGGAAAAAGACTGTCAAATAGAATAGTTGTCATTTTATCATTAAAGTAGATGTTTTATTGTTATGCAAGGTGTCATTAGGAAAATTTCGATGAATCTAGCCAAGAGGCAGATCATCTCGTCATGTAACAAGTCTATTAATGGGCAGATATTCAAATTTGTAAGAGGTTGGAAATTTTTTGGCAATACTGTAGCTTTATGTAATTTGACTATTTTAAGTAATACAGAGAACTTTTACTTGACCAACCTGAGATTCTCATGAAGTTTTTAGTGCTTACTTGATCTATATTTTCTATGTGTACCATTTACAGTGGTTTTCATCTTTAATACTCAGAATTCATTCATGTAATGCTCTGACTTCCTTTATAAATGAATTGACTATGTTATTTCATGTTTCATGTGTGCTTTACCTCTGCTAAAAACTCTTACCTGCCTCAGCTTCCATGTCAAGTGAGCTTACTACTGAACTACTCAACTTGTTGACTCCATAAGCCCAATGATTGCAGACTTATACTCTTTTCAACCTACACATATCACAAGCAAGTTGTTTTCCAAGTAGAGTTAGCCATCTAGATACATCTTTATTCAATATCATTAACCCCTTTGAGAGAGCCCTATCAGAATGAAGGGGCTAAGATTTAGTTACAATTTGGTTTGAAACAGTTACATGAAGTTGTATGATTATTAGCCTATCAGGTGAAATTTTGTGATAACAGGGTACATGGCTCTGGTGAGTGAGCTAGTTGAGACAGAACCATCCTCATTCGCGGAAGAAGTGAAAAATCTAGTATGGGTTGATGCCACTGTAGAGGAATATGATTCCATAGTCATAAAAAATGTTTTGGAAGTGGCCCAAGACCAGAGAACATGTCAGTGGCAGGTTCTAGGTGGATCTACAAGGTGAAGCAAGCACTAGAAGGAAGCATCGAGAAACACAAAGCCATATTTTTGGCCAAGGGGTTCTCTCAGGTGGAGGGAATTGATTATGAGGAGACCTTTTCTCTAGTATAAAGGTGCTCTTCTATCAGATTAATTCTAGCACTTGCAGGGAAGATGGGATGGAAAATACATCATATGGATGTGAGGACAACATTCATCAACAAAGTGATTTAGGAGGAGGTGTACATTGAACAACTGGAGGGATTTGGGACCTTTAACAAAGAGTTGCATGTGTGCAAACTCAAGCGAGTATTGTATGGATTGAAACAAGAGCCCCGTGCTTGGTACACTAGGATCAACAACCATTTCACCAGGTTGGACTTCACCAAAAGTGAAGTAAATGCAAACCTTTACCATATTGTTGTTGAAGGTAAATTTTTGATTAAAGTATTATATGTCGATGATTTGATTTTAACCGGTGATGAAAAGTTTATCAAATCTTGCAAATAGCACCTTGCAAAAGAATTCAAGATGAAGGATATGGGACTCATGCATTATTTCCTCAGTTTGGAAGTATGGAAAGGAGATGGGGAACTATTTGTCTCTTAGGGCAAGTATGCCAACGATATACTGAAGAATTTCCGCATGGGGAGTAGCAAACCCATGGAAAATCCTCTAGAAGTAGTTGGAGGAAAGAGGATTCCACTTCACGTGAGGAGGTGGAGTCTAATATTTATAGTCAGCTTGTAGGTTAACTCATGTATTTGGTGAACACACTACCAGAAATGTGTTATGCAATTAAGCAACTTAGTCAAGCAATGGTTAATCCAACCAAATTGTATTGGAAGGTAGCCAAACATGTGTTGAGATACCTCAGAGACACTACTCAGTATGGTCTTTGGTACAAACAGACAGAGGGAGTGAAACTTAAGGCTTCGTAGACGCGGATTGGGAAAGTAGTCCATCAAATCAGAAGAACACTTCAGGAGGAGTCTTCACTATTGGGTCAACAATAGTTTCTTGGTACAGGAGGAAGCAGAGATCAGTTGCACTCAGTTCAAAAGAAGTGGAGTACATGGCTTCTAGTCAAGCATATTATGAAGCTATCTGAATGAGGAAGATTCATGGTAGGTTATTTTTTTCAGATGATGGATACCATTGTGATTTACTATGTGTTGAAAATGACAACAAGAAGAGGCTTCTAATTTAATTTTACCTTAATTAAATTAGAAGGAAATTGTAATTCCACATCACATGACATCTTGTACGAGTTAATTAATTTAGGAAGACTTATTTGTTTCAGTTCATTTGAGTTGAGGGTTAAACTAGAGGCATGTAGAGTGTCTCCTACTTTTAAGGAGCCATGGTTGAGTTTATTTTGAGTTGTAATTAATTAACTTAATTTATTTGAGTTAAAATCAGTTTAACTAGTTCTAACTCATGGAGGAACTAGTGATAGGTCAAGTGAATTTAATTAGATTTGATTCACATGTAGTGATCAATCATATAACTAATAATTCACTCAAAAGTAACTAATGCATGTCAGTTATGAGAAAGACCCAGTTGAGATTGGAGTTAAACGGAAGTGTACTATCAATTGTATAATCATATAACTATACATGTGGTGCATGGAGTCAGAGGAAGAGCCTTGATTTATTACACAATCATTATTGGGAAATTTCCTTGTTAATAGGTGTGGGTTTTAACCCTGAACAGAAATTATCTACACACAAATCTTATAACAGAAAATAAACAATAGCGAGAGCATAAAACATAAAACAGATAAACACAGAGATTTTCCCTTGGATCCCAAATCGGGACGACCAGCTTGATTTTTCATTATATTCCTTTTAGTGTTACAACACATATATATACATGCCGAAGCATACATAAACCCCATTCCATTAACCCTAGATTAGAACATAACCGTAGTTCCCTTGACTGGATCTACAAAATACCAGGGGCCGAAAACCATTGTACCCCAAAACCATGTGCAAAATCATGCACAAAACATGGGTGGGTCCGCACACCAAAAAAAAATTCGTCGGGGCGCTGCCCCGAACCCCGACAAGGGGGGCTGCCGCCCCCCCTGCTACGCCCAGTGCAACATACAACGTGTGTGGCTAGTCGTGGAAAGAATATAACACATACCCAACAATAGGGGCCTAATTCCCTATGAAACTGCGGGAGGAAATAGGGATTCCTAAGGCCAAGAAATTGGTTAAGTATTGAACCAAGCTTGCCTAGGAATCAATGATACATACATAGATAGTACAAAGAGCTCTTAAGGTCGAGAGAAGCATTGTATTGTTCTCATATTTTTGACTTATGGTATATAGTTGAGGCTTTCCCCAGATAAATCTTTTTGTTGTGCGATTGAAATTATTTCTCTTTCTTGTTCATGTGATTGTGCGATCGTAATTGGTTTTCGCAATTTGTAGAGTAGATTCAAGTATTTTTTTTTAGATACTAAAAATATCAGTTTGAATATATGTGGATTTTCTACATGCTATCAGAGTAGGAATCACTATAGAAGAGAAGAATATGAGTTTTTTTTTATAAGGTGAATATAATTTGTATATCTACTCTTGAGAACCAGCAACATGATCAGGATGCGTTTCTGTGGATTGAGACTCGAATATGCCCTCGAGGGTATTTCTAAATACATAGCTTGGAAGGATAGGATGGAAGAAATGTTGGAAGACAATGGGTTGAAGGAGTTCATAGACAATGATATTCCTAAGCCTGCAGCAACAAATGCTCAAAATCTGGAAGCATGGAAGAAGAATGTAGCAAAGGCAAGAAGGATTCTATTGGAAGGAGTTCAAGATCATATTGTTTTGAACCTCCATGGATATAAAAACTCCATATGTTATGTGGAAGGATTTAACAAATTTTTTTCAGAACAACATCGACCATAGGAAGCTGGTGCTAAAGCACAAGCTCGGAAAAATGATCGGATGGAGAAGGGAGACTCAATACCAAAATACTTGACGAAGTTCACTCATTGTCGAGATGAGATTAGAAGTGTTGGTGTTATAATTATAGAGGATGATTTGGTGAGCCTGGAACTTCTAGGCCTTCCCAAGAGTTGGCACAACTACCAGGATTTGGTGAATGGGATGGAGAAGCTACTAGAGGGGGAGTGATTGTGGTACGACTTGGTACAAGAAGAGATAACGAAATACCAAATATGGATCCTCATGAAAGACTGATGATGAGGATAATTGTGCCTTTGTTGGAAAGGTAAAGAAAGGGAAAGGGAATTCCTCCCATTCCAAATCATATTCTGGTCAGGGAGGGAAGAATAAGGAATTGTCGAAGATTAAATATTTTCATTTCCATGATATGGGAAACTATGCTACAAATTCTCCACACAAGAAGGCCAAAAAGAATCCCTCAAGAGGAGCAACATGTGAATCTCTTGCTTCACAATTCGAGTTGTATTTCACTCTCATCGTATGCATGGTGTCATCGACGATGGGTTATATATGGTACCTAGATAATGGAGCTTAATTCCATATCACTGAAAACAAATAATTCTTCAACAACTTGGAGCAGAAGGATCTCTAGATGCAAATCAAGACAAGAGATGACGGGAGGCATAGCACGGTTGAAATAGGTACTATTACCTTTCGGAGGGATTCTGATACTCCTCTCACATTAAAATATGTCATGTATGTTCTTGGTTTAAATAAGAATTTAGTTTCAGTTTCTATGTTAGAATATTGAGGCTATGATGTGATATTTAGTAAAGGAAAGGTGTTCCTTCGTCACAAAGCCACAGGACAGGTGAAGAATACTTGATTTCACATAAAGAACCTCTACAAATTAGATATAGAAGATTGTGCTTCCTTGAGCATGAAAGTAGATTAGGTGCAAAGCTGAGAGATCAGTGAGTTATGGCATAGAATATTGGACCTTCTACACCATGGCACTTTGAAGATAAAGCAACATATTTCTACAGGACTTCCAAAGGGTGCACTTGAATAGCAATATACATGCAAAGGGTGTACATTGAGTAAGTACACCAAATCCACCATTCATGGTAAGGACAATCAAGCAAAGGCGATCCTTGAAAGAGTTCACTCAGATGTGTGTGTACCTTTCTCAAAAACCTCCGTAATAAAACACAGGTATTATGTAATTTTTGTAGATTATTTTTCATGCAATTGTTGGATATTCTTCATGCAAAATAAAGATAAGACGTTCTCAAAATTTTATGAGTCTTGTCGAGAAAGATATATGGAAGAAGTTGAAGGATCTCAGGAGTGACAACGAAGGATAATATGTTTCGAATGACTTCAAGAACTTCTATGCTTCAGAAGGCATTTGATGGGAATTGATAACACCTCATAACCCACAGCAGAATGAGGTTTCTGAAATGAAGAACAAAACTATTGTGGGAGCAGCACGAACAATGTTTTATGATCAGGGCCTACCATTGCACTTGTGGGATAAAGCATGCAACACAACAGTATTTGTGCAAAATAGAAGTCCTCATAAAATTCTCGGGATGATTACACCAGAGGAAGCTTTTTCGGGTAAGAAACCATATGTGGTGCACTATAAAATTTTTGGTTAAATTTTCATGCAACCAAAGATTCCAAGAAAAAAATAGAACCAACAATAGAGTTTGGAATTTTTTTGGGGTACACCAAACACCTTACAACTATCAGGTGTACATTCCATCTCATAGGATGATAGTTGCCAGGAGAGATGTGAAATTTTATGAAGAGAAGGCCATGTGAATTTCCCTTGAGAGGGAGCTTCAGTCACATGTAATTGAGGAGATATTAGCTCCAAAAGAAGAACCTCAAGTTTTGGAGCAACCAAAATAAGAGGAGTAGAGAGTGGAAGCACCCACTCATGTAGAGACATCTACATATGGGAGGAAGCGCACCAAAGAGGTTGAAAGGTTTATGCTTGATGCTAGAGAAAATGTGGGAGAATCCACATCACAACGTAGGAAGAGGAGTGTTGGAATCACGATTGTCATTAGACCAAAACCTGCAAGCGTTAGTCTCCGCTACAATCGCTAGAGTTAGGATCCACGAGAGGTGGTTAGTCCATGTCGCGAAACACATGGGGAGTGTTGAACCCAATGTCCAACAATCTCCCCCCCAAAACGAGCCGGGTGAGTTTCAAACTCAAGACTTATCACTATGATACCACTTGTTGGAATCACGATTGTCATTAGACCAAAACCCACAGTCGTTAGTCTCTGCTACAATCGCTAGAGTTAGGATCCACGAGATTTGGTTAGTCCATGTCCCAAAACACACGAGGAGCATTGAACCAAATGTCCAATAAAGAGGTCCCCAAAGCAGTACACTGGCTACATGGCTCTTATGAGCGAGAGTGTAGAGACTGAGCCATCCTCATTCGAGGAAGTAGTGCAGCAACCAGTATGGGTTGATGCCATGGTAGAGGAGTGTGACTCAATCATCAGAAACAGTGCATGGGAGGTTTTCCCAAGACCATAGGGCAAGTCAATTGTGGGACCTAGGTGGATCTACAAGATGAAGAAGACAACATATGGGAGTGTTGAGAAACACAAGTACATATTTTTGGCCATAGGGTTCTCTCAGGTGGATAGAATTTATTATGAGGAGACCTTTGCTCCAATTGCAAGGTACTCCTCAATCAGATATATTACAGCACTTTCAGCACAGATGGGATGGAAGATACATCAAACGGATGTGAACACAACCTTTCTCAACGGAGTTATTAAGGAAGAGGTGTACATAGAGCATCCAAAAGGATTTGAGACCTTCAACAGAGAGTCATATGTGTGCATAATCAAGCGAGTGTTGTATGGACTAAAACAAGCACCCCGTGCTTGGTACCCCAGGATTGACAACTACTTCACCGTGTTGGGTTTCACAAAAAGAGAAGCATATGCGAACCTTTACCATATTGGGGTTGAAGGTAAATTGTTGATTATAGTATTATATTTCGATGATTTGATACTGACAGGTGATGAGAAGCTAATCAAATCTTGAAAATAGGATCTTGTAAGTGAATTTGAGATGAATGATATGGGGCTCTTGCATTATTTCCTTGTTTTGGAAATCTGGAAAAGAGATGGGGAATTGTTTGTATCTTAGGGAAAGTATGTCAACGAGATTTTGAAGAAGTCTCACATGGAGAGAATCAAACCCATGGAGACTCCTTTAGTAGGGAATTGGAGGACGGAAAATGCTACTTTAGGTGAAGTGATAGAAGCTACCATCTAGATGCATCTTTTGGGTTCACTCATGTTCTTTATGAACACACGACCAAACATTTGTTATGCGGTTAATGAGCTTAGTCAAGCTCTGGTTAAGCCTACCAAGCTCTATTGGAAGGGAACCAAACATGTGTTGAGATAAATCAGAGGCACCACTGAGTTTTGTCTTTCATACAAGCAGAAAAAAAGAGTGAAGCTTCAAGGATTCAAAAATGCAGATTGGGCAGGGAGTCCATCCGACAGAAAGAGTAGATTAGGGGACATCTTCAGTATCAGGTCAGCAAGAGTTTCCTAGTACAACAAGAAGCAGATATCAATTGCACTCAGTTCAGCAGAAGCAAAGTACATGGTTGTTATCCAAGAATCTTGGAAGATATATAGATGAGGAAGATCCTTGTTGGGTTGTTTGGTCAGAATATGGATCTGACAGTGATTTATTGTGATAACTAGAGTTGCATCGAACTCTCGATTAATCCAATTTTTCATGACAAGTATAATGGTATTGATATCCAGTATCACCATATCATAGATTGTGTGCAGAGGAGGATTATGTCATTAGAGTACATTCCTATAGAGGAGCAAGATTTAGATATATTGATGAAGGCAACGTCAAGAGTAAAATTCAAGTTCCACAAAGGCAGGCTCGGTGTCGCAAACAATCCCTTAATTGTTGAGAGGGATTGTTGAAAATGGCAATAAGAAGAGGCTTCTAATTTAATTTTCCCTTAATTAAATTAGAAGCAAATTGTAATTCCACATCACATGACATCTTGCACGAGTGAAATGATTTAGGAAGAGTTAGTTGGTTCAGTTAATTTGAGTGGAGGGTAAAACTAGAGGCATGTAGTGTCTCCTACTTTTTAGGATCCTTGGTTGAGCTTATTTTGGGATGTAATTAATTAACTTAATTTATTTGAGTTAAAATAATTTTAACGTGTTCTAAGTGATGGAGGAACAATTGACAGGTCAAGTGAATTAAATTAGATTTAATTCACATGCAGTGATAAATCATATAACTCATAATTTACTCAAAAATAACTCATGCATGTCAGTTCTGAGAAAGACACAGTTGATATTGGATTTAAATGGAAGTGTACTATCAGTTGTATAATAATCCAACTATACAAGTGGTGCATGGAGTTATAGGAAGAGATTTGATGTATTGTGCAATCATTATTGGGGAATTTCCTTGTTAATACGGGCCAAATTCCCTAATAAATTGCACAAGGAAATAGTGATTCATGAGGCCAAGAAATTTGTTAAGTATTAATCCAAGTTTTCCTGGGAATGAGTGAGACAGACATATATAGAGCACAAATATCTCAAGCCTCAGAAAAGCATTGTATTTTTCTCATATTTTATGACTTATGAAATATACAGATAGCAAGCTTTTTAGCTAAGGCTTTCCCCAAATAAATTTTTGTGTTGTGCAATTGAAATTTGTTCTCTTTCTTGTTCATGTGATTGTGCGATCGTAATTGGTTTCTGCAATTTGTAGAGTAGATTCAAGTATTTTCTTTTAGCATATTACAAATATCAGTTTGATTCTACGTGGATTTTCTAAATTGTGACAACCAGAGTTGTATCAAACTCTCTAAAAATCCAATTTTTCATTATAGATCCAAGCATATCGACATCTGGTATCACCATCTACGATATTGTGTTTAAAGGTGGATTATGTTGTTGGAATATACTCCTACAGAGGAACAAGATGCATTTTTTTTTACTAAGGCATTATCAAGAGGAAAATTTGAGTTCCATAGAGGCAAGATTGGAGTATATGATAATCCCTTTCTTGTTGAGAGGGAGTGTTAAAAATGGCAACAAGAAAATCCTAATTTAATTTTCCCTTGAATTAAATTATGAGAAAATTGTAATTCCACATCACAAGAAAACTTGTACAAGTTAACTAAGTTAGTTTGTCTTAGTTGGCCCAATTAATTCGAGTTGAGGGCCTGACTTGAGTCATGTAGAGTGGTTCCTAATTTTATGAGCTTGGGTTGAGTTTAATTTTATTTGTAATAATTTAATTCAGTTAAATGGAGTTAAAGTCAATTAAAAAAGTTCCAATTGTTGGAGGAACTAGTAGGAGTTCTAGTAGTGGGTGTAACTTCAGTGCTCAACCAGCTAAATGATAAATCAGCCATAATTAACTCATGCATGCATGAAATATGAGTTACCTAGTTGAGATTGGATTTCAAGGGAAGTGTACTATCAATTGTATAATTATCCAATTTGTACAGATGGTGTATGCAGATAGAGAAGGACCTATAGGGATTGCATAGTTCAGGATGGGGATTTCCCTAATTAATAGAGGGGTTAATTCCTTGAGAAAAAATGAAAGTGAATAGGAGTTTTGAAGGCAGCAAAATTGGCTAAATTTTGGCTGGAGTCAGCTTGTGAGGAAGTGAGATAGATTATACTTGTGTCAAGATTGTTCAGGCTTGAAAAAACATTGTATTTCTTCTCTATTTCCTGACTAATGCAATACATATAGGAATGGGTTTTGAGAAGTGGATTTCTCCTGGATATATCCTCATGTTATGTGTTTTACTCATGCTGCATTTTTTTTATATTCATTCTCAATCGTGAATTGCTTTCTGCATATGAGTAGAGTATATTTAGGTCTTATGTTTTAGAACATTACATGAGAAGTATCGAATCTACAATTAATTTCTACAAGAACCAAACTAGGAAGAATACCAAGGTTATAATATTATATAATGGGGGTGATTATACCTCCAATCATTTTATGTGTTTCTATATGGATGCATGAATCAAGAGAGAACTCACAGTGCCTTGCGACCCTCAGTAGAGCGAGGTTGCAGAAAGGAAGAATAGGACCATATTTGGAGCAACAAAGGAAATGATCATGATCATGGATTGCCTATGTTCTTGTGTAAGGAGGCATATAATACAACCATTTACTTGCAGATCAAGAATCCTCATAGGGAAATGGAGGTCAAGACTCCTGAGGAGAATTTTACAAGAGTGAGATTTAATATGAGCTACCTTCATATATTGGGTAGTTCAATTTTTGTTCATATTCCTTTAGAGAAGAGGACTAAAATAGAGACATTTTTTGAGAGAGGGATATTTGTGGGTTACAGTGAGGTCTCAAAGGCCTATAGGGTCTACATTCCAAGACAAAGGAGATTCATCATTAGTTCGAATGTCAGATTCAAGGAGGGTGGGACCTTTAGGAGGTATCATGACATATAGCCAATGGTGGCAGAGGAGAGGGAGCAAGGATCCAAAGGTTGAGGAGGATCTAGTAGCACTAATAATAGGGACATACCCTTTAATTCAGGAGGAGGAGGGAGATTTTCCTTCTATCTCTTCTAGGAGGAGGTCGAGATGGGTCGAGCATACATTGAGAGATTCAAAGCAGCATGTGGAGGCTCATAAAAAGATGTTTGGAAAGAGTAGACCACCACCTATAATTTGACACATTGCCTTGATGAGAAACATCAGTAATTTTGAGCCTTCTACTTTTAAGGAGGAAACAAATCAATAAGTCTAGAGGAATTCCATGGTGAAGGAGTATAGTTCCATCATGAGGAATGATGTGTGGGACATAGTGATGAGGCCAAAGGGAAAGTTTGTAGTCACTTTTTGATGGATCTATCAGATCAAGAACGTAGCAGATGACAATGTCAAGAAGGTGAGAAGGAGAGGTTTGTGGTGATACGTCTCTCTTAGAAGGTATTAGCACTAGGTTTGTATCTTCACAAAGGGTCCAAATGCTTTGAGAATTATCTGACAAATTCATTTAGAAAGAGTGAAGGCTTAAGTGTTGGACTATATTAAAATTTTGTGTGGAAGGATGACATGTGTGAAAGGATGGCATAAGGGTTATGAACATGTAAAAGAGGTTTATTATTTCATTCCTAATTTTTTATAAAATTTTTGCAGCTAATCAAATTAATTATACCGAAAACAGGTGGCGCAACAAAATATTTTCGTAGCACCTACAAGAATTTTAAAAATAAAGTTTCTCTAACTGCCCTTTGGATCATACCAAACACACAAACACTTTTTGAAGAAGGATAACTCAAGTTACAAGTTGATGAGACATTTGGAAGATTTTCCAAGCGTGACAATATGATTTTAGAGGTAAAACCTAAAAACCATAACTATGTGTGAAAGAAACATTTCCAGCATACCCAGGAAACCAGTTTGCAGCAGACAGGAGTTTTTAGCAGTATTTACATCGTGTGGCAGATTTCATCAACTCAATTGATGGAAACACAACTAGGGTCAGGGACATGCAATTTCAAGTGACAAAAGTTGGAAAGGGAATAAGTTTACCAACTAAAGGAGAGAAGTGTTTTACAAAAAAAATGGAGATACTCTGTTTTTTCCTGTTTTAGTCCACATGTTCAAACAAATATTCCAAGCAGGTGTTGATGAATTAAAAAAACTAAAATAAAATAAAAATAAAAAATTGTTGTGAACGGGTCGATTTAAAAAAACATCTTTAATAATTTACCCAGTCCTCATGATTTGGAAAATATGGAGGAATGCTTGAGGCATTATTTTCCAAATTTTGTAATTATGTTTTTTCCTGTTTTAGCCATTGTTTCCAAAAGATGTTTCTGAATAGATGGAGATGAATTTTGGAAAACCAAAATAATTTTTTTGAGGGAGCAGACGAAATAAAAAAAACATCCCTTGGTTTTCTAACATCTATCATGGTTTGAGATATTCAAATGTATCTTTGAGGCTTATTTTTTGAAATTTTTCGAAATTTTGTTTCCTATAAAAATGTCAAGTCAACAACTGTAGGCCACCTCATAAATTTGACTTTGGGATCAGATATTATCTCCTCCTTGATTATTTCAAACAATATGAAAATGTTTTCATATCCATTTCTTTCATATCTTGAGGATTATTGTAATTAATTCTTTCCACAAATTGTGGATATGAAGCCTATGTGGTATTTATATAGGAGGACCCAGGGTTGGATTTTCAAGTTTTGGAGAAGAAACTATTTCTCTGTTTTGTAATATTTTCTGAGTATTAATTATATCAAGTGCAGAAGTACAAAATGATTCCATACCATAGATTCATGGCAATGATGTTTTAAATTTTGTCTCGTTTCTCATGTGCATGTGATTCTCTTATTAGTTATTCATTTATGTGTAAATATTCTAAGTATTTAAACTAAAAGTAAATGTTCTAGAACTCATCCTTTGTTAGATGCTCCATTTCATAAATTTAAATACCCAAAACCTCCCTCTAAAGGTACATTTGAAATTCATCCATTGTTAGATGCTTCAAATGTGATGGACTATTAATTCTTTTTCCAATTTCATACTGCAATGATAACATTCATAGATAGACATCATTTACCTTGCCTCTATTTCTTGGAGCCACTGGTAATATTTATAAAAACTTATATTGAATCCATTTCCCAATTGTTGAGATTTTTTCTACCCTGTCCAACCAAACCATATTTTGATACCACCTTACTAAATATCTAGCCATTGTTTGGAAATACAGTTAATTGCTAAACATTTATTGATTAAACTGTCACAGAGAGCTCTCTCTAGATTGAAGGTTCTAGCCTTCAATTTGCAAGTTTGGTTTGAAAAGGTTACCTTAGGAATTTATCTCTAACATCCAAGAGGAATTTTTGAGTGATAACAGAAGGAGGGAGTGAACTATGAGGATAGCTTTGTACTACCACTATATATGCATCTATTAGGGCAGTCATATCTATTTTCTTAGAGATGGGGTGGAGGATGCATTATATGGATGTAAATATTTACTTCCTCAATGGGGTGATTAAGGAGGTGGTGTGAGTTGAGTAGCCTCAGGATTTGGGGTGCATGGGAGGTATATCCATGTATACAACTTGAAGAAGTCCCTTTACAGTCTGAAGAAATCTCCATGCATATAATATTCCAGGATCGATGGGTACCTTCTTAGTTTTGGCTTCATGAAGAATGAGGCAAACTCTAAATTGTACTATATACTTGTGGAGGACGAGCTACTTATCTTAATGTTATATGTGGATTATTAACTCTTTACAAGATCAAAGAGGCTCATTGGAATTTGTAAGGAGGACCTCGTTTTTTAGTTTGAAATTAAATAAATTGGGAATTTGCACTAATTTTTGGGATTGGAGGTGTAGCAATAGCTAGGAGAGATATTCCTTGTGTATGGAAAGTATGCAGTTGAGATCCTAAGGAGATTCGGGATGGAGGATTTCAAGTTTATGTCTACACCTATGCTTACCAACTTTAGGAATATTGATGCTTTCGAGAGTGAATTGGTGGATTCCATTTTGTATAAGAAAATTATTGGGCCTTGATGTATATGGTCAACACTAGGCTAGATATTTTCTTTGAAGTGAAAATAATCAGCCAGTTTATAGTTGAGCCGAGGAAGGTTCATTGCGCGGTAGTGAAGGATGTGTTAAGGAACATTCATGGCATAATAGACTCTAGATTTAGGCATGCCACAATTGGTGGAGTACAAATATAGGGGTGCACAGGGACAGGGAACACAATGGATAGTAAATCCACATATATATGTTGTTTTAGCTTTGGGTCAACGATAATATCATGATTTAGCAAGAAGCATCACCTAGTGGCACTTAGCTCAGTAGAGGGAGAGTACATGGTAGTGAGTCAGGCGAGTTATAAGGTCATTTGGCTCTAAAATATGCTCACATGTTTATTTGATATTGATATGGGACCAACTTTGATACACTGTGACAACCAAAACTACATCAAGCTTTCAAAGAATCCAATGTGCCATGATAAGTCCAAGCACATAGTGATCAAGTACCACTTCATTAGAGACATGGTCTAGAGAGGTTCTGTGAGATTGTAATACATAGCCATAAGGGAGAAGGTAGAATATATTCTTACCAAGTCTCTAGTGAAGGGGAAGGTCATTTTTTATAGGGACAAGCTAGGGATGGTGGAGAATCCCTTCTTGGCTAGGAGGGGTTGTTGAATTTTGTAGCTACATAAGATATTATAGATTAGTTTGTTAGCTAGGAAGATCTTGTTTTTCCTCTTTAGGAGCTTGCATGCAACGTGCAAGGTATGAATGAAGTTTTCATGAGACATGATACATGCATGACATGCATGTTATTTATAACTTCTTTCTTATGTTTAGGAAAATAAGGACTAAGAAAAGTGAGTTACCTAATTTAAGCAACTTATCTTTCGTAATTCGATGATTTAATCTCAATTGCCAATTTAGGTGTTAATGAAGTTATAAATAGAGCCTAAGGGAAGAGGCTAAGAGACACAATCATTGTTGAGCACTTGAGTGATTGATTTTCTGAGTGAGAAGACTCAACTTGAACAAGGAGATTCAGGAGGACGTTGAGGAGATTTTAGGAGAAAATATGGAGGTTGAATTTCAATAAGAGGTTGAGTTACAAGTATTTTTATAAACTATAATTTATTGTGTATTTCTCTGTGGGTCTAACCCATATTTCATAAGTTAATCAAATTTTAAGAAGGGTTTTGTGGTTGAATTTTCCTGTTGCACTTGTCATAGATTGCTAGCTTAATTCCACCAAAAATTTACTTGTTAATTATCGATATATTTAGTTTTCAGTAGTTCTAAATTTTTTTTGGTAAAAATTTTTTTGGGTATTATTGAATTACTGAGTGAAATAGAATTAGTGTTGATAAGAGCTTATATTTACTGTCGATATTTTAAGGTCATTGGGTTCCTTATTTATTTCTTGTAATAATTTCATTACTTTGGAACCTAAGTGAACAAGGACAAGTGTATCAATGCCATATACTAAATGAAATGGTGATGTACAAATAGATAGTTTGGTACTAATCTTATCATCCCAAATTGAATATTTTAACATTATGTCCTTTTTCCTTTTCTTTTATCCCAAATAATGTTTAAGAAATTTTAATATATTTTTATTTTTTGATTCGACTAACCCATATCCTTAAGGATAATAGGCAATCAAATGTTTAGGAGAGAAGTTATAATTTTCACAAAATTTTTGTAGGGCTATGGATGTTAAGGATTTTCATTATCAATGATTTTTTTTGTGGACAACCAAATTGTGAAAATATATTTTCCTTGAGAAATGTTAGAACTACTTTATCATTTATTTGTTTGATAGGGATTGCCTCAAACCATTTAGTAAAATAATTTGTCACACTCAAAATCTAATGATGTTGACCACTATAATAAGGGTTAGCCTTGTTATCACCCAAAAAAATTTCAAAACATCATTGTGTCAACTCTATTTTTTATCATGGTCTCAAAATGGGTTTAAAGGTCATTTTAGGATTTGGTTAAGGGTAGGTTAGATTTTTTATAAGTTTAAAGGTCATCATTGAATTCAAATGAAATCTTTAAAAGGTCCATTCATGGTCAAATACCCACATTTTCCATTTAGGAGTCATTCCATAAGGTTTTGGGTCAAAATTCTGCAATTAGCCAAGAATCCACATTTTCGTAGCATCGTTAGTTCAAAAAAGTGGATTTGCACTACGAAAGCGCTAACAGTTTCATACCGCAAACTGGGAAAAATACACTGTGAGCACTACAAAAGCGTGGATTCTTAACAGTCTTCTCAATTGAGCTGAAACTTGTCAGAATCCGTTGGGAAATGATAGGTTAGTGGTCTGATGAGTTAGTTAGTGATGAGATTCAATGTACTTACCCATCCTACAGCCATCATTGTCATGATAGGGTATGAATGAGGCATCATTCAGTTATGAGATTGTTATAGCATCATTTCTCACCTTCATATGATTCATGATTGCTTATATGGATTTGGGCACCCATTCCTACAGACTTGGACAAATTCACTTAAAAACAGTGTAAAAATCCCCATACGCGACTATGCCCGTACTTTTCCGCGTGTATACGCGAGTCCAGCTGCACTTTTCCGCGTATGCCATTAAAATGATTAAAAAATATATAAAAAATCCTTAATTTCGCGCTGGGTTGATGGTTACTCAGGTAGTTCAACCACCCCAGCACGTGGCCAACTGTTTCCAACTGTTGAAACTACTTGGAGGGAGTATAAAAACCCCTCATGTCCATGGCCTAAGGGAGGGAGAGAATTTATTGATATTATACTCTGTTGGTATTCCCTATCCAAGTCTAATTCCCCGTGCCTCCTGCACTTTCCTAGTTCATTATAGGAAACCCTTGTTTCCTTGAGATGCTCATCTCCCTATATGTCATCTCGTATGCACCAGTTTGGAAGGAGTCTTAGCGAGGCAAGGGCTGGACGGATCCAGACGACGGTCTGCTCGAAGGCCGTGGAAGGATCATGTGATCTCTCCACTCGTTACTTTTGTACATGCTATTTATAATACAGAAGTACCATGCTGTTCCCGAAATATACGTGTTAGTGTATGCTTATATGTATGAGAAAATTGTTATTTAAGCATTCATTATGATCTATTTAATGTTTTATATGGATTTCACTAACATTTAGAGTAGATATATGCTGTACAACCAGTTCTTCATGCTTGTTTCTTCTTGTCTTTCAGGTTAAGAAGGAAGGACGGTTGCTGGGGGTTTGGACCCCGCGGGATTTGCTTCAACCGTAGGACCTCCGAGTAACTTTCTCATTCTACTCTATTTAGTTTTTTTGAACGTGCATGGTTGTGTGAGTCCTTCTTAAGTAGCATGCCCCTGCTCTGTGGAGGTTGTAACCCAACGAACCTCTAGGGTGATATTCCCCAAAACAGAGATGACATTTCAAATTCAAAATCTTGCCTAATTTGGTCATTCTCGTTTCATTTGCCTCCATACGAGTGTCTGAGCTCTGAAGTAATCAAGCTAAACCTGTGGTTGTTCTATACAAAGTTTATCTTCATCCTAATCAAGCGAGGTTGTTCCATATACTCAAGCGAGGTTGTTTATATCCTAATCAAGCGAGGTTGTCTCACATATTCAAGCGAGGCTGACACGTTTTTCTCAGAAGTATGGCAGAGGAAAAGAAAGTCATCGGAGGGGGACATTGCTTAAGATATGAGCCTGAAAATATGAAGGCCATAATTGAAGACCAAACAGTGATGGAGGCTTTTAGCAAAGCAGGTTGTCTACGGTTTTGTGAAAATCTGCAAGGTTGCCATACGCAGGTGTCTAAAGAATTTTCCTTGCACTTCAATGCAACAACTACCAAAGTTGGGATGTTAAATGTGCTAATTACACCTGAGATTATCGCTTCTGTGATAGAAATACCAAGGGGATAGGAAACTTGGTTTAAAGGTTTTAAATTTGACATGGAACCATGCAAGGAATTCATGAAAACTGAGTATACAGATATGGACCTCAATAATGCAATACTTAGAAGCTGTATTAAAGACACCTATGCAAAGCTGATGTTCAACATTCAGAGATACTTTACATGTGAAGGCAGATACCATAAGGTTTACACATATCATTTCAAGATGCTTATGCATTTAATAGGTATGATTTCACTAGACTTGCCCTTTTATTTGCATAAGAGCCTTGCCAAAATGGTTGATGAAGTACAAGAAAAATCTAATGGTTGTGAAACATCTTTGTTTCACCATGGTTTGATGAAGTTATTGGTTTTGAATGAGCTTCAGAAAATAAGTAGGGATTGATTTTCCTTTTTGTTTATGAATGGTTTTGATCTGGAAAGCCTAACCCTGGCTAGAAACCCTAAAACTAAAGGAACTCCTTCACTACCAGTAGCAGAGGCTAGTCAGCCTGTGGTTGCAAAATCAAAGAGGTTTGTAAAATTGAAACCAAGGAAACAAGTTCAGAAAAGGACCATTAGGGGAATTTTGAGGTCTAAAATGGGCCTCCTAAGAAAAATGTACAACAAAAATAAAATTTATAAGAACCAATAGGATTCAAGATGATGATGTCAACCATGGGGGATGATTCACCATTTTTTAAGTAAAAAGGTACAAAAATTATAAAATAATAAAATAATAAAACTACTTTTTCAACTCGTATTTTCAACTTATCTCCCAAATTTTTTACTCAAATTTCGAGCGAGAGTACTCATTGGATGCAAAATTTAATTCCTCATCCAAGGAGTACGCATGTTGTATACTTTTGATGGACCCTGCTACATGAAAAATGAGAAATACATAAAAAAAACGTGATTACAATCACATTTTTCATGTATTTCTCATTTTTCGTGTAGAAGGACCCATCGAAAGAATGCAACATGGGTACTCCTTGGATGAGCAATTAAATTTTTTATCCAACGAGTACTCCCGCTAGAAATTTGTGTAAAAACTTTGGGAGATAAGTTGAAAATATGAGTTGAAAAAATAGTTCTTTCTTTTTTCCCTCCAAAATTTGATGATGTAATCAAATATTATTTTATTATTTCCACTATTATTTTATAATTTCCTTAGGAGGCCCATTTTAGACCTCAAAATTCCCCTAATGAGAGCAGACACAAGTGCTTGTTGCACCAACTCCATCATCTGCAAAACAGAGGTCAAAAAGTGTCAAAGAGGCAAAACATAAACAAGTTGCCAGCAAGCAGGAAATAAAAAGACTGACAAGAAGCCAAGCAGTGGCATCAAAGGGAAATACAGTTGTTTCAATTTCATACGATTGCCCAGTAATTAAAAGAAATTTAGATGACATCATGCAATTGATATAGAGGAGGCACCCATTGTGCAAGCTGACTTCATTGGAGTAGATGAACACAAACAAAAAAAGGTTAAGTTAGCAAAGAAACTTGAATTTGAGGGTGAAAATGAAGCCTTTATCTTTCAAGCAAGGAAATCTTTAACTAGGCATGCTAAGAAGCTCAAGGAAGGCAGCAAGGAGGTCCAAGAAACTATTGAAATAGCTAAAGTCCCTCAAGAAGTGGATGATCTCTCATCACCAACAGTGGAGCATGCAGCTAGCAGAACAATGAAGGGAAAAGAAGAAATGACAGAGTGTCAACACCTTGAGGAGAAATTGAAGTTAGCAAACCAAGAGAATACTATGATGAGAAAGAGGGCTAGAAAGCATATTATTGAAAAAACAAAGTTCAAAAGGATGAAGGCACTATGGGAAGGTCAAACTGGTTCTAGGTCTGAAATTCCAAGTAGTGCAGAATAGTTTTTCACATGGACAGTTCCAGCCATCAAGGAAGCTAAATTTGTCAGAGTAATCAATACTCACTTGAGAGCCAGTAATAGAAGACTCAGAGATCAAGTGGAGAGCTCGGAGAAGCAGCTGAAATTGTCCCAGGATAAGCTAAAAAACAGAGGTGCAAAATGACAATCATTAAAAAAGTCAAAAGCTAAATCAAGTGAAAATTAAGAAGGAACCTCATGAAAATTGTGTTTTTCAGTTTATATGACTTTTTGTTTTGATGAAGCCAGTGGTATTTTGAGTTTTGGCACATTTTTGGTTTTCATTTTGAAAAAATCTGGACAAAACTGCTCACTTAGCAATTTCGTAGCGCAAACAGTGTAAAAAGAGTGAAAAGCGCTACGAAACTGTTGTAGCAGCTTTTTTCACTTTTTCTCATAAATTTTTGAAGGGAAAAAGTGTGGATTATGACCTGAAATTGCTAGGGGAGTTGTGTTAAATGATAATGAAGATAATCCTGGAGGAAAGAAACCAAAATTTTGAAGGTTAAAGGGTTAAAAGGCTGTGCTACGAAAAGCGCTACGAAACTGTGTTGTTTTCGTAGCACAGGCCTACTTCAACTAATTTGAACAGTTTGGTTTTGGACAGCTGGGACTTAGTGAGGTTTTTTGAAAAGTGTTACTTCAGTTTTTAACAGAAAATAACCTCGAAGTGATGGGTTCATGATGGTCAGAGTGTCTCAAGAATACAAAGGACCCTATGTCTAGAAAACAGGGGACAGTTTCCTAGTTTAATGGAGATCAGCATTGAGGTCATAAAGTGTTAAAGCTTATCATCTGGATTCGACCGTATGTGAATACACTTGGAAAATGATGTAGTCTGGTTTAGATAAGGTTGTTATGAGTAAATATAAGGAGTTTGAATCCTATTTGTAATAGGACTGTTTATTAGATTTGTAGTTGTCATTTTGTAATAAATACCATGTCATATGGTTAGGCAAGGTGTCAAAAGTCAGAAATTCAATGTATCTAGCTCAGGATAAGGTTATCTTATGTTGTAAATGATCTATAAAACATCAAGAAGTCGAATATGCTAGGGGTTGGACAGTTTTAGCAAAATACTGTGTTTATTGTAAGTGACTGGATTTTAGCTTAATACAAATATTTCTACTTAGCCAACTTGAGATTCATAAAGAGTTCTAGTGTGATCTTGTTCTAATTGCATCTTTTTACTATCCTATTGCAGTGGTGTTTGTTTATGTTACTCAGAATTCATCTTAGATGCTCTAACTTCCTACACAGACAAACTGACTGTGTGTTTTACAGTTTCACATGTCTATCTCTTGACTAGAACTCCGATATGCCTTGACTTCCATGCTAAGTAGATTGTTTGGTTTTACTGAAGCTATTTTTACTCCATAAGCCCAATGTGCACTTGCTAATGTGATTTACAACCAATATCTATCATTTATCTGCTTATTACCCCACATAAAGTTAGCCATCTATATTTCTATCAAAAATCATTAACCCTTGAGAGAGCCCTCTCAGGTTGAAGAGGCTAAGCCTCAATCAAAATATTGGTTTAAAACAGCTACATGAGATTGATTTGATTGGCAGCCTATCATATCTGATTTTGTGATAACATTTTGGTGCGTCTACCGGGAGTCTGAAGATTATACTTTCCCGAGATTTTGAAGCTGAACTTCTAAAGGTAGCAGGAGCTCAGAAAACTTTTCGAGGCTGCATCTACGTTGGTGACTCCATTTAAATTTTATATCATCAAAGGGGGCTTTGAGAAGGAGATACATGAGGAGTAATCCTGACCCAGATCCACCTACTATCGTGGATAATCCAAACACCATTTCAAGAGGCAGTCAAGGAATTTCTGAAAGTGAAAAAGAGCTAACTGAAATTATCTTAGACTTGCATAAGAGAGGAATTGATACCTCAGCTCTAGTAACACAAGAATACAAAGAAGAGTTTTGGGAAGTTATTACTTCTGAGTTGTTGTTGGAAAGAGAGTCTTTATATAAATTGAAAGAGCTTGATCCTTTTGAAGTATTGTTGAAAATTAAAGTTGGTTTACCTCTGCCAAATTGGAGCTCAATTGTTAGAGGCCCACAAAGACCAAACAGTCCTCCTCATAGCAGTTTTTAATCCTCTATTTCTGCCATCCCTAAAGCTACTATAGTTCCTCTAACCATGGCTGGAAATCCACCTGCTGCACCTACTAGATATGCCCCTCTTGTTCTACCATCTGTCTTACATGATCTCCCTAGAAAATATGCTGCTAGAATCAAAACTTGGGGAACTAATGAAGACATTACAACAAAGGAACATGTGGATCAATTTAATGATTTTATAGACAGGGAGGAGGTTGATGATGAAGATGTTAAGTTGAGGTTGTTTGCTTAGAGTTTTACTGGTGAGGTTAGGAGGTGGTATAAAGACCTTACTCCTGGAAGTATTCATAATTGGAATGAGTATGAAGATGTTTTTCTGAGAAAATGGGGAAATAGAACTAATCCAGTACAAGCCCTCACCGAGTATAGTACTTTGAAGAGAGCTGTTGATGAATCTGTTCAAAACTTTTCAAAAAGGTTTAATAAGGTGTTAGACTCTATTCCTGCTCATTTGAAACCACCACAAGCCTTAGCTCAAATGAGGTATGCTGAAGCTTTTGACTATGATTTTTCCATACTACTGAGAGAAAGAGAATCCCCTTCACTTGCTGAAATGCAAAGTGATGCAGTGAAGGTGGAGGTTAACTTGATAGCAGCTAAAAAGTCAAAAATGGTTAAGGCTAAGTTGAAAGAAGAAGTGAAGCCTTCCTCCTCTACCTCTCAAGATAAGTTGGATTCAATGATGAAAACAATGGAATAGTTGATGGATAGATTAGCCCTTGGAAATACCTTTGCTCCTCCTACACAACATGAACCTCAATTTAGAAACCCTCAATTCAGGAGACCTCAAAATCAGCAAAGACCAAGGGAGAATAGAAATCAGCATCCTGATCCTCCAGTGAGACCTCCTTTCTAGCAGAATTTTATTGATGAAGAAGATGATCATGAAATTCCTAAGGAGTCTATTCATTGTTTTGATGAAGAAATATCAAGAATTTTCTTGACTAAAGAAGACCATGATCAATCAGATCAAAGTAATCATGAAGAGGAAACATCAGACTATCTAAAAGGGTATCAACATGCTATTTTCGAGATGCAAAAACAATACAATCCCAGAAATAGAAATGTGCCTATCATTGCAAACAAAACACAACCTAAGAAAGATACACCTAAGGTTTTTGATGGCAAGAAGGATGCTCCTAAGGTCTCTGAAGGTAAGAAAGATACACTAGATGTTCCTCCTATCAAAGAAGCTGAAAAATATGTTTCTGTTTTCAACCTTGAGAATGAAATTTCTAAGATTAAAATATCAGTCTCTTTTGGCGATATTCTCAAGGTAGATGAATATAAAAGCAAGGTTGTTAAAATGTTAAATTCACAACCAGGAGCTGTTGATATCTTGAATGTATTAGAAGATCACCCAACCATATATTTGGGTCCAAGACTAGAAGATGAACAGAATGAGGAGGTCCCTTCTTTTTATGTGAGCCTTAGCATTCATGGCATGGCATTGCATAATGCTATGTTGGATTCAGGGGCCTCTCACAATCTTATGCCCAAAGTAATCATGGAAAGAATGGGGTTAGAAATAACTAGGCCATATAAATACTTGTTTTCTTTCGATTCGAAAAGAGTTCAATGCATTGGTTTAATCAAGGATGTTGTTGTTGGTCTAACACAAGTTCCTGTTAAGACTGTAGTTATGGACATTGTGGTAGCAGACATTCCACCGAAGTTTGGTATGTTGTTGTCAAGGTCATGGGAAGTGAAAAATAAAGGTACAATGCAGATGGATCTTACTTATGCTACCATTCCTGTTTTTGGTGAGCAAAGAATATTATATCGAGAGACAAGAATGGCCTACATGGTGAGTAGTAAAGACAAACCCAAAAATTTTCCAATTTATGCTCTTGATACTGAACTTGGTTCTGCTATTTTTTCCAATGAGTTGACTAATGAAGCAGAAGAGGAGAGGAAAGCAGAAAATCAGAGTTCTGAAATTCAGCAGTCTTAAAATCAAAAAACAGAAGATCAGCAAGTCAGCGATAAGGATGTGGAAGGTTGGTGGTCATTTCATTTTGATGGATCAGAAGGCAGAGAAGGAGCAGGAGCAGGATTTGGATTAAAAATCCAAGTGATGACAGTACGTTCTTTTCCTATAAACTGAAATTTGATTGCACGAACAACATGGAAAAGTATGAATCATTGATTTTGGGTCTAGAAGTTTTGAAAAGAATGAATGCTCAAAACATTTCTGTTTTTGGAGACTTGGAATTAGTCATTAAACAGGTTGAAGGTGTTTATCAAACAAAAGATACAATGATGAGAGCATATAGGAACTTGGTTTTGGACATGTTAGAAAACTTTCAAGCCTATTCATTCATGGTAAAAAATAGAGAAAAAAACTCTATTGTTGATTCTCTTGCTATCTCTGCAAGTCTTTTCATTATTCCTATGAATTCCACAAAAAATATGAGGTTGATATTCGCCATAGACCAGCTATCCCTGATAATATTACTCATTGGCAAGTTTTTGAATATGACCAACAAGTGAAGAACTTTATTGAGCTGAAAGAAGAGTTTGGAAATATACAAGTAGATCAGCAAAACATGCTGCCTGAATCTAAAGGGAATTCTGAAGTTTTGCAACTAAAGAACAATTCCATACCAAAGGGACTCATGCCTCTAGAAAAAAATTTTGATCAGAATGATGTTTTTAAATCCCCTAAGATACAATTTGATGATGAAGAAATTGAGAGTTGTAACCTTGGTACAATAGCTATGCCCAAAATGATTAAACTTTCAAAGTTTCTTTCAGCTGATATGAAGTTTAAAAATGTTGAAATGATGAAGAGATTCATAGATGTCTTTGCTTGGAACTGTGATGATTTGAAAGAATATGATCCCACCATTATTCAGCATATTATTCCCATAAAATAAAATGAGAAGCCTTTCAAGCAGAAGTTGAGGAGGATCAATCCACTTCTCATGCCATTGAATGATAAGGAGGTCAAAAAACTATTTGATGCCAAAATCATTGTTCCAATTAGATTTTCAAATTGGCTTGCGAACTTGGTTCCAGTTAGGAAAAATAGTGGAGAAATCAGAATATGCATTGACTTTAGAAATTTGAATAAAGCCTCCCTGAAGGAAAATTATCTCCTCCAAAATATGGACCAAATTTTACAAACTATTGTTCGTTCTCAGAGATTGTCTATGCTTGATTGTTTTTCAGGTTATATTCAGATCCTTGTACATCCTGATGATCAGGAAAAAACAGCCTTTACTACACCATGGGGCACTTTCATGTACACCAAGATGCCATTTGGTCTCATGAATGTAGGAGCTACCTTTTAGTGGGCAATGAACATTGCTTTTTCTGAAGAGAAGGACAAGATGGTGGTTGTTTATCTTGATGACATAACAGTCTTCTCAAGGATGGAAGAAGATCACTTGAAACACCTAGAAATAATTCTACTGAAGTGTAGAAGGTTTGGCATCTCTCTAAATCCCACCAAAAGTATTTTTGCTTTAACTTTAGGTAAATTACTTGGACACATCATTTCTAAATATGGGATTAATATTGATCCAAACAGGGTCAATGCAATTCAGAAGGTGGATTTTCCAAGAAGTAGGAAGGAGATTCAATCTTTCCTTCGAAAGGTAAATTTTGTAAGGTGATTTATTCCTAATTTTGCTGAGATTGTGAAGGACATAACAAGGATGCTGAAGAAGGGAGTCGAATTAAGTGGACAGCAGAAGCAAGACACTCATTTGAGGAAATCAAAAGGGCACTCACACAAGCACCGGTATTGATCAGTCCATATTTCTCAAAGGAATTTCTGGTTTTTACTTTTGCATCAAAGAATACTATCGCTGGAGTTCCGCTACAAAAGGGACAGCAAGGTATTGAGCAGCCGATTTATTTCTTTAGTAGGACATTAGCCAACTCTGAGCTGAAGTATAATATCTTAGAGAAGCAGGCCTATGCCTTGGTGAAGGCTATCAAATATTTCAGAGTTTATATTCTGCATTCTCATATTGTGGCGTTTGTTCCTAATATTGTTGTGAAAGACATCCTCACTCAAGAAGACCCTGATGGTAAGAGGGGGAAATGGATTGCCAAATTCCTAGAGTATGATATAGAAATTAAGCCAATGAAATTGGTCAAAGGGCAAGGCTTAGCTAAGTTGATGATGCAGTCAAACTTTGACTGTCTCGACAAAAATTTGATTGCAGAAATATTAAAAATTTCAAATGATGAAGAAGAATTAGTTCCTATTGAAGAAAAATACATCACTTCAGATTGGTACAAGGAGGTTGTTTTTGTCCTACATCACCATAAAGCACCTGTTGATCTAACAAAGTCTAAAGCAAGGTTTGTTAAGCTAAAATCCTTGAGATATTTTGTTTTTGACAGAAATCTATTTTGGAAGGATACTGGCGGAATTTTGCTGAATTGTTTGCTGGAAGAGGAGGTTGATAAAGTAATTAAGGAGTTCCACAAAGGAGATTGTGGAGGTCACCATTATTGGAAGGCGATAGTGAACAAGATTCTAAGAGCAGGGTATTATTGGCCTACAATGTTTAAGGATGTCTACAAGAGGATTGATGCCTGCCATGAATGCCAAATTTTTTAGGGTAAGAAGAAGCTTGTACCTTTACCTTTGATGCCTATCTATGTAGAAATGTCGTTTCAGCAGTGGGGGATAGATTTTATTGGGGAGATTCATCCATCATCATCAATTCAGCATTGCTGGATTCTTACAGCGACTGATTACTTCACCAAATGGATTGAAGCAATCCCAACTAGGCAAGCAAATGATTCTGTGATTACTTCTTTCTTAGAAAATAATATCTTGTCTAGGTTTGGTTGCCCCATGAATATTATAATTGATAATGCATAGGCATTTAAGTCTAAGAGGCTGATCAATTTCTGTCATCAATATCATATTACTCTTGGGCATTCTACTGCATACTATCCACAAGGAAATGGTCTCGCTGAATCTTCTAACAAAAACATTTTAAGGATCATTAAAAAGGTGTTGCAGGAGAATAAGAAGGCTTGGAATTTGAAGTTGAAGTATGCCTTATGGGCTGATAGGATATGCACAAAGAGGTCAATTGGAACTTCACCATATGAATTTGTATATGGTGTTGAGTCTATTTTCCCTACATCATTAGGGGTACCTGTCATGAAGCTAATTCAAGGGCTAGAAGAGGAACCAAACGCAGTCCAGAGGAGAATCAATCAGATTATAGCTCTGCAAGAGAAGAGGAATGAGTTTTATAATAGCAATCAACAATCTCAAAACATAATCAAGAGGACATTTGATAAGAAGATCAAGGAAGAAAGTTTTCAAATTCATGATGAAGTGTTGAAATGGGAAGCCATAATTGAAGAGAAAGGAAAACATGGTAAGTTTGAGAACTTATGGAAAGGTCCTTTCAAGATAGCTACTTTCCATGGAAACAATACTTACATACTGCAGGAGATGGATGGAGAATCATATGCTGGAGAACCTGTCAATGGCAGGTTTTTAAAGCATTATTCTTCCTAAAATCTGATTGATCATTCATGTCATTGAACATATTCCATTTTATGAGTTTTTCTACTAATAATGACAAGCTAAATCAGCAAGCCTGAGCCCGAGGTGAAGGCTATTAGAGCTTGAGGAGGAATCTTGGCAATTTCAAAGTTTTTCATTTTTGATCAAGAAAATGGATAGCAGCACTGGAACTACTGGTTCTTAGTGTACCACAGGGGCACACTATCCCAAGTGGAGCCACTGTTATCACCCAAAAAAATTTCAAAACATCATTGTGTCAACTCTGTTTTTTATCATGGTCTCAAAATGGGTTTAAAGGTCATTTTAGGATTTGGTTAAGGGTAGGTTAGATTTTTTATAAGTTTAAAGGTCATCATTGAATTCAAATGAAATCTTTAAAAGGTCCATTCATGGTCAAATACCCACATTTTCCATTTAGGAGTCATTCCATAAGGTTTCGGGTCAAGATTCTGCAATTAGCCAAGAATCCACGTTTTCGTAGCGTCGTTAGTTCAAAAAAGTGGATTTGCGCTACGAAAGCGCTAATAGTTTCGTAGCACAAAATGGGAAAAATACGCTGTGAGCGCTACGAAAGCGGGGTTTCTTAACAGTCTTGTCAATTGAGCTAAAATTTGTCAGAATCTGTTGGGAAATGATAGGTTAGTGGCATGATGAGTCAATTAGTGATGAGATTCAATGTACTTACTCGTCCTACAGTCATCATTGTCATGATAGGGTATGAATGAGGCATCATTCAGTTATGAGATGACATTTCAAATTCAAAATCTTGCCTAATTTGGTCATTCTCATTTCATTTGCCTCCATACGAGTGTCTGAGCTCTGAAGTAGTCAAGATAAACATATGGTTGTTCTATACAAAGGTTATATTCATCCTAATCAAGCGAGGTTGTTCCATATACTCAAGCGAGGTTGTTTATATCCTAATCAAGCGAGGTTGTCTCACATATTCAAGCGAGGCTGACACGTTTTTCTAAGAAGCATGGCAGAGGAAAAGAATGTCCTCGGAGGGGGACATTGCTTAAGATATGAGCCTGAAAATATGAAGGCCATAATTGAAGACCAAACAGTGATGGAGGCTTTTAGCAAAGCAGGTTGTCTTCGATTTTGTGAAAAGCTGCAAGGTTTCCATACACAGGTGTCTAAAGAATTTTCCTTGCACTTCAATGGAACAGCTACCAAAGTTGGGATGTTAAATGTGCCAATTACACCTGAGATTATTGCTTCTGTAACAGAAATACCAAGGGGATATGAAAATTGGTTTAAAGGTTTTAAATTTGACATGGAACCATGCAAGGAATTCATGAATCCTGAGTATACAGATATGGACCTCAATAATGCAATACCTAGAATTTGTATTAAAGACACCTATGCAAAGTTGTTGTTCAACATTCAGAGATACTTTACATGTGAAGGCAGGTACCATAAGGTTTACACATATCATTTCAAGCTACTTTTGCATTTCACAGGTATGATTTCACTAGATTTTACCTTTTATTTGCATAGGTTCCTTGCCAAAATGGTTGATACAGTACAAGCCAAATCTGATGGTTGTGAAACTTCTTTGTTTCACCATGGTTTGATGAAGTTATTGGTTTTGAATGAGCTTCAGAAAATAAGAAGGTATTGGTTTTCATTTTTGTTTATGAATGGTTTTGAGCTGGAAACCCTAACCCCAACTATAAACCCTAAAACTAAAGGAACTCCTTCACCACCAGTAGCAGAGGCTAGTTAGCCTGTGGTTGCAAAATCAAAGAGGTTTGTAAAATTGAAACCAAGGAAAAAAGTTCAGAAAAGGACAGAGCAGACACAAGTGCTTGTTGCACCAACTCCATCACCTGCAAAACAGAGGTCAAAAAGTGTCAAAGAGGCAAAACAGAAACAAGTTGCCAGCAAGCAAGAAATAAAAAGACTGACAAGAAGCCAAGAAGTGGCATTAAAGGGAAAGACAGTTGTTTCAGTTTCATGAAATAGCCCCGAAATTAAGGGAAATTTATATGACATCCTTCATGCAATTGATATAGAGGAGACATCCATTGTGCAAGCTGACTTCATTGGAGTAGATGAACACAAACAGAAAAAGGTTAAGTCAGCAAAGAAACTTGAATTTGAGGGTGAAAATGCAGCCTTTATCTTTCAAGCAAGGAAACCTTTAACTAGGCATGCTAAGAAGCTCAAGGAAGGCAACAAGAAGGTCCAAGTAACTATTGAAATAGCTAAAGTCCCTGAAGAAGTGGTTGATCTCTCATCGCCAATAGTGGAGCATGCAGCCAGCAGAACAATGAAGGGAAAAGAAGAAATGACAGAGTGTCAACACCTTGAGGAGAAATTGAATTAAGAAAACCTAGAGATTTCTCTGATGAGAAATAGGGCCAGAAATCACAGTATTGAAAAAACAGAGTTCAAAAGAATGAAGGCACTATGGGAAGGTCAAACTGGTTCTAGGTCTGAAATTCCAAGTAGTGCGGAACAGTTTTTCACATGGACAGTTCCAGCCATCAAGGAAGCTAAATTTGTCAGAGTAATCAATACTCACTTAAGAGAGTGTAATAGAAGACTCCTAGATCAAGTGGAGGAATTGGAACAGCAGCTGAAATTGACCCATGATGAGCTAAAAAACAAAGGTGCAAAATGAAAATCATTAAAAAAGTCAAAAGCTAAATCAAGTGAAAATTAAGAAGGAACCTCATGAAAACTGTGTTTTTCAGTTCATATGACTTTTTGTTTTGATGAAACCAGTGGTATTTTTAGTTTTGGCACATTTTTTGTTTTCATTTTGAAAAAATCTGGACAAAACTGCTCACTCAGCAGTTTCGTAGTGCAAACAGTGTAAAAAGAGTGAAAAGTGCTACGAAACTATTGTAACAGTTTTTTTCACTCTTTCTCATAAATTTTTGAAGGGAAAAAATGTGGATTATGACCTGAAATTTCTAGGTGAGTTGTGTTAAATGATAATGAAGATAATCCTAGAGGAAATAAACCAAAAAATTTTAAGGTTAAAGGGTTAAAAGGCTGCATTACGAAAAGTGCTACGAAACTGAGTTGTTTTCATAGCGCAGGCCTACTTCAGCTAATTCGAACAGTTTGATGATGGTTTTGGACAGTTGGGACTTAGTGAGGTTTTTTGACAAGTGTTACTTCAGTTCTTAACATCGAATAACCTCGAAGTTGGTTCATGATGATCATAGTGTCTCAAGAATACAAAGGACCCTATGCCTAGAAAACAAGGGACAGTTTGCTAGTTTAATGGAGATCAACATTGAGGTCATAAAGTGTTGAAGCTTATCATCTGGATTTGACCTTATGTGAATACACTTGGAAAATGACGTAGTCCAGTTTAGATAAGGTTGTTATGAGAAAAGATAAGGAGTTTGAATCTTGTTTGTAATAGGACTGTTTATTAGATTTGCAACTGTCATTTTGTAATAAATACCATGTCATATGGTTAGGAAAGGTGTCAAAAGTCAAGAATTCGATGTATCTAGCTCAGGATAAGGTCATCTTATGTTGTAAATGATCTATAAAATATCAAGAAGTCGAATATGCTAGGGGTTGGACATTTTTGGCAAAAGACTGTGTTTATTATAAGTAACTGGTTTTCAGCTTAATACAGAGATTTCTACTTAGCCAACTTGAGATTCATAAAGAGTTCTAGTGTGTTCTTGTTCTAATTGCATATTTTTACTATCCTATTGCAGTGGTGTTTGTTTATGTTACTCATAATTTATCTTAGATGCTCTGACTTCCTACATAGACAAACTGACTGTGTGTTTTACTGTTTCACATGTGTATCTCTTGAGTAGAACTCTGATATGCCTTGACTTCTATGCTAAGTAGATTGTTTGGTTTTACTAAAGCTATTTTGACTCCATAAGCCCAATGTGCACTTGCTAATGTTTTTTCAACCAATATCTATCATTTATCTGCTTATTACCCCACATAGAGTTAGCCATCTGTATTTCTATCAAAAATCATTAATCCTTGAGAGAGCCCTCTCAGGTTGAGGAGGCTAAGCCTCAATCAAAATATTGGTTTGAAACAATTACATAAGATTGATTTGATTGGCAGCCTATTAGGTCTGATTTTGTGATAAAAAGCCTGTCGAATAAAGTCTAACGCCCATTGTTTGAAGGGTTCCTCTACATGTATTGGTTTTAAAGGAAATGCTACCAATTTTTGTATTCCTACAAAAATTTGGCATTGATGATATACTCTTACCTTTTTGTTTATGTTAATGAAAAACAAATGCTAGTAAAATCCACCCTTGAGGATTTTATGTGTAATGGTCGCGAGGAATAATTCCCTCCACATACACCACTACGATGCTTTGTTATAAGGAAATTTATATCATCCTTTAAAAAATAGTTTAGCAATATTCCTTCTAAATATTTTCCAAAATAATTTATTATTTATAAGAAAATATTTTATAGATTTCAATTTTAGTGGATGGAATTGTGATTTTCTCATGTGATTTGGACATTGAAAAGTTCAAATATAAGTTATGATGTCAGCATACCATGCAAATGAAGTAAATATTTCATCTGTTTGTGAGGGATGTTGAGTAGGCAACAACAACTCCAATTATTTATCCTTGTTATTTATTTTGAATTAAGCCTTAAATCCAATGTGAATGATTTGATTGATTCCAAGAGCCTTAAAGTTTGAGTCATCTAGAAATTTTAGTACCCATTCCCTTTTACTATCTTAGTTGGGTTAAGCTCCAAATCATATTCTTATATTTTAGCAATCCATTTTCATCTCCTTCCTTCCCTGTCATGTTGGATTAATAATTCTTTTACAGTGGGACTAGGGACATAAGCTATGATTTTTTATTCAAAGATATATTCCCTAAAATCCTTTACATATTTAACCAAATAATAGTCTTTTTTTCCATGATATTATACTTCAACTCGGATTCTATGCTTGGATTTACTAAAGAAAGAGATAGGTTGTTCATAACCCTATTCATTTTTATGTAGCAAGATAGTTGTTATAGTATGTTTTGAAGCAAAAGGAAAAATGATAAAGTTTTTTGTACAATTTGGACTTATCAGAACGAGGGTTTATGTCAAAGATTTTTTAATTTGAGAAAAATAATATTGGGCATATTCAATTTATTTGACCTCTTACTATTTCTTTAGCAAGTTAGTTATTTCTTTGACATTTTCAACAAATTTTGGAATAAAACACCTTAGAAAATTTACCTTTCCTAAGAAATATTTAATCCCCTTCTTAGTTCTTGGGAGAGGGATTTTCTCAATAGCTTGAACCCTTCTCGAATAAATTTTTACCCCTTTATTAGATAGAATTTGACCATGTAATTTCCCTTCAAACATGGAAAATAATGATTTACGAGGATTTAATGAGGATTTTTATTTTCTACACTTGTTAAAAACCTATTTAATATGTTTTAAGTGTTTTTGATATGATTTAGAAAACATGGTCATATCATTCAAATATATTACGATAATAAAATTTAAAAAAAAAAAAAAAAAAAAAAAGATAAAAAGATTTTCATCAACACCTCATTTAAACTTTGCTCCAAAATTCATCAACCTGAAAGACATTTTTTCATACATGAAGGTTTCCCGAGTGATGAATGCAGTTTTATATCTATACTCTCCTTGAACAAATATCTAGTTATATCTTGAGAATTCATCCATCATAGAAATTCTATGAGAACCTACAAAATTTTGTAAGATATGATCCTTCTTAGGTATGGAGTAGTTGTATTTTAAAGAATATCTTTTCAAATATCTAAAATCTATACGTAATCTAATATCTCCATTCTTATTCCTGATGACTACTAGATTGGCTACCAATTGAGAACATTTAAGGATACAATAATTTTAGAATTTAGTAACGTCTTGAATTATTTTTCAATGGAAGGAAACAATAGAGGATTTACTTGACGTAACTCTTTTATAAAAGGTTTAACTCCTTCCTTTAAAGGAATTAGGTGTTGGATAATGTCTTTATCATAGGTTTTAAGATCATCATAACTCCATGCAACAAGATAATATATTTTTGCAAAAGGATAATATATGTTTGTTTTTCCTCTTTTGATAAATATTTTGACAAATTGGCAACCTTTGGAGCCTCGATAGTATTGAGATTCACCTCCTCTACATCTTCATTTGAGGATTTAGGCATGGGAGATGTAGTGGAATTTTTTTTATTAATGTTTTTCCAAGGAATCAATTATTTAGAAATATATATGTTCTTCAATTGTATACTATCATAATTAGTAATTTTATTTTTCATAATTGAACTATCATTATTTACATCAATGTTATCATTTTATCCATCTATACATAAATTTGAGAATTCACCAACCATCTCTATGAATTTATTTATTTGTTGCTTGTATTCAAACACATGCAATTGTTTGATATTGTTAGGTATCGAAGGTATGTATATCATTTCAATTTGGTTTCATATGGTGGTCTAAATGTGGAAGTTGTGAAAGCTTACGAATATTCCAACTAATTATTTTCTCGATAAATGGAAGTAAAGTTAATAGCAAAGAAATAGTTCTTTTTTAAATCCCAAACATGATTTCTATATTCCCTAAGGCATGGATCTCTATTTTGGAATTTACTAGTGAATTGCTTAATTGTTAATTCAAAGTCAACATAAGTGGATAGATTTTACATATTGATTTTTCAACCCACTTCAATCCCTAAAATGAAGGCTTTATATTCAACCACATTGTTTGTCATTTTGAAATTTAATTTAAAAGGTGAGGTGACACTCTCTTTTCTAGGTGAAATGAAAACAACGTTGGATCTGAAACCATATATAGATGAGGCTCCATCAAAAAAAAAAATCCAAACTACATTAATGTTATGCACACAATTTTTGCAATTGAAATTCTATTCCTCCAAATTATGTTCTTCTTTAGAAATAATGAGAGTGAAATTTCCAAAATTGTCATTCATTTAATACATAATAAAATTAATGGGGTTTTGATTGTTTTTCAAAATATAAGTGAGTTGAGAATCTATGTACAATCGACCAATCTAACCATGAAATACGAGAATTGTAGCATAATGTAAGTAAAGTTGTAAAGAAAACCCTTGGGCCCCAATACCATGAAAGGAGCATGTCATAACTAACAAGCAAATTAACTGCAACCACATCCATTACTACATTTTTTATTGGGATTAGATTCAAAATAACTACCAATTCCTTAATTTCCCAAAGCCATTTTTTTTTTTACATAATCATATGCTGTTTGTATTCAAAAAAGATTGGGGAGTCTGGGCTCCATTGTTACAGGGCAATACGCTTGAGAAATAAGACAGAGGGGAACATCAGCAGGGCCAAATTCCCTTGCGCTCCGGTTGTGCTTGACTGTTGAGAAGGCTAATCTAGTGTAAATTCAGACAAACTGTGACAATAAAAGACTACATTTGTAAAGCATTCTTAAAATGAGTTGCCCTCAAGACCTGTAAATCTTGCATTGAGTTGCCTTCAGGACCTGTAAATCCTGCATTTGTCGTGTTGATGTTGGGTTCATTGTTTCCAAAAGTATATTCCTGGATGTCGTCGAACTCTTGGGCGTGCTTGCAATGGATGCCTTTGCAGGCAATCTAAGGAGATTTCTTCTATTCATGGCAGGAAGCAGAGGGAATCGAAGGTGTTACATCTGAGACTGCCAATAGGTTTGGAGCAAGCTCTGTTTGCGCGTGCATCGGCCTCCTTGTTGAGGGAGCGAAGGACGTGAATGAATCAAATATCTTGCATTTGTTGGGTGAGCGCTTGACACCGACTTATTGTTTGCTGAAGTGATAAATTGGAGGTTGTTCGATTGTAGACCATTAAGCTGATGATGATGGCCGAATCTCCAATCACTGTTGATGTGCGGATGCCAAGAGTTTGGAGCTGAATGAGACCTTGGTATAGAGCGAGGACTTCAACTCTATTATTAGAGAGGGGGCTTAATCCCCATTCGTAAGCAAGGATGATGTCTCTGTTGGCGTTGCAAATAATTCCGCCAGCCCCGGCCATACCAGGATTAGACTTGGAGGCTCCGTCAAAGAAGAGATAGTGTGTGTTATAGTTTCTTATCCAGAGTGCAAATTCCTTATCCTTCATTCTAATTTTCCAAATGTGGCTATAGTTTTGTTTACTGCTATTGTCATTTCTGTTTTGGCCAATGTTTTGGCCCCTGTTGCTTTGATCTAACAGACACCCTATGTAATTCCGTTCTTCTACGAAGAGACCAGCTGTGTCAATGTTGCTTTGACATTTGACAGCTATTGTTTCCAGAGCAAGTCCTCTTGCCTTGCTGTATAGCTTCCTGGTGTCGATTTTTTTGTCTTTGAAGATTGTTTGATTTCGTGCTAGCCATATGCGCCACATCAAAGAGTAAGGAAGAGCGTTCCAGACTCTTCTAACCACATTGTTCTTATTGCGTTGCCAGGGATAATTCTTCTTCCAAAAGTGTAAGAGTTCGGCAACGGAGCTGTGGGAACCCCAGGAGAGTTGTTCCTTTAGGAAGGCTTCTTTCCAAAATGCAGTGGCGAAGGGGAAATTTATGAATAGGTGCTGGATAGTTTCCTCAGCTGCTTGACAGTTTGGGCAGTGTGATGGGCCAAGAATACCATGTTTTTTCAGATTATCAGAATTTAGCACTTTCCCTTTTAGAAGAACCCATATGAAGAATTTGATTTTTGGGAGAGTCACTGATTTCCAAGCAATTTTCCATTGAGTCCATATGGGCATGGGGCAATCACTGTTACAGATTTGATGGTAGGCAGCTTTGACTGTATAGCTGGAGCCTGAAGGGTCCCAACGAAAACAATCATCATTGTTTTGTTTGGTGGGGGCGATGCTATGGAGTTGAGTTTGCAGATTATCCAGGCTTGATTGTAGCTCAACAGGTATTTCTGGGAAATGCCATCCTGTCCAAAGCTGAGTGTGGATGTCCCATTTGGATATCTGGCCCAAATTGTGGATTCCTTTGTTGTCAAGGTAGGAAAGAATCTGTTGGGTTCCAGGCCTACTGTTGATAGGTTGCTGGCCCATTATTTTATCAGCCCCTATTCTAATGTTGTTACCCCCCTGGGGTACCTTAGAAATGTTTGAGGCAAGGATGGGAATTGCTTTTCTACACAGCCCCGAGATTTTGGTGCAGGCTCTGAGAGGTATATCATGATCTAATAGAAATTTCCTTGGAGAGTTTAGATATTTGGCTTCCAGCACATTCTTCCACCAAGCAGATTCTCCATTGATGAGCCTCCAGACTATCTTGCCACCAAAGGCCAGGTTTAAGAGCTTTGGTGATATGATCCCCAGCCCTCCATGTTCTTGAGGTTGAATAACTTGTTTCCAATTTATGAGGTTGTATTTCTTTCTTTCAGTTTTCCCCCCTTGCCAGAGAAAGTGATGGAGGATGGCTTCCACTTTGTGATGAAAGCTGGCTGGAGCTTGCAGAAGTGTGAATTGATACAAGGGAAAAGAGGAGAGACCATATTTCAGGAGGATTAGGTGCCTTGCTGGATTAAGCCAAAAGGAGCCCCATTGCTGCACTTTCCTTTTCATTTTTTCGATGATGGTGTCCCAAACTTCAGCTTTCAGAGATCCAACACTCACTGGCATGCTTAGATAAGAGAAATGCCCCCAGTCTAACTTTCAAGAAACCTCGAAGATGCTGGAAATGCTTTGAAGAGTTTGAGCAGTTGCGTTCCAACCATAAATGCAGCTCTTAAGGTAATTGATCATGCCTCCGGAGTAACTCATATATCTGTCTAAGAGGGTTTTGAAACAGCGAGCTATAATGTTGGAGGCTCCTCCCATTAACAAAGTGTCATCAGCAAACTGAGAATGGTTTATGTTTTTGACTCCATTCCCAAATTTAATGCCGGTGATAAGATCGGTGTGACGTTTGTAGTCTAGAGCCTTGCTGAAGGATTCAGCCATCAAGATGAAAAGATAGGGGGAAAGGGGGCAGCCTTGTCGTAATCTTCAAGAAGATTGAAAGGATGGCCCTGGTCTGCCATTTATGAGAGGGGAGATCCAAGGGCCAGAGATGCATGCTTGGCCAAGGTCAATAAAAGGCAAGGCAAATCCCATTTTCTTTAGAACACCAAAGAGGAAAGAGTGTCTAACTCGATCGAAGGCATTGGCTAAATCCAGTTTTAAAATGAAACCTTTTTCTTTTCTAACTTAGCTGGAATGAATAGCCTCTTGCACAAGCAAAATGGAGTCACAAATTTGTCTATTGGCCAAGAAGCCTCCTTGATTCTCAGAGATGAGTGAGGGGAGGATAGGTTTGAGGTGGGTGGCTATGATTTTAGTCAAGATTTTGTATGAGGAGTTGCAGATAGCAATGGGCCGAAAGCGGGAGAAGGATGAGGGTCGGTTCTCTTTAGGGAGAAGGGCAAGGTGGGTGGCGTTGGTGAAGCCTCCGATTTTGCTCTTGTGTTGGGCCCATTTTATCATTTTGATAAGGTCTTTTTTGATAGTCCCCTAGTGATATCTATAGAAGCTGATGGGGAAGCCATCTGGGCCAGGGGCCTTGTCTGGCTGAAGTGCCCAAATGGCTCTTTGTATCTCTTCTTCTTCTATTTCCTTGGTGAGATCTGCATTGATTTCATCACTGATTTCTGTGGGAAGATATTGAAGCAGATTTGAATAATCTTCAGCTTCTTTGGTTTTAGTTAAAAGTACGTTGTAATGTTTTGAGGTAGCCTTTTTAATAGCATCTTGGGAATTTTGAAGATGGCCTTTGTGATCAGTGATGGAGGTGATATTGTTCCTGATTTTCCTGACTGTAGTCTGCTTATGGAAAAAGGTGGAGTTTTTATCCCCTCCTTGTAGCCAAAGTTGGCGTGATTTAATTCTCCATTTATGCTCCTCCATTCGATTGGCACGATATAGCTGGAAGTAAAGGTCGTTGGATTCTTTGGAGAGCCCTTGTTCCTCTATTGTGCTGTGGATCTGCTCTAATTTGCTTTTGATTTCTGCTTTAACTTTCTCTGGTTCCTTATAGTGATTTCTTGCCCAATATTTTAAGGCTCTTTTGGTCCTTTTCAGTTTGTTTTCCCATATGAAACCCGGCGATCCTTCAATGTGTTGGCACCATGTGTGTTTAACAATCTGATCAACAATGGGAAAGTTACTCCATAGCGGGTTGTACTTAAATGGAATGGGACCTAGAGAACAGTGAGCTTCGAGAACAAGCGTTGTGGGGTAATGATCAGATGCTGAGAAGGGGAGAAAAATAGAGTATGTTGTGGAGTAGGAAGAGAGGAGGGAGACGTTCACCAAAATCCTGTCTAGCCGCTCCATTATATTGTCATTGCCCAACCTGCGATTATTCCAGGTGAGCCTACGATTTTTGGGCACAACATCTATGAGATCATGATCCTGCATGATAGTTTCCAACTGTGTTCTGCAGGGGTCGTGTGTAAAACATCCCCCCCCTCTTTTCGTTGGAGTGGAGTATGAGATTGAGATCTCCTCCAAGAATGATATTGCTACTTTCTTCTTCATCTATGTCAGTTTCGAGAGAATTCCAACACTGCACTTTCTCCCTGTAGTGATTTGGAGCATAGATATTGTAAATGACAATTTTTTGGTTATTCTTTAGACTCTCTATAATAACTTTAATCCAGAACTGATTAATAGTATCAATTGTGTGCTTCCAAGCATTATGGTTCCAAAGGGTGGCGATCCCCCCTTAAGCTCCCCTTGACTCGCAGATGCAACCTTCATATTGCTTGAGGCGATCAATAATCCCTCTCATTTCTTGGTATCCTTGCTTTGTTTCTTGCAACATTATTATTCCTGGTTTTTCATGAGTTATCAGATCATTTAGAGCAATGATTTTAGAGGGGTTCCCTAATCCCCTGCTGTTCCAGGATAGGGCTTTCATCATTGAGTGAGAGGAGTACAGAGAGTTTCTCGCCCTCCCTGATCTTTATGTGCTGCTTCCTTGCTGTTTTGCCCCAAAATGTAAGTTTCTATGGGGTTTTGGGTGCCCATGGCAATATCTTTTTGGGCATTTTCTTCTCTCTGTTGTTTTGTGGATCTCCTGCCTGGTCCTTGTTTTTTGTGTGTGTCAAAATTAGCACCGTGCTCTTTAGAAGAGCTTCTAGTTGATCTTGATGTAGGAGGGTCATGGGAGAGTGAAGGAGAAGGGATTGAAGGGGGAGTGGGAGCAAGAGAGTCATCCTGGGATGGGGGGATCATCATCAAGGGATATGGAGGAGAAGGTATTAGATGAATCTAAGGTTGTCTTGTGGGGGGGGGGGGGCGCGAAGGAGTCAAAGAGGAGGAGGGATTGGGCTTGAGGGGAGCAGATTTGGGAGGAGCTTCAGCTATCAGGACAGGAACAGTCTTTTTTCTCTTGACAGTTTCCCATTGTTCCTCAGATTGAGCATTTTCATCATTAACAATTTTAGAGCAGCGATTGGAAAAATGGCTGTACTCGTGACATACCTTGCATTTAAATGGGATTTGTTCGTAATCCAATTGTTGAAAGTGTGTCCAGTCATCCACCTTTAGCTTGATTGCCTCTAGGAGACCCTTGCCAAGATCAACTTCAACGCATATATGCGCACAGGCTTGCATATTTTCCTTGGGCTCGCTCCGATCGATGTACTTCCCAATAGCATTGCCAATGGCTCGAACCGAATCATCTCCCCAGTAGTGGAGCGGGAGATGCGGAAGCCGGACCCAGACCGGGACAACACTAGGGACATCCAGCTCGGGATCGAAGTCTGGAGTCCATTTTTTCATGTACAACCCTCTAGAGTCCATAAAATATGGTCCATTTCTGAAGATTAAGTCCTTGTCTGCTCTTGATTCAAAATGAAATGTGTAATATCCTTTCCCACAGAAGCGAATGGAAATTTTGCCACTTACTTTGTCCGCCCAGTTTCTCTCGACCCAACGTTGAACTGTTTTGGGAGATGGCCATAAGCCAGTGAATTTCCCGATGAGGCCCCGTTCAGCGAGTGAGAGAGCAGCCTTTCTCGGTAGAGTAGGAGGCAGAACGACCTCTTGCAGTCCATCTAATTTCTTGAAAAACTTAGATAGAGCCGAACGAGGGCGTTGAAGCGGTAAAGATTTTACCAAAGCTGAGAAGGTTGTTTGTGCGTCGACCCCCTCCGATGAATTGTCCGGAGGGGCCATGGCTGGCCTACGGCCACAAGCGCAGAAGCTGCGCGGCTAGGTCAAGCGCGCAGAGCGTTTTTCGAATAGCAGCGTAGGAATTTCCCAAATCCATTTTACTGTTCAAGAATCAAAAGAATAAATATCCTTGTATTCTCTAGTTTTATTTAATCCCAACTTTCCCATAAACTCTTTTGGCACAAGATTATGAGAGGTACCTGAATCTAACATTTAGTTATGGAGGTTGTATTTTCATACTGATGTAGAAAGGGGGAACTATGTTAAGCTTTTTTTATAGATAAGTTCCAATACTCACCTTGGGGTATTCATCTTAGTTATTCATAATATCACTAATTAAAGAATTATCAATCTCTTGATCAATTCTTTATTCTCCTACAAATTTAAGCACTTTATTTTTATACAAAGGAATTTTAACAATCTCATTTAAAGGTATTAAGAGTTTTATTTTGTTGAGCTTGTTCATTAAATTGAAAGTGTTTTGATGCATAATGTTAAACACATACAAAATAGACAACATATAAATCTAATAATGAGTTTCAATTACTATTCACAAGATATACATTTATAATACATTGTTATGACCTTTGGTTTTCATATACCAAGTGGTCTCTTGGACTTAAATTACCTTTCACATTCCACACCATAACCCTTAGCATATTAGGTGCCCAACATTCCCCCCCTTAATCCAAAGGGGTATATACAAGTCCAAGAAGAGGGTTGTAATACAAAATTGACAAAATTCATGCCAACGAAAGGTTGAATTTTCTCTCTGAAATGATAATATAAGGTGGGAGAACTTGAGGTCTCAACCGACAATGATTTAAGGATGACCACCAACACTGGAACGCTTAGTGCAGTTCCTGGAACTCTTCCAAATATGGCAAGAAGTTGAAGTCTTATGCTAGAGGAAGTTCTTACTATTTTTTTGAAAAGGGATACCTTTGGGTCTCAACCTAGAATGCTTAGTGTCATTCCAAAAACTCTTCCAATTATGGAAATAAGATAAACTTTTCTGCCAGAGGAAGTGTCATTAATGCTTTGAAAAGGGAGACCATCAACTTGGAAAAGGGAGGTCTTCAACCTGTGAAAAAGGGGAGAACCTCAACCTAAAAAGGGAGGTCTCAACCTGCAGTGATTTAAGGAAGGCCACCAACCATAGGCATGCTTAGGGGCTTCTCCATGTCTCTGGCTGCAACTCGAAATATGGGTATGGTTTTCTCTGACTGTAGGCTCGGGAAGCAGGTTCAAGTTGTGGTTCAGGCAACAAGGTCATGTTGTGGCTCTGACCCACATGATTTATCTTTGAAACTTGTAGATGACCATCAATTCCCCCCCCCCTGTCAAAGACAAGGTGAGAAGATGAAGAGATCTCAATTGCGTGACTTTTCAATACTTGTGAAAAAAATATGTGATATGAGTGAAAATATTCTTGGTTTTTGAAGCCCATTGCCAAGAAGCGATCCATCCAAGGTGAATATTTTTCTTGTAGGAGGCTTGTTTCTGAAGCATCTATTTAAATTATGAGTAGGATGACCACAATGATTTTAAGGGTGAAGAGCAAAACAATGATCTTTCACATGGAAAACTTTATTACAATATTGGCAGTTGACAATCTATTGTTGTTGTGGAAGAGGAGGAGGTGAATATGAGTCGTCATGAAGAAATCCAACACTCTGAAATTGGATTGGCTTGGAATAGTCTAGAGTATGAAAGGACACTTCCTTGTCACATCCATGATCGGTTCTATTTTTATTGTTGACAAGCTCTTCCCAAGGTCTAATGATGGGCTTGGGAAGTGGAACCTAAAATTTTGCACCTACATGCAAATCTTCTCTTAAGATGGGATCATTGGTATGATTAGTTTCTGGTAGTTGATGCGAGTCAACTTCAGACTCAAATAGGGGATTGTTCTAAACAAAAAAAAAGTTTAGAATGATGACTACATTGTTGTAACTAATCTCTCTATAGTTGTGATTCAAATTACTAAAACTCGATCCTTTATTGTGCATCTTGTAGACATATTTGAATATCAGCAAGATTGGCTTTGCTGATTTTTATTGTATCATAAAGAGTAGAGTATATCACAGTTTCTAGAAGTTCTAATACTTCACCAATTCGATCCATTTTCTTAGCAAAATTAAAGGCTCAAAAATAAAGGGAGTCGCCTAGAAATGCACCTTACAATTAATATCTTAGGTTGGAATATATATAAGATCAAATTCAACAATTGATGGTATGTACATACTGGAAGCCTTCAAACAATTATAAACTCAATGACTTTAGTTGAACATTCATCAATAAACTATGAACACTCCATAATCATAAAATGTGCCAAAACAATATGGCACCAAGCTCTTTTATTTTTTTAAAGCAAGCTTTAAGCCACCAAATTCATGCAATACATGAGAAAATCTCAACAATGTAACCCATTTGTGAAGGAAAAAAATTCACATTTGATGGAGTCTTCCTATGCCAATCGATGGAGGCTTCACACAATAAGTATAGTACAGGTGAAGATAATAATAATATGATGCATATATGGGAAACCACAATAATTCTCTAGACCATATATGATTGGATGGTGATGCTCTCAATGGAGCAAGCTTCCCACATGAACATAAACATAGGAAGATTCCAGATTCTAGCATTCCATCATTCAAGATCTTGAAGCTACCGTTGGATCCAGGCATTAAGGGTCACTAAACATGCTGTGGGGTGCTTATATTCTGCCCTTCGGGACCTACCTTTGCGGGTGATGGTGGATTTCCCCTGGACGCCCTGTTTGAGCTTACTGCCATTGCTGAGGGGTCTTTGGTTATTCCGGTTAGCCGTTCGTTTCTCCGGCTAATTTGAATTGTTTTTCAGGGGAACTGGCTTTTCGAATTTCCCACACCATCCGCCTGACATCGGCGGCGATTTGACTTATTGGCCCGTTGGTGGATGGTTATCTCATTTAATGATATAATCGTTCACCAACTCAACTTTTAATAACACACTAGTTCACTTATTCATCATTGACCGGTCACCCACCCAACAGTGACCGTTCACCTACCGATTTCACCATCTCATCAGTGCTCCGGTTTTTGTTTCTCGGATGGCTTCTTGACTAGATTTTCGATCCGGGTGACTCTAGTTATGTGATGCGGCTTGTCTCTGCTGATATTCCTAAATCGGATTTCCCCCGACTTTATCTCATCTGGCTTTAGGATCGTGGCATTATGATCTTCGGGCATGCTGAATTATTGATCTCAGAATTTATGACTCCAATGCCACTATTTCATTCTCAGATGTTCCTTGTAGCCTCCATGGATCCCGGAGTTATTCATTTCTCTGATATTTCGATTTTTGCTGCATCGGGTATTTGCAAGGTCCGGGTGGCCGATGTATTCACTATTCGTCAGGACATATCATATCCTTTCGATCCCGGATCTGAAGGACTCGCCGGTCTTGGTTGGATGCAGTAAGGTGTCGGATCTCCGGATCGAGTTGGGGAGCCGGATCTCCCCCAATCATGGGGACCAATCTCATCGTTTTTCGGGTGCTATTTTGTTTTCAGGACAGTTCATCAAGCGAGCCTGTTTTGTTTGTGCAGGGGTTTTGGTATTGTCCAGGGCTTCTTTTTTCTTCTTCAAGTGGATCAGGCATAATTATCAAGTGACTCAAATTCCATAGGTCATGCGTGCATGATGTATTACAAGCGAGCCTGATTTGGTTTTTGCCTAGCGTGACAGCCTTTTATCAGTCATGGAGACACTATGGATCTCTCCTTTTTGTTTGCCTTCTTTCATTTCAGTTATCTTTTATTTCTTTATTATCATGAATATGATGCTGCATATTTTCTCTGCTGGTTCTTTTCTATGTATACAGGGATGATCTCGTGGGTATGTTTTATACTATCCGTAATGTTGTTGGCCATGAACATCGAATTACTTCTCTTCAGAAGTGTATTCTGGATATATTTGGTATATGGGGTTTTCTCGCTGTTTTAAATAATAGTTTGAGAATGTATTGATGATCATGTTCTGTCATATATTTCTTTTAATATATACAGCGTTTTTTTCCTTCTGAAAAAAAAAAAAAAAAAAAAAAAAGACAATATTCTTTGTTTCAATCTTGGTTACAACATCTCTCTAAGACTGCACAAGCATGCTCTTGACAAGAGATATTACGGATAATAACACTTCAAAAAATATGGTTTGGCGTAGTCACGGATGGGCACATGCTGCGTCTATAATTCATATTAATATGATTTGGAACTAAGATTGCATTTGGACAACCAAGCGTAACTAACCCTCCAAAATATAAGTGTAGGTTCGAACTTTACTATCAACGCCTCTACAACATATGAAAATGAGGAATTATTTTACATGACTTCCCATATGCAATAGCATGCATTGACAAGAGGGGTCTTGTCATCGAACAAATCACAATCCTCTTTCGGGCCCACAAACAAACACACAAATAGATTACAAAAGTAATCATTTCCTCTCCATTAATACTGCCCAAAAGAATACGTAGCGAACAGGTGACCACAAAAACCAATCACAAGCAATTTACTGGAAGAATGTTCGAAGCTAACTGAACCGAACCTTGAAATCGTGAACTGATGTATGTGAATTGGGGAAGATTCCCTTGGCTTCCCTAACACTTTTAGCATTTAAACAATCAATTCGAATGGAAAATATCTGTTCCTTCTAATCCCTTGCAATCTTGTCAGCAAATCACAATAGATTATCCCATATAGGCGAAGTGTCGAGCTACAAATCGACCCAGTGCGGGTACGACATCGATGACAACCACAACTTCTTGAGTTATTACAGTCGTGTGACCTTTGTTGATTTTCCCTTCATGAACAAATTGCCACAAGAATCTCAGGCAATGTAGTGTATGGGGAGCGAGGGTTCCCAACGTTACTGTTGCATCTTAAACAAAGTGGCATAGAGATGAGATATGTCAGAATGGACGAGAGATACATGCAACTTGATCATGCTTCAATATATTCAAAGTAATTGCAACAATATCCATGACTTGGCAGAATTATTATCTGAGCATGGGGTGCGCAGCAAGAAAATTGGTCAGAGGTGCACAACAAGAAAATAAAAAGGCACACTAGATTGATGCTAGGGAAAACTCGGGAGTGACAGAAGACAAGTAGGCAGGTCTGCAACCTGGTTAGGGAATCCACAGTGAAGGAGTTACAGGGGTAGAATTGACATTTTGGAATCTAAAAGCTCTCAGGTATGGCCTGGAGAAAAGTTTCAGATTGTTAGAGAAGCATACCTAACTTCTTAATAGTGTGGGTGATTAGGCTAGGCCACAAAACTAGTGGCTCAAATTTGGGTAGGGTCAAAATTCGCCCGTTGTGATACCATGTTAAACACATACAAAATAAACAATAGATAAATATAAATCATGAGTTGCATTTACTATTCACAAGATATACATTTATAATACATTGTTACGACCCTTGGTTTTCATATACCAAGTGGTCTCTTGGACTCCAATGACCTTTCACATTCCACACCATGACCCTTAGCAGATTAGGTGTCTAACACATAATAGCATCTTCCTTTGTTACCTTTTCATTAGTAACCATTTTATTTACATATTTTTTATTCTAATTATTATATTTTATTTCTCTTGGTAGTTATCCTCCCGACCTCGTGTTACTTCTAGTTTCTTTATGTCTTTCCTAAGCCTTAGATCATATTTGTTTTACATTTATGCTATAACACATCAACAAAATATTGATACTATAAAGCCCAAGAATCATTATATGTGAAATTCATATTATTATATTAATAATATTAGTTCAATTGTGATTGATTTTGGTTAATATACAAAAAAAATTGGTCACTGCCTAACCATTTAAACTCTGGATATTCATTGTCATTGATCAACAGCTCATGACTTGTCATTTCGTCATTATAATATTCCAATATATTATAATTGAATTGTAAAGGAGGCTACATAGGAGAATCTTCAACCCTTCTTTATCTTTTGAAAATTTGTGGGTTAAAGGGTCTTTAGTATGGACCTTGACTTCTCATTGTTACATTTGGATTCCTAGGTGGTTAATTGTTCTAAGGAAAATTCCTCTTAGGTGCAATATTTGGAGGAGGTTTTCCTCCTATTTTATTTCCCATTTCAAGATTTTGGATTTTATTAGATAGATCCTTGATTATTTTTTCCAACTACTTAATCTTTTATTCTTGAGAGTTCTTTCAAGTATAGGCCTCCTCAATATTTCCTTTTTCTTATTTTGTGTTTGGTATATTCTTAATTTAATTTCAGTTTTCCATAGGTTGCTATATTTCCCTCTATATCAAAAGCATCACTTTGACTATTTGCTAGCATTGTTGATGTATGTAAGCTCATGAAATCGTAGCAAAGCTAGGCTCAAATGTTGAAGCATGGGATACTTTAGTAACCATATCTATAGGCTTAATGTTAGTAGGGATTCTATTAGACCATTTATTAAAAAAATTAGTGAATTCAAATGCACTCTCCCCTAGATTATTTTTCAGGGAGGAAAACTCTATAAGATAGTATTGATGATTTTTCTTTTCTCCATATCGTTTCAAGAACATCTTCTCTAAATGAGCATTAAAGTTGATGGAACCCTAGGGAAGGTTCCAAGACTACTTCTAGGCATCCTCTTTGAGGATTCGAACACACATTCTCATAAATACATTATCATGCTTTAATCCAAGCTTTCCACTAAAATCCTAACAAAATATTAGGTGATCCTCAACTGTCTTATCACCATCACCATTAAATTTGGGTAAATTCTTATCATATTTGTAGCTAGATCATGTAGATTACTAGGTAAGACCAAATTTATGTACCTAACATTTACCAAGGTGTTCATCATGGGAGGAGAACAAGTTGTTGGATTAGGATTTTTTTATAGGAGTGGATACCTTTCTTATAATGGGAACTTGACCAGTATCTCCATGAAAAACCTGCTAGAGGAAAAAATTTCAATGCGTTAGAGTCTCAAAAGAATGAGAGAGTTGGATTTTTAACTGGGGTTGAAGGTTGGAAATCTACTTGGAACCTTGAATATTGAGCTTCTTTTTTAGTTTATTTTTCTTAATTAATAACTTTGAAAGATGAAAAACCTATATTCCTTCTCACATTAGTCTTAGTTACTAATTTCTCTAGATTTTGCAATGTAGGAAATGGTTGATTATGAGTAGATCTAGTAATTTTTATATGGAAACCCAGTTTAGAGTCACAAAATTATCAATTTAAAATGGATCTACTCATTTAGATCATTATTTTTGTATGGATAATGTTTATATAGAATATAAAATTTAAAATTTCAATGTATTTGGGGTTAAAAATGTATCAGTTTATATCATTTAAAAATGTATTTCTAGTTCTCGGATTGATTCCTTTGAATGAATGGACTCAATTGAGCAATCTCATATTCCTGAGTAAGGAATCTCCAAGATATTTTTAATTCTTCTCAAGTGCAAGAAATTTGCAATGCTAATTGATATAATTGGTTCAATACATTGCATTGATCATGCAAATCAACCAAAAATTGGTGCCTCTACGTTAGGGTTAGCCATATATCAAATGCAATAATTTATTACTAGTTATATCATGCCCCAACACTGATTCCAAAAATAATTTTGTTCCTAAATTTTTCTCTGGTGACCAAGGCAAAATAAATACATTTAATGAAGGTTTGTTGACCTTCTCGCTTTAGTTCAAAAATTGGCCCTTTTGACTAAAGGGGGTATTTTTTTTAAATATGATTTATTAAAAAAGAACGTTATCCTATAGATATATTAATTTATACATATAGGCCATAATTTATGCAAGAAACATATAGTATTGTTTGGTAAAGCAAATCAATGTATGAACATAGAATCATTCACAATGTTTATCAATAACTTAAATGAAAACTGAGTTTTCTTAGTTTTGCCAATTTAATTGACATACAATCATCCCACAAAAAAATAAATATCAAGATACAACTTCATACCATGATAATATTTACAAAATCATATGGAAACAAAGGACTAATTAAAATAATAAGTTCAATGTATATTTAAAACAAAGAAATGAAACTAGATAAATAAAGCACAATAGATTTAGGCATATAACATATGGTTAATTTAACATAAACTCAAGCATAGGATAAAGTGTATCAAATATGTTATTTTCAATTTATTCGTTATAAAAAAACACTTTTAAAATTCATCATTTAACATTTTATGTGTAGAAATGTGGAAATCGATATTAAAGGTAGAAAAATAGTACAATAGAGTGTGTCTGATTTGTAATGAATTTCTAATTGCACCATCCATCAACAAAACAAAATGACAAATTGTTGACACCCCAAATGAAAATAATGTTGGATCAGTCATCAACAAGGGAGAAAACCCAATCGTAGGTCCCAATTAGACCTGCTTTCATTTGGAACGGTAGTCTTATACCAATATATGGACTAAATTGCCACTTCAAGGTAAGGTATCCTTTTCTTTGAGCTATAAATTATGTCTAACTTCTAATGAGATTTATATCCTTAGCTCTATATATACCTATCTTATTGATATACAATGAATATTGATTCTTGAATTAGGTAGGTTAATTGATAGATTGGATGAAGCTAAAGAGCATTATATAAAATTATTTTTCTTGAATAAAAATAAAGCATTTAACGATTGCAAATTTATCAAAATATTGATCTATTCTATAACAATTATAAGTGAAATCCACCTTAATACCAATCAATTAATTATAATAAAATATTGAAATCCTCATAAAAGTATGCAAATATACCAAATTCATAAACCACAAACACCAATAATTACCATGTAGAAGAGACATATTTGTCTTCCAAAAAATTTAATTGCAATAATTTTAGGTAAATCCTTTCTTAAAAACTATTGCAAAAAGGAGTTTAAACAAGAGCATCCATCCTTTAAACTTTCACCACCCCCCCATCCTCTATCTATGAGAAGCTTTCCCATTTATACATTAAGTTACAGTTTCAAAATTTAATCTATTAGTAACTCTTTCGACGTCGATGTGGCATTAAAATTTGTTTGATGGTAATTATTATTGATGTGTATTCCTGGTTGTATGAATATTTAGGATTTTAAATCCCCGTGGACTTTTCGTGTTCTATAACTATCTCTACCCTTTAAATGCTTGATCGACTAACCTTTCAATATCCTTCGTCATGCCAAAGGTGTAACAGTCGAGTTGGAATACCACTTTGGTGGGAGAAATGATGAACCACTGACTCTTCATCAACTTTTGAAATGAACTTAATTTCCATAACCACGTCTATTTGGGCCTTGGTTATCTCATTAAGCTTCATTTTTATGGGGGCATATTTGGGAAAATAATCTTTAGGCTCAAGGTTCCATTCATCTATCAATTATGTGGAGTAAGCCCACATTTGCTTGGCCAAACTAGTAGCTTCATTTATAGATGTACTAACTACCTCACATCCTGATTTCCAAACATTAACCAGAGATTGGTATTTTTAATTTTCCTTCTTATTAAGTTGAGGTAGTGAATCCGGAGTGTCCTAGTATTTCTTCTGCCATTCAATAATTTGGTCTATAGCCTCGTTAATTGCATTATGGGTTGTGAATTGTGCATTGTTATCACTAGTTGTCTGCTCCTATTGTGCAAAGAAGTCTAAGATTTCACCTAAATTTTCCATGAAAGATTATTAAGGCTTTTGAAGGTCATTATTAATTTTGAGAGCCTTTATTTTAAGTCTCTAAAGGTCGTCTTGGGCCTTCTGAGTTTGTTCAACCTTAATGTTATTTTCTTTCTTGCGTAACTCCTTCAATGATTTTAGCTTAGTAGTGTGAGCTTCATTAGGCTCTGCCATTTCTTGCCCACAATGAGCCTTAAATGACTCTAAAAGCATGATGTGATTTTCCTCTAACATGTTTTGGTGCTCAGCCTCCATTCACCACTTTTGTACTTTTAGTTGTTCCTGCAGTGGTGCAACCACTTGGTTCAATTGTTCGACATCCATTTATAGGATTTGAGTCATCGCCTTTTTGTCATGGTGAGGGCTCCTAAAACACAAGAAGTGTCTACAATATCCATTTAATTTATTTGTTCTGGCCACGCTCCTTATTATTCTTTTATACAAACCTTCCAAAATAAATACCTCTTATCCTTACATTCTTATTTTTCTTCATTTTAGAACATTTTTAATGGGGGCCTTTCTATATTTTCTATAATAATAGTTCCCTAGTTCAACAAATTAATCGTTGACATGCCTGGGATTATCAATAATAGGTAGAGTGCCTATTTTCATAGGGATCAAAGGAACAAAGGGAATAGGATTCTAACAAATGATGGAGTTCTGTATCGGGGTACTTGTCAAAGTGTTTGCCTCAGTAGCCTTCTCTTGTTAGGATGATTTTGGGGAATGTTACGCCTCCTTTCCCTTAATAACCTCCTTCTATGATACATTTAATTCTATTTGTAGTTATTTTTTTGAAGTAACATCCTTTTCTCTTATTTCATCATTGGTTTGGGCCAACCTTTCATGTTATCTTCTAGCTTCGACTTCAAGCCACTTCTTTTCTAATCCTCAGCTTTAACATTTTCCTCCTCAACACTGGCTTTATGGATTGCCTCTATCTCTAAAGATAATTTTTCACTCTCTTTTTACTCTCTTTCCTTCTTTGGGATATTTGGCAGGAAGAAAGTATACTTGTTCTCTTTCTTACATCCTCTGCTTGGCCTCCTCATAGACATCTTGAAAATTCCAATTAGGAGATTAAGCTCCTTAAGGTTGTCTACTGTCTTCTTTTCCTATGGGAATTTAGTTAGTGCATAGTCACTCATTATGATAAAAAGTCCTAGCTATGACCTCTTAGAATTTTTTTCCAAAACCAATGTTATTCTAGCTCTAACAGCCATATAAGCAATCACCCTAATCATCAATCAATTGGAGACTAGTTGTGGCATTAGGTGAGGGGATTCAAAACATCCATACACTGGGATATATGTGTAGTTTTCTTCATAGTACCAATTCCCCAATACTTCAAGGATTTTTATGGCTTGTTCGGATATTCTAAGGTCCATAAAATTGAAGATAGATTGGTGTGTTTGGACCAGGATATGGTCAAAAATCTCATAAAATAACTTGGGGTAGTAGTTTTCTCATAACTCTTAATAATATATATGGATGGGTGACATTTTGGGTGTCCACCTCCAATTCATACTAGTGAACTCATTTGTCTCACAAAAATAATCTATTAGATAGGCCAACATATGAAAAAAATGGCCCTAAGTATCTTGAGCTTCCTTTAGCTTCAAAAGAGATTTCAGTAAGTTTGTCGGCAATATGTTTGAAAAATTAAACATGCAACCAGTCAAAACTATTTTTGTCATTAAAAGTAACCTTTCGAATTTAAAGTGAGAGGAATTAAACTCACCATATAACCTATTGATCATAACTATGAGATGGTGAAATGGTGTTTGCTTGTGTAGGGTAAAATTATACTTGTTAGCATTCTCTTTGAATGAGTTGTTGTCTCACTGCCATCCCTTCAAAATTTTGATGAATTCCAATTGAGTGGTTGATCCAGGTTGGAATTTTTTATTGTTTTTCATCCATATCAATGCATTTGGAGTGGAAAAAATGGAGGAATCAACTCATGGGACCATTTTTACTGGCAGGACCCAGTTTGGCAAAACGGGGTCCACAACCTCTCGAGAATATTTTGAGGCATCAAATGACATTTTTTGGGGGAAAAACTTTGTCACTTTAGGCGTGGAACCATTTCATGCTATTCTACACATGTAGATATTTCCAACGGTTCAAGAAGTGCATCAATCAGAGTTTGCATTCAAAATTTATGCTACTTAGAAGTTGACCTTCATGTTTTCACACCGATTGTTCAGGAGGATGTCACTTCAACCCCCATTATTCATGGAAAAGGGTCTAGCCACATGATTATGACATAAAAGACTCTAGAAGATTGTATATTGTAACTCTAGTTAAGATTTGATGTAGTCAAAATTAACCACTAGTAGGCTATCTGGATGTGTTATAATTGGGCCACTAGGAGGAAGAAGCATTCCATTCTTTTGAAAGATTTTTTTTCCATAGTTGACCAAAGATAGACAGGAGAGATAGGAGGTAGAGAACACAGAGATGATTTGTGCACTATAGCAACCCATGGGCCACAGGCATTACTTCTTTGTACCTGTAGCCATATTTCTAAACAGAGAAAGAGAGTGAAGCAACCTCACCTTCCAGTTGGGTTTTCTCCCGAAAGGCTTTCCCATAGAGCATATATTGTGTCTTATGTGTGTGTGATATATTATTTTGTCATTCTCTACTTTTCTGTATAATTTCCATTCACATGCATGCACTAATTACAATTGAATCTACAAATCTAGAACTTTAATAAAATTGTAATAGTGTAAAATTTTAGTATTTTAATATATTATTAACAGATATTTTGTGATGAAGTGTCTAGTGGAATATGACAGCTTACAGATCATTTCGTATCAGAGTAGTTTTATTTGGGTATTTTATGGATATTGCAGGGATCTATATCGACATGGTCGAAAATTGTAAAACGCTAATCATGGATGAAGAATCTATAAACGAACCTCATGATCCTCTAGAGATGAGGTTTTCGCATCTCGAACAACAAGTCGCAGATATAAACCAGAATGTAAACCTCCTCATGGTGGCCCTAAGCAACAAGTTGGGGATATTTGGAGAAGATGGGGGTTTAAATGCAAAGGAAAAATCATAATGAGGATTAGAATATCGGGGAGAAACGAAGAAACAATCGAAGAAAGAGCCTGAAAAATATCATCCCAGTTCGAGCGTCGTGCACCAGCCATAGTCCTTGTTTAAAATGGAAGAAAGAATTGATATCAAGTCGTACAATAGAGAGATCGATACTCTAAATCTGAACCATTGGTTGTAGCAACTAGAGGTTTATTCAAATGTCCATCAGATCAAGGAAGGACAAAAGATCTCATTTGCACAAATGAAATTAGAGGTCCATGCACTGTCTTGGTGGGAAAGCCACACGAAAACCCTGAGGTTGGAGGGATAATCTCCCGTGACTATGTGGGAATATTTCAAAACCCTCATTAAGTCATATTTTTATCCCATTAGGTATGTGGAGGACCAGTGGATCCAGTGACATTACTTCAAGAAAAAGTTGGGCCAAAGAGTACAAGAGTACACCATGGAATTTAGGAAGATGGCTATAATGTTGGGTATCTCTCAAAAGAACCCAGATTTACTCCTCAAGTATTTGGGGGGTCTAAACCTCCATCTCCGTGAGGAATTTATGTTGTTCAACCCAAAATCGGTGAACGAAACGTCTGTATAGGCACAATACCTAGAGAACATAAGCATGAAGAGAGGACAATCAAGTGGATCGAAGCAGAAGGAGAAAAAGGAAATTTCTAAGGAGGGGAAGAAAAGGAAAAAAATGGGAAAATATAAGAAGATGACAGCCACAACACACCAATGCAAATATCCTAGCAAACACTGCAACATCAATGGCCATACAAAGGAAAAATATTGGAAGTTGCATCTAGAGCTAAACCCGAAGAATAAGAATAGAGATAAAAAGAAGAAGAATAGCATGGCCACTGATTCAAGCAACCAAGTTGAAAGTAGCTCGGATGTGGATGAGAAGATCGTATGTACGTTAGTACAGAAGGAGGTGAATCTGAGTAGCCTTCAACAGCAGGAAGAGAAATAAATGAGCAAACTCTTCCATATAAATATAAAATTCAAGGTGACAAAGATTGATGCTCTATTTTACTTAGGATCGCAGGAGAATCTCATTGCAGCAGAGATGGTCAAGAAGTTGGGACTGGAAGTTCATGACCATCCAAAACCATATCCATTGGAATTGGTAAATAAGGATGCAAAGTTCAAGGTAACAAAACAATGTAAAATTAGAGTTGTTATCAGTGTTGATTTTATTAATGAAGTAGATCTAGATGTGGTTCCCCTTGATGTATATCGAGTCACATTTGGGAGTCCATACATGTATATGCGTGATGCAATATTCATGCGGAGATCCTACCAATATCGGATCGTCAAGGATGGAAAATAAAAGGAAAGTCAAAATTTTCACTGCTAAGTTCTAACCAAGCCAAGGAATTGATCATTTACAATAAGAAGTATGTTTTATTATTTTTAAGAGAAATTTATTCTGCGGAGGAGTCAATAAGAGGCAAGGAATCCCTAGAGGGGTGTGCTAAGAAACATAAACAATAATTGGAGGAGTTTTTACATGCAAACAAGGATGTGTTCCAAGAGCCTAAAGGGTTAACACCTATTATCACTCTCCCTAACTTCCCAAGGCTGACAGTAGGATTGGAGAAAGGTAACCACATACCAAAATTTAGGTCAGGTAGCTAGCCCTACCCAAACCAGAGAGGGCTCTCTCTTTGTCACTTTAAACAGTCAAATGAATGGTTGAGTATCATAATATTTTAAGCTAGATATGTAAGCTTATATAAGTAAAATTTGTTTGATATTTTGAATGCTGGACAGGAAAGTCAGTTAATGGAGTGTAAATGAGGTTTTTAGGTCTGAACTTCGAGGTGAACCTGCAGAGAGTGTGTGAGGCAAGATAGGTAGTTTGGAAACATATTAATCAGTCATTGAGTATAGGATGAAGATGGAGTAGATTTTTGAATGAGCACGGAGGTGAATTCATTCAATTTAAGAAGCAAATAAACATAATATGTTGAATCTTATCTAAAACAAAGCATGCATAAACATGAATTCTGCTCTCAAACTTACAAGATAGACATATATGAAGAAGTATACATGGTATTCAGCATAATATAATAAGAAAACATGAGAAACACAGATGTTCCAAAGCATACCACAAGTATCTCAACACAATTCCTACAAATTTGTCTCTGATTTCATTCCACAAGTTGGTTACAAGAGCTCCACTGCAAAATATGAGACTATACAACCCCAAAAAATATAAAATAGAGTCTAATTATAGAAAATATAGACTATGACACCTCATTAGGTTAAAATCCCATCCAAAATGGATCATAAATTCAAATTTCCTAGTTTCTAGGGAGGTTAAAAACCATTCCCTGAATTTTAGCTATAAACTAGGAGTGTTTTTCCCTCACATTGATTACAAATTCCTTCATGATAGGAAGCCAAAAAAAACCCAATAAATCTAATGAAAACTCATAGCCTCAAATTTTTTACCATTTATGAGCTTGACAAGTGTCTTGAGGGTATCTAATGTTGATCTGTGACAATTCTGACTCAAGATTTTAAAAACAATTTGTAGAAGCATAATAGAATTTTGGAGGAACTCTTAAGGCACTTTGAGAGGTCAAAATCCACTTCTTAAAAAAAGGTCAACTAGCCCTGCGTGTCTAGTTTTCATAACATCTTGAATTTTTCAAAATGTACCACAGGAAGAACTTCAAAAATCCATTCTCCCATAGTTGCTCAAAAGCACAACAGAGGGTCCAAAAAGGAGGCAGAAACATGAAAAATAGGTGGTTTTTGAGCTTTTTCTCCCAAATTGCAGCTTGTAATGCCATGATGGTTACTGATCTATGATGTAATATTCAAGATACATCCATACATGTAAATAAATCACCATTTGGATGCCTCCAAAACAAAAATTCATAATTGTATGTTACCCTTCTGCAATGAGAAATTTCCATAATTCTACAAAAATCATGTAAAATACCAAAATTGCTCAAAAGCTTTCAAAATTGGTTCTTTGACACCTGTAAGAGGTAGGATACACGGATAATGAAGCTTCAACCAATAAATCCAAGTTTTCCTTCACCTTGAGTTTCATTTGCGCCTCTTTAAGCCTCTTTTTCACTTGTTTCAGCCTTATTTGAGAAATGGTATCCCTGGTACAATAATGACTTGTCATGTGCCTTTGCAGCTTGTTGTCCTTTTAAGCCTTCTTCAATAGCTTCTCTAGATTCTCATTAACCGTTGATAGCCAAAGCTCTCTATCCTCATTGATCTCCATGGCAATGAGCTCATCAAATGTCAACTCTTCAGATTGATGAATTTGATGTCTCTCTCACTCCAATGCCCTTTTGAGGCCTCTTTTTCTAGGTATTTTTGTATGTGTTTTAACCTCCATCTCCTCCATTTGGTCAACAACAACAATCTTCTTTCCTTTTCCTCTGTTTTCCTCCATGTATGATTTGTACTTACTTTGTAGGAGTTGATTTACTTGCAATTGAAAATTTTCCCGCTCAAGGAAATTAATTTGGGATTGGGCAATGGAGAAAGCCTCTTTCAATTCTGCTAACTCTTTATCTTACTCTTTGATGATGTTTTCATCTGATCTGACCTCCTCCTGCTCTGATACTTCAGGCTCCAATGGCACTGACTCATCATGCTGATGCAAGAGAGGCTGCTCCTCTATCTGATATTTCTCATCATGGGTGCCAAGTGTAAGAAAAATCTTGGTAGACTTAGGCACAAAAACTTGTCTCTTCCCTCTTTCATATGTGTAAGAAAATACCGCAACCATAGGGACATCTAAAATCTGAAGAGGCATGGTAGAAGAGCTGATCTCAATTGGTTGTGGTGATGATGTAATAGGCAAGACAGAAAGTGTTGCTGACAATCTCTCAGGAAGTCTTCCCGTGTCATGTTTATGGAGGACAAGTGATGCAGCACAATGAACTTGATTAGGCCGTGATGAAAGAGACTAGTATGATGATCTTCCCTTCTTCTCTGAACCTTCTCGTCCATCTTAATCAATCTCCTGTATAAATAATGAGGCAAATCAAGTGTTATGCCTCTGGTAAAATGCATCAAAAGCCTGATGTGATACGTTTATAGATTGGAGAATCTTCCTTCACATGTAAAGTACTTCATTATAAACATCATTAGAGAGCATACTTGTTTCTGATATTTCTGAAAGGAAAAATAAATTATGGATTATCTCTAGCATGAGGCTTTAGGAACTACTTGTAGTATTCAATGTTTAGGTCCATACCCTTGAACCACTGCTCCCCGTGAGAGGGGATACCTGTAGCTGAAACAATTAGGTCAGATGATAGGCTAATATCCATACCTACAATACTACCCTTTACAATATTGTAGTTGTTTGTAAAAATACTGGACAATTGAAGATGATACCCTCCTTCCATAATCCTTTCACAAAATGTTAAACACTGAGTTATTTGAAAGCGCCTTCTGGCCAATGGCGAAGCATTAATATCGTACATGGTAAATGGCTCAAGTCTCAGATGGCACCCTCATTTTAAGCTCTTCTTGTCACTTTTCCTGGTGTTTTTCACTGGAATGATGAAAACCCTAGGGTGTGAATAAAATGAGTGAATGAGAATGGAAATTTTGAAAAACATGGTATAGGAAGGTGTGAGTTCGGTGGATTAAATTGATGGCCTTGAAGTTGAGAAAAAATATAGAAACATTTGAGTAGGTATTGTTGTGTCTTAGCTTCATGTTGAAGGTGTAATGAGAGAAAATGGATGAGTAGAAGGTGTCAAAATGTCTAAAACACAGGAAATTCCCAATTTTGACTGTGAGAATAGCTTATGTAATAGTAGGTAAGTTTGTTAGGTGAAATAGGGGTGATGGGGTTGAGAAAAAATTCTGACGAAAATTCAGTGAATAGGATGGTTTCTTGTCTTCACAATTAAGGTGGAATGAAGGCAAATGGAGGGGTTTAGGATGATTAAAAACTCAAAACACAGTCATTTCCCAATTTCAACAGTGGGAAAAAACTAGTGAAGAAGTGTTTTTGATGTTTGAGGGCTATGGAGCTTGATAAAAATTCAATGGGTAGGTACACACCTTATCTCCACAGTGCAAGTGGAATGAGGGCGAATGAAGGGGTTTAGTTCATTCAAAACCCTAAACCACAATCCCCTTAGTTTTGACAATTTTGATTGTTGATCATGTTAAAATAGTTTAGAATTTAGGGTTTTAATGGTTTGATTCATGTCATGGATGATGTGTGGGGATAGGAATATGTATAGATGGGGCATGGGGGTGTAGGTTTAGGGTTTATGTGATAGGTTAGGGTTTAGGTTGAATAGGGTAGGTTAGGGTTTAAAAAAATATTTTTTTTTATATGAGGACAATGGAGACATATTGACAGCATAAAAAGACATTAAATGACTGAAAAACATTCAAAATCTGACAAAAACAAGCATAAGATGATTACTTACCTTGTGGAGAAGCCACACCAAGGAATAAAGGTATAAGGTTGGAGGAATTGTAGGGTTTCGGGCTTCAAAACAGCAGAGACTGCCACACACAGAAGCGTAACAACATGGTTAATGTACACCATGGGAGCGTAACAACGCGTTCTTATCTATTGCAAAAAAGCGTAACACTAGTCTTTCTCTTCACCACAGAAATGTAACAACAAGTATTTTCTTCACCACAGAAGTGTAACACTACTCTCTCTACACCACAGAAGCATAACACTTACCTTCTCTTCACCACATAAATGTAACAAAGTCCTTTGTCTTCACTACAGGAGCATAACATTGTAGCCTGACAGTGACATAAAAAGCCCAGAAGCGTAACACCCATGGATTTGAAGGGTTATAAGTGATTTTAATGGGATTTTAAGTGCTGTAATTTGGATTTTAGAAACTATGGAGGGTAAGTAGAGTGGAGAGCTGCTCTCTCATTCACATGAAAGGGTATAAATGAAAAATTAATTTTTCTCACCCTTTTATAAACTTTGATGACCCTTACCTTTTTCCATGACATTTACAATGACTTTTGAACTCTTTTGCACTTGAAAAGTGACATGTTGCTCCTTTAAGTGAGATGAAGAGGACAGAACCAACCTTTTTATTCTTTGACATTTGAGGTGACTTTAAAGATCCTTGATGAGACATCAAGAAACAACTTGCTTCTTTTTCATGGGGACAGTGAGACTGCTTCTCTTTAAAACTTTGAAATCTTTTCACACCTTTGAACTTTCACATTGGATAATGATTCTTTTCAAAACGAGATAAGATGTCTTTGAAGCTTGAAATGACTCTCTTTACTTTTTATTGGGACGGTATGTAAAAATGACCTCCCTTGGAGCTCTGACATTCAATGATGAGTTTTTGGTCTTTTAAATGAGACAGTGACACATAATTCTTCAATTTTTCATGAAACAGTGAGACAAAGATGAGATGTTTGAAACTTTTTTGACACTTGAGCCATATGAAACAAGAGAGATGGCTTTATTTGATCTTCATAAACAAACTATGTCCTACATTAGGGTTTTATGAATGGAACGGAGGGTTGTTGCCTTATGTTTAGTGAAAATTTGAATATATTTACAAAGGTAGGGTTGAACCTAGACTTGACCTATATGAGATGGAATGACCTAACCCTAAACTTCTTCAATGATGATGATGGAGATGGAACCTTAATGGAAAACAACTGAAAGATTCATTTTATCACTGAAAAACTTGGGCTAACATTGGCTCCAAATGGGGATGGAAGCTCCTTTAGGATTTGTCAAGAACACCGTAGATTAGGTAGCCTTACCATTGGGTGATGGAGTCAAATTGGACTTTTAAAAAATTTGACAAACTAGAAATGGTGAGCTAATTCTGGAAATGACTTTGACTAAAAAAACTAACTTGACTCTGACTTGACAACTAACTGAAACTTTTTTTAACTTTTTGAAATAAAACATGAGTTGTATGTAGAAGTCTCATGGCCTTCTCCTTGGGCTTCAAACTTCTGCAACAACTTCCTTATTTTTCGAGACATCAAATTTAAAATGATATGTACAATGACAGTGAATTTATTCTTCAATGATCAAGTTAGATAGTGTTTGAAGAACCTACCATTGATTGGTCCTCCCAACACTTCTTGCCCTTCAATATCCTCTAGTAAAAATGCTTTGTTTCCTCTAAATGCAGTGATCTTTTAAATTCCTTTCCATAGCTTGTAGAACTTTCCATGCTTACTCTTATGTTCATTCCAGGAATCCCAACAAAGAACAACATCCCCAATCTTCAAATCACTCGCTTTGGTATTCCTATCATAAATATTTTTTATTTTCTCCTGAAGCTTTGAAGTATGCCTGAAAACTTCATCTCTTGACTATTGTAAATGGATCATTTGACTAATTATTTGTTGAATGTCATTAATCTCATTGTCAATCTCTTACATAATTTTCATCATCGATACAGCTAGAGAAGAAGGGAACACCGTTTCAACACCATAGACAAGCTGGAAAGGTGACATGTTGATTGATCTCTTCGTGCTAACACTATCCACCCATAGAGAATTGGTAAGATATTTGTGCCAATTCCTCTTGTTTTCTTGCAGCATCTTTTTTATTATTTTCACCAAAGATTTATTTCATGATTCAGCAATCTCGTTGTCCTAGGGATAGTATGTTGTTGAATGACAAAGCCTAATGTGATAGTTGTCACAAAATTCAATCATCTTCTTGGACTTGAAGGCAGTTGCATTGTTACTGATGATCTTATGTGGACAACCAAAACGAGATAGAATATTGTTCTCAAGAAACTAAATGATAACAGTATCGATAGCTTTCCTCGTGGGGATGGCTTCAAACCATTTGGTGAAATAATCTGTGGCAGTTAGTATCCATTTGTGTTGAGATGACGATGGAGGATGAATCTTTCCAATGAATTGAAGTCCCCACTGTTGGAATGGTGCTTGCACTTCAATTGGTTTTAGAGGTAAATGCAAGAGCTTCCTCTTTCCCTGAAATATTTTACATTCATGGCAGCTCGTGATTACTTTATAAACATTAGAAGATAATCTTGGACAATATAAGCATGCCCTTAAGATATTATTAGTTGTAGTATTCCAATTAAGAAGACTGCCAGAGTCACATTTATGAAAATATGTCATGATTTTTTTAACTTCTTCTTCAACCAAACAATTCAGAAATACTCCACCCAGATCTTTCCAATATAAGACACCATTAATAATGAGGTACTTAAGAGATTTTAACTTCAAATATCTAGTCTTACTACTTGGAAATCAAGGACAAGGATTCAAATGTTGTAAAACATGTACTATATTAGCATACCAAGGAGATAGAGAGAAAAATTCAACTACCTTAGGTGATGTTTCAGCATCTTGTTCTTCAGATAATGTAGTAAAAAAATTGATGTCCAAGACATTAAGATTTGAATCTTCCATGAGCTTTTCCAGGCCATGTCCTTTGATCATCTTTGTGGGCTTGATCTCCAAATCATACTCTAACATGGCAGTGATCCATTTACCTCGCCGCCCTTTAGTATCATTCTCCGTAAGCACATCTTTGACAGCAGCGTTTGGAACATATGCAATGACATGAGAATGTAGAATGTAGACTCAGAAATCCTTCAATGCTTTGACTAATGCCAATGCATGTTTTTCAATGATGTTGTAATTCAAGGCTGTGTATCTTATGGTTCTACTGAAGAAGACATGGTTTTTCTGTATTCTGATTTTTCTTTCTCATGAGGACAACAACAAGAGTATGCTCCGAGGCATATGAAAAAATGATAAAATCAAGTGTATAATCCGGACTAATAAGGATTGGAGCATGAGATAAAGCCAACTTAAATTTATTTAATGATTTCTTCACCTCTTCATACCACTTTACTTCACTATATTTCTTCAGCATGTCAGAAATCTGCCTTAAGTATTCAGCAAGATTGGGAACAAACCTTCTCAAAAAATTGAATTTGCCATTGAATGACTAAATTTCCTTTTTTCTCCTATGATATTCCAAGGTCTGAATTGCTTCAATCCTTGAAGGATCTATCATAATTCCATATTTTGATATGATATGGCCTAGAAATTTACCTTCCTCCATAGTGAAAAGACTTGTCTTTGGATTCAACGATATGCAAAACTTTCTACATCTCTGAAAAAATGTTTCAAGTGTTGCAAGTGTTGCTCATCTGTCTTGGAAAAATTAGTGATATCTTCAAGATAAATGACCAAAAAGACATCCTTTTCATTGGTGAAAGCAATGTCCATTACTAGTTGAAAAGTAGCCCCTGCATTCTTCAATCCGAAAGGCATTTTGGAGTACATGAAGGTACTCCAAGGTGTTGTGAAAGTTGTCGTTTATTGATCATCTAGATGAAAAAGAATCTGATTATAGCTGGAGTATCTGTCCAGCAATGAAAGTCTAGAAGACCCAACTACCCTTTGCAGAATATGGTCCATCTTCGATAGCAGGTAATTTTCCTTCAATGACACTTTGTTCATATTTCTGAAATCAATGCACAAGCAAATCTCTCCTATATTCTTCCTTATTGGCACTAGATTAGACATCTAATTTGAAAATCAAAGAAGCACAATGGTACCAACAATGAATAATCTATTTACCTCTTTATGGATAGAGGGCAGCAACTTGGGATTCATTCTTCTTAGCTTCTAACGGAAAGGTTTTTGATCCGGCTTCAAGTGAATGGTATGTTGAATTATGATCTTATCATATAATTTCATATCAGAATATTCCCAAGCAAATACATCAGAAAATTGAGACATAAGCGGTTCATATTTACTTTTCATTTCTGCACTCAAAGATTTTGAAATTTTTGCCATTTTTGGCTTTTCTGGAGTGCCAAGATTGAGATCTTCCACTCCCACTTCTGTTGGTAACATGTTCGATTTGCGTGCAACATCATCTTGATCAAAAATATCTTCCAAAGGTACCAAACCTCTTAGAATGGATTTATATTTCAGGTGAAGCACTTGCATCTTTGCTGCATGGATTTCTTGGTCATCTTCATAGCACTGGTTGTCCATTTGCGAATTTACAAACTCCTCTTATGTCTGCAAGAAGTTGTTGATCCGTTTATCATCTTGAAAGACTTGCCAATAGTGAAAACTATCTGGTACAACAGGGTGGTTTCTTACATTTATCTCATACTTCTTATTAGGATACAATGGAATTTTGAGCATGCTCTCCGAAGTGGCAAGAGAATCAACAATAACATTGTTGTCTCTTAGAATCAAAGATAAAGTGTACTCAGAAAATGTCTTGAGGATGTCTGGCACTGCATTTCAATAAGCTCATATCCTTGGATTCTTGGCCTGGTATTCCCCTTTGACTTGATTTATTACTAATTCAGAGTCACCATATACATAAATCTTCTTTGCACCCAGCTTCTTGAGAATTTTCAGACCGGTTATCAAAGCCTCATACTCAACTTCATTGTTTGAACATTCGAAGGCCAGCTTGTAGGAGTACATTAGTACATTGGGAGGGATGTTTAATGACTGATTTAGAGGGTTGTGAATCCACGCTCCAATTCCAGCCCCTTCATTGTACAAAGCTCCATTGAAGTCCATAGTCCCCAAACTACTTTCCTCGTCCAGAAACTGCAAATTGGATGGTTGAACTTTGCTTGTTGTTTGAGAGACCTATGTTGTACCAAAAAATTCTGATTCTTTCATTGTTCCATCACTTTTTTGAGGCGATGCACTCGGTTCCAAACCATTTGGAACTTTTTTACAAATTTCTGCATTTGCCAATTCTAAAACAGAATTTGAAAATTCAAAATTTTCTGCAATTTCTTCAATCAAAAATTAGGAAGAAAATGAACATTCATCATTGAACAACATAAAGGAATCTAAATCTATAAGAACAACATTTATAGGAGGGTTATTTGGCTTTTCTCGGATGTTGATCATGTACTTCATCTTACTTTCTCGGTATAGTTTCCTAAGTTGTCCAAAGATGGGAATGGTAACATAAGAAAAATCAAGATGCAAGGTACCTCTAAGCTTCGCTCCCCATGACCGAGAAAGTATCATTCCATATCTGGGCGGGATATCAGCCACAATAACATCCATGAGGAAATTCTTGGTTGGGATTTTCTCTAATGACACCACTAGGTCCTTGATGAGGCCAAGACATTTCACCCTCTCTGAATAAAATGAGTAAATATCATGATAAGGTATTGTGATGTCTAATCCTAATCTGTCAATAATGGCCTTGGGCATGAGGTTGTGAGAGGCTCTGGAATCAAGCATGGCATTATGGAGGATAAAGTCATGGATTTGTAGGCTTAGATAAAAAGAAGCTCAGAGTGATCATCACTCACATTAACCATGTCTTACATTTGATCAACTCTAAGCAACTTAGAAACTTTAACTTTGTATTGAAAATTCTTAACTATTTCAGTTAGAGGAATGGAGACTTTCAACTTGGCAATTTCATTTTCAAGAGAAAAAAGAGAAAAATGTTTTTCTACCTCTTTCAATGGTGCATCTTTCTTCTAGGGCTGATCTTTGTGTGAAGACTATTTCTTCTGTCCTCCTTCTTGTACTTCTTTATCTTTCCTTTGATCAGTGGAAGAAGCTTTGTTGCCTTTAACATGATTAGGAACAACAGGTCCCTTGTCTTTACTTTGATTCGGGGCAGCAGCTTCTTTGGGATGAGCATCTACTTGAGCGTTCTGTTTTTTCAGATTGGAGGTTATAGGAACATTCCTATTCCTCAGACCATACTGTCTCTGCAGTTGAGAAAGAACATTCTGATATTCTATCTGATAATCTTTCATGCACACTGATAATATCTCATCATTTTAAAATACAAATTGATGATCATCAGGTGCACAAATTTCTGCAGAAAATTGATCTTCTTCAGTGAGGAAAATAGGCTGCTGATTTTCCTCAAATAAATGGTTCTCGCTAGAAATTTCTTCTTCATCATCTTCATTAGGGCCTTCAGTACAATTCTGCTGAAATGGAGTGTGAATTTTCTGTTGAATTTGTGGATCCTGACCCCTCTGTTCCCTTTGCTTGATCTTGTATTGAGGTTGTTGATTTTGACCCCTAATGATCTGAAATTGATTGTTAGTTAATGTTGTGCTAATATCAGTTTCAGATTTAATATGAAAGTGCTTTCGTTTGCTTCTTGTACAAGGGTTTATACATGTGCTTATGATTGATATATCAACAAAATTTATGAGATTAACTGTATTTCATGAACATAAAAGCATGAAAACTAAATGTTGAATAGCAGCATATAAAACACAGCAAACACAAATAATTCAGTCAAATACACATGGTTTTGATGAAGGATTTCACCCCTCCTGGGCTACATCTCCTTGGTCCAGCTTCCATAGCATGGACCTTTTTATTAGCTTCAATTGTGAAAAAGTGTTGTTTAAAATCTCTTGATGCCTCTGCAACCTAATCCAATGGCTCCAAAACATCAAAATATACCAAGAATGACTCTCCCTGAGCCAAAATTTGTCGAAAATTGCCTCAGTTATGGAAAAACCAATTTTTCCTACTATTTCTCCACTACAACTGGAAGTTCACCAAATAACTCCACTAAAAGGGGAGCTTCCGCCGCATTTGGAGGGCTCCACCAAGTCCTCCGCCAGTTTAACCGCACACTTAAGTTAAGATAAGCGCAGATTTAAGGTGTGATAAGTGGCGGGTTAAGCGCAAAGTGTGTTTAGCGCTAACCGCGGATTAGCATGAAGTTTAATCTCGGTTTATGGCACATTAAACTTGGTTTAAAGTATTAACAACTCCGTCGGTGAATAGTGTTTGGCCCACGGTCTTGAGTGCTTGAACATACAGGAGGGGGCTGGAACCCTCCAGACCCCCAACTCCCACGCTGACATAATTCAAATATATGTGGGCAACTATAGTTTACAAGGAACATTGTGTGGTCTGGCAGTAGCTCTCGAAGCTTGTATGGGGGAGGTCGCGGGGTCGACCCCGACCTCCGCCCCTCCTCGGTCAATACATTTTTATTGGATGCGACCTTTGAACCTTTGATTCGAACTTTGGATAAAATATATACATTCCCTCCACTATATTAGTAACTCTGCCATGTAATTGTCCATTCCGCTATAGTTAGGAGTCTCCCCCAGTTTGGTTAGTCCTGTCCGCCAATTATAGAATAGTCCACTATTATCATATTTGTCTACCAATTTAGTTACGGTTAAAAAAACTTAAGGTTCGAAAATATATGTGCAACATAATATGCCATGGGGGAGGGCACGTGGCAGCCCCTAGCTGCTCCACATGGCCCTTCTCCATTGGCTCAAATTCAACATTATAGAAATAATAATGCACCATATAACTAAAATTTTGACCTTAGGATTATGAGGACAAATTTCAATCTCCCAAGTAACATTGACGAATATGACTGTAAAACTTGTCACAATGTCATTGGCTAAAAATTGGAGAATACTTTTGGATATTCCTGAGGTGCTGACTGGACTGCCAAGTCATCATTCTGTCACTGTTCTGCACATTTTTTTACATGTTTGAGAAAATGGACAACAAACCATAACTTACTCATACGAACTTGGATTTTGATGAAACGAGTTGCATTGGAATCCTGGTGACGAGCTCTATCTGGTCGTTCTAGTTTGGAGAATTTCTGAGAACTTTCATTTTGAGCTAAATATTGAGCCTCTAATCATTACTCCCCACTAGAAGCCTTTTGGACCCCAAAAGATACTATCAATTGTTCAACAGGTGAGGGTACAGCTCCCTCGCCCTTTGAATCTCCATCCATTTGTCCTTGGAAGGATTTTGTCCCTTGAGTCCCACTCTAAGGTATTCAACGTTCCCTCTCCTTTAAGTTTTGATTCTTCTGTCAAGTATGAGATCTTGTTGAAGTTCATCAGGATATTTTGGCGATAAATCATCTATTGGTGGCAATTAAGCATGCTCTCCTTGATCATCAATAAAAGGAGGCTCAAAAAATCTCAAATTCTCAACATTAACGACAAAATATATTTTCATATAAGGAGGCAAATCTAGCTTAAATGCATTAGTACCAATCTTTTCCAGAAATTTATATGGACCATAACGAATTGGCTTGAGTTTTTTACCTTCCCCTTGAAATCTTTCCTTGTTGATATATAACCAAACTTAATCTCCAACCTGGAATTTGTGATCAACACGGTGTTTATCATGCCTTGCCTTGTAGCTGCTTTGACTCTTTTCAAGTTTTTCTTGCACTATATGATGTACCAACTGAATTTGATCAATGAACTTCCTTGCCTTATCTATGTCACTATGACCACCTATAGCGACATATTTCTCAAATATGAATTTCAAAGGCGATCTTCGCAAGTACCCAATACATGCCTCAAATGGCGATGTGTTTGTGGAAGAATGCTTTGCCCTGTTGTATGCATGTTGAATGTAATGCAATTGTTCATCCCACAACTCGGCATGTTTGCTACAATAGCCTCTAAGAAGATGAATGATTTTCCTATTTACCATCTCAGTCTGACCATTTGTTTGTGGATGAAATTTTGTACTCTTCTTCAACTTTGTGTCCATCATGTCCCATAATTTTGACCAAAAAATCCCAACAAAAAGGGAATCTCGATCACTTACAATAGAAGTAGGAAGACCAAAACGAACCCAAACATTTTGAAAGAAAAGATGAGTGATTTGTTCAGCTATAATTTTTTTCTTACATGGCATCAAAAGACACATTTTTCTGAACCTATCTACCACAAAATACAAGTAATCATGACCTTTCCTTGAAATTGGAAGACCACCTACAAAATCCATTGAGATACTCTCCCAAGAATGTGAAGGAACCAAAAGTGGAGTGTACAATCCAAGTTTCATATTACTAGGCTTACTTATTGCACATAAAGAACATCCTCTAATAAAACAAGATACACTATCAATCATGCATGGACAATAGCAATACCTTTGGAGATTCGTTGATGTCTTGCCTACACTGAAATGTCCAGCAATCAATGAAGTGTGCGCCTCCCTTATGATATTGTTTCTTTCTCCTTGTGGTATACATAATTTTCCCAAGTGATACAACAAATTTTTATGCACATGATAATCTAACTCTTCATTTTGCTTTGCTTGACTCAAGCTTTCATAAACATCTTGAAAATAATTATCATATGCATATTGTTCAATGTAAATTTCATGCATAACTGAATTGTGCTTGAGTATAATAGATGAATATACAATAGGCCTAGAGAGCATATCAACTACCTTATTGTAGATTCCCTTTTTATACCTGATAACCAAATGAAATTGTTGTAGAAATCCCATCCATCTGAAATGTCTTGATTGTTGCAACTTTGACTGTGATTGTAAGTATTACAATGGTTGATGGTCGATATGGATAATGGTCAATTTGCCCATAAAATAGTGCTTCCATTTCTTTACACTTTGTACCAATCCATATAAATGTTTTTAATAGGTAGGATAGTTATTCATGACTCCATTAAAAATTTCAAAATGAAACAAAATAGGCTTACCATGGTGCATGAAAACTGCGCCCATGGTGTAATCACTTGAATCTGTTTGGATCTCAAATGGTTGTCTAAGATCTAGAAGAGACAATACTGGTGCTGAAATTATCTTTTGCTTTAAAGCATTAAATTATTTTTTCTACATATCTCCCCAATGGAAGACTTTCCTGACACTTGTCAGTGCATGTAGTGGAGCTGCAATGGAAGAAAAATTAGCAATGAATTTCCTCCAATATTGTGTTGCCCCAAGAAAGCTTCTTACCTCTGTAACTGTATTGGGCTTAGGCCAATTCAGAATGACCTCTAATTTGGAAGGGCATATCTTCAAATCACCTCTTCCAACAATGTGTCCCAAATACACTAAATGAGTCTTTCCAAACTCACACCTTCGACATCTTTAAAAATAATTGCTCTTTTTTCAAGACAACAAGTACCTTGTTCACATGCATGACATGTTCATCTCTTGATTTGCTTAATATCAAAATATCATCTAAGTAAACAATGAAGAATTCATCTATAATTGGTCTTAGTACATCATTCATGACTCTCATGAAAGTAGTTGGAGCATTTGTTAGATCGAATGGCATAACTAGCCACTCAAACAATCTTTTTCTAGCTTTAAATGCAGTTTTCCAAATATCCTCCTCAGCTATTCTAACTTGATGATAACCACTTCGTAAGTCTATCTTAGTGAAATATCTTGCATACTTTAACTGATCTAGCAAACCATTAATGTGTGGGAGTGGGTAGCGAATCTTTACCGTGATTTTATTCAGTGCACGAAAATCTATGCACATGCGCCAAGTCTCGTCCTTCTTTGGTACCAAAAAAATTGGTGAACCACATGGAGAAGTAGATGGGAATATGATACATTTGTTCAACAATTGTTGGATTTTCTTATTGATTTCCAAACTCTCCATAATTGACATGTGATACATAACAATATTTGGAAGTGGAACATCCTGCTACAACTGAATCTCATGTTGACTCTCCCCTCTTAGGAGGTAACCCACTTGATTCTTGGAACATCTCGCCATGCTGACTTACCACATCAAACAAATCATATTTTAATTTTTCATCACATCCTTCAAAAGATTCATAGTCAACATCATCATTTTTCTTGATCATGAGAAGCACAAAATTTTTACTTGCATTAACTAGCCTCTTCACTTGACATGCATTAACTAAAGAAATATTCAGTTTTTTGCGATGAGCTCTCACAATATACTCCACCCCATCCTTAAGGAAATGATATTTGTTCTCATGGTGATAAAACCCTGCTTTCCTATCATACAAATATGGACTTCCCAAGATAATCCCGGAAATTTCAAGTGGAACCACTTCTAACTTGAATTCGTCAACAAAGTTTGCAGTAATAGCAAATCGAAATATGCATTTCCTTGTAACTTGTAAATTGGCATTCTTAACTATCCAAGCCAAAGGGTATGGTTTATGATGTCGTACAGTTTCAAGGTTAATATTTTTGGCCAAGTCTTCTAAAATCAGGTTAGCTTGTGACCCACTATCAAACAATGCATCAATCTTTGTATGATTTGAAATCACTCTACCATGGAACAATTCTATCCTTGCGTCTAACTTTGGAGTACTGTTGTGACTATTTGAGGAACTAGTACTTGCTATGGATTCCTTTCCTTTGTTAACCATGGCTACAATCTTGGTCTCATCTCTGGAATTGGATCCAAGATCTTGTTGTGTGGTGGTAGTCGTCTTTTCTTTCCCCTTGTTATATGGTTTCTTAGGCCATAGTTCGGGATGTAGTTTCCAACATTGGGTTTCATCATGCCCCTCTTTTGAACAATGTTTGCATGTAGTTTTCTCCCCTTATTTCTTGATGCTTGAATTCTCATTTCCCTTCCATTTCCCTCCCTTCTCTTTTCCCTTACCCTTGAATGGCTTCTTCTTACTACCCTCTTCCTGAATGTTCTTTCACCTTGCTTCAAGATGTGTGGCTTGCACACATAATTCATCTAAGTTGTTTGGGTTAAACATAAGGATAGTATGTTTCAAATAGGAATGTAAACCCCCAATGTATTTCAATAGTGTGTCTTGGGAATTCAAGTTTACTCCTAACAAAAAACACCTCTTTCTAAACTCCTGGGTGTACTCTTGAATTGTTTGGCCTTTGAGTTGCCTAAATTTTTGCAAACTCATAATTGCTTTTTTCATATAGGCTAATGGATAAAACTATCTTTTAATGGAATAAATGAATTCAACCCAAGAAATGGATATCTTACCATGAATTTTCATTTCCTCTTGAGTCTTTGAATCCCACCAATCTAGTGTTGCTCCTTCTAGCCTTAATGAAGCCAACTAGATCTTTATGTCATCCTCTTGAATATTCTGAATTCTGCAGTATACTTCCAATTAATGGATCCAATTTTCTAACTTCTCTGCATTTACCTCACCATTTTACATGGGAAGTTCAAACTTGATGTCCAAGTTGAGTAATGGAGTCTTTCCTTTTGGGATTTTTGAATGAGTGTGGGTGGTTTTTGTGGTGGAAGTGGAAGATGAATATGTTGATGAATATGATGAGGATGAGGATGGTGGAGATGGAGGTGGCTTTCCTCCACTACCTTTCGAACTCTTCTCTTCATCCTTCTTGTCATCCGAAATTCCTTCTCCATGTGGAGGCTTAGAACCTTCTCCTTCTCTTTCTGCATTGAATGCATCAAACATGATTTTAACCATTCTCTGAATGTCCGTGAAGTCTCTCTTGACATCCTCCTCTTATGAATGTTTATGAGTTTCTCCAACACCTGACATAATGGCTAAGGATTTTTTGTACTATAAAACACCCCCCATTTATTTTAATAAATGGGTACCCTTTAAAAAATAAATAGAAATTTATGAACATGATTTCATCTTAGCCTAAGTCTAAAAAACTTTAGGAAATAAAGGTTTTTCCCGTTTCGCTTTGATTTTAAAAGCGCTCATCACAAATCCAATAAATTACAAGTCGAATAAGTTAAAACGTATATAAGTATTATGAATTTCGATATGCGCTTCAACCTTTTCGAAGTTATATAAAATCCCCGTTTCAAATGCTTTAAAAATCCCTTTAAAAATAAATCGCATCGCGCCTTTTAAAATGAACAAGCTTATAACAATTCGGTAAAAATTGCGATGAGTCAGACACGACAAAACAATAAAGCAACAATTAGAAGAATCTAAAGGTCCGATAAGGCGCAAAAAACATGATTCTTTAGCGCATTTCACATTTCGCACCAAGAAACCAAATGGAAAGTTTTATTACAGCATGAAAGTTGCAATGTGCGCAGATCGCATTTCGCGAGATTCATCGACGACAAAAAACATAACTAATGGTAACTATTTAAAGTTGTGATGTGCGATATTAACACTTATTACTCAAGTACGCGAAATGATTCATATCTAATCAACCTGCTATAAGATCTAACGTCTTAGATTGATAGATTAGACATATTACGTAAAGGTGTGTAAGAGATTTGATAGAAAGAGTTGTGGGTTATTAATGGCATTTAATAGGGGTAAGGTTCGAAAGATTGATATCTACTTCTGTTTTAACTCTATCCTTCTCTCCATTCATCTCAGATTTGAGTTTATTATTTTCACTTGAATTCAGGAAACCGCCTAACGGAGTGAGAATAACTAGAATGACAAAGAAAGGCAAGGAAATTTCCCAAACATCCATTGCAAAAGACTCATACATGCCTCCATTGTTCTAAGATACGACCTGCAACAAGGATTGTGGTAGTTCTTCATGGGAAGCAATGTACCACCTTTTTTAGGAAGAACAACAAAGGGTAATAGTTAAAATAGCTACAGGAGATGCGACAGTTTCCTCAGACCCGTCCTACTTCAATGTTGCATGTTCTTTTCTTCACAAAATAGAAACGAGGTTGAAGATTCTCCCCAACACAGATATGGTAAATTGGGTAATTAACCACCTTAACATAGCAAATAGGTCATTCAAGAATTCAAATCTGGAGAATATTGGTTCGTTCCCGTAGAATATTTACGGACAATGTACCACTTTCCCATGCCACAGAAAAATTATGATAAAGCTTGTGTCCAAAGCTTTACAAAGAATAATACAAACCTCATGAAAGTAATAAAGGGATGGAAATATGACCAAGGCAAGCTGAAGCGGGACAAACTTGGTATGTGCCCGATAGCACAGTTACCCTCCCCTTATTATTATGCTGCTGGAATGTTATGTAGGTTGTTTTCAAAACAAGATACCATTAGGTTTTCCATAGACTAGGTCCCTTTAATTGACGCAATCATCCATTCCTTTTTTATGAATTGGGCAAGAATTTTGTCTCATAATTTGGCCAGAACTATCATGGATTATAGAAGTAAAAGAAGTGTTTCCTCTATAACAATACCCCCCTTCTACATGAGTGCTTACATTATGGATGCAATTTTCTTTTGTTCAAGCTTTCCTATCATGGGATGGAAATGGACAACTCAATACCCCACTCCAATCCATATTTACCACAGATCCCTTTGGGAATCCTATTTTCATTTACATTTCTATAAAATTTATGTTACACATTCATCAAATTATCTTTAATGAAAAAGCCCCTAGGATTTCTAAGGAGGCTAGCACAAACATTTTACCAATTTCTAGATGGTTTTGTTGCAGAGAATTTCACTTACATCATAGTTTTTGGGAGTTATTCTTCTCCCCATGTTTTACCCTATTATGTCCCTGATAAGCTCTTAGCCAGGGAAATTGCCTACCAATTTCTAGTAAGTGGCATTTCCAAACAACTCAAAGATGCCAAGAAGTCCATCTAGCCTACTTTTCCTTTACAGTGTGGCACTTTTTCCATTTTCGATATTGGTCATGCATTCAAATAAATTTCAAATGTCACTTCATTAAATTTGGCTTTAACGCCAAAGAGGCCTTTTGATCCTAATGATGTAGTTAAGAATTTCACCATTGAGCTTAAACTGAAACCTTTCTTGAATGAGAAAGATATGTTTGATGATTTATTTCAAGGCATGGAAAAGGTCATAGATGTATTGAAAAATGCATCCAGTCAACTCAGTAAAACACACTTTGAGGCTTTCCAAGCATATAGAAATAAAAGACTCGAAAAAATCCCTTTGGATTTGTTACTCATTTAAGATGTCAACAAACCAACTCCAAGCATAAGTCTTGATAATGAAGCCAAGGATATGTCTGATAATGAATCCCGAGAGAAATCAAATCACGAGTCAGGAAAATCACAACATAATTCTCAAAATTTGAATCACTTTAACAATGAATCTGAGAGCAGGAATGAGAGCCCAAAGCAAATAATTGATAAAGTGATTAAAGGGATTGAGATACAAACAGAAGGGGAAATTAATGGAGGTGAATCATCTTCTCAAGAAGTTCAGCATATCCAGAATAAACCTGACCAGACAGAGAAGCCTCAGTCAAAAGATTTGAAAAAAGAATGGAAGAATTTTTCCTAGGGACTAGAAACACCACCACCAAAGCCTAATGTTGATGAATCAACAAGTTTCCAAACTCTAGAGCATTCTCAGAATTTAGTGGAAACTGAAATTCCACTACAGTACGTACCTGAAGTTCATGATCAAGAGATTATTCTGGCATATCCTACAGAACATATTTTTTTACAGATTGAAGAGATAATGTTGGCTTGAGGGGTCCTGACCCAGGTTCAGAGGTTAAGGTTTGCCAACAAACCCCTATACTACTGGCCCTTTCGGCAATGACCTACTTTCGCAAGCCAAGGTCTCACCCGAAGTAGTATGGGTGGGTGCTGGAACCAGGTTTCCACACCTTGGAAGAGAGTAGGTAATCACGTCGGATTTGTGTTCGTAGCCTGTCAAATTCATACAGAATAGGTCTATTCGTAGGTTCTTTAACAGTGTAATTCATAGCAACATTATTACCATGCACAGATCTAGGCAGTACTTTCGCATCCACGTGTGGATCAGCAATTATCAGCACATCATATCATGAACGCATCAATTAATAGATCACAGATAAACTTATGCTAGAAATAAGGGTACTTCCATAGGTTAAATCAATAACACAGGTATTTTTGCAACTCAAATCAACCACACAGATACATATGCAGCTTAAACAGACATACCAGCTTCGCATCAACAGTAACACAATAGATCCAGATAACACAGAGATACTTCAATTATATCCACGTATATTCGTATCAAAAACCAGTTACAACCCAAAATACCACCTGTGCACACAACCAATGTGGTCCGCATTTAATAACCAAATAAGAGTCCTTACCCAAAACCAACCCAGTAGGATATAAAGTAGATTGTGACGTAGCATTAATTCATAATCATGCCTACCTTTAGACTCTAATTTATCTATCTATTTATACCAACATGGCCTAGCAATCCTATGGTTCATAAACCGTGGTTTGCAGACTTGGGTTCTACCCTTTGACCCATTTACGAACATTGGGGCTTTGACCTGCCCACAACAGGGACTCGTTACACAAGACTAAATAATACCAAAATGTACTAAATTCGCAGCTCAGGGAGCCCCGCTCCAACAGGCCCCCAACACAATCTTGTGACTCGTCCCGAGTCACTGCGGTGGTGGGCTCTCCACCTTTGCTTGCAGCAGCTTGATCGCGTCGACCAGCTCGGGTAGCACTCCTTCACTTTTCACAACAGCATTCTGAGCTATATCCACCAACTTCTGTGAATTTGGTCCCTCTGTGGCAACCGTGACGCTCTCCAAACTTTGGTTAAGTTGCTTTACTGTGAGATCAATGTCCTGGGAGAGCTTGAGGGCTTCATCAGCCCAAGGCTTGAGGCAGTCACCGACAATCTTATTCTTCTGGAAGAGCTCTTCAATTTCGTCTCTCAAGGTGTGGTTGGTACACAGCCATACCAACGATTGAGCAGGGATCAAAGTAGGCATCATGGCTTCCAACTTCTCAAACTTTTCCTCCTTCTGTTGCAGCGCCTGATTGAGCTAACGCAGGAGAGGATCGCACTGCACTTTGGTCCATAGCTACACTGTTGTTTCCAGCAATTCGGTACCTTGAGTGATCTATCTGGTGATAACATTTGTAGCCCCTATAACCAGCGCAGCCCGTTGGGTCCTTACCTCTAGCGGTGTTTCTGGCTGCAACTTGGCCTGTAAATCTACAATCTGCTGCTCCATCTGTGTTTTGACCACCTGGATCTCAAATTTTGAGGCCTTTAGTGTTGCGACCAAACCCTCAATATTGGCCTGGGGGGTGGCAGAAGCTAGAATATCTTCAGAGACGTCTACATAGAGCATACTAATGAGGTGCTCCAACTCTATCTGTTGCGCGGTGGCGAGGGTACATGCAGCCTGTACCTGGGAAACTTCAGCATTTTTTTCTTCAGTTGTTTGCTCATTTGTACTGAGCTGCTGGTGTACTTGACGATATCGATGCTATATTTCTTCAAACATGGATGTGTGAAGGACCTGCAATGCTTCATGTGGCAGGCGAGAGAGATCTAATTGCACCTCTGCGCAGGCCTGAACTTGCGCGCCTAAGTCGGGTGGACTCAGTATGAAGGTTACCCCCGGGAGAGGGCAGAGGCGGCTTTCTGGCGTATTGATCACTATGCTGCTTGCTGCTGGGGTCGACCTTTCCTGGATCATGCTGGTGTGCAAGGTATCTGTTTTAAGCTGCAGAGCCCGAAGCTCAGCCTGGAGTGTTTCCACTGTGGCTTTTTGCTGCTCTTCCAACACCAGTCATTTTTCCTCTACAGCTAAGGTGACCACATCTGTGATCTGCTAGAGATAAGCTTCTGTCAGCGTAACTCCCATGCCACGTTCTAGTCAGATGGCCCATTGCTTCTTTCGCGTCCCCTTAGCAAGTTCACCCGTCTGTTTGGTACCCCGAGGGGAGTCAACACCTCCTACGTCCAGGCCTTCTGTGTCCATATTTTGCTGCGAGTCCTTCTGCGTGGCTGGTTCCGCATCCTTCCTAATACTTGTGCCCTGCTACAAACCCTTCTTCAACACAAGTTTTTTTTCCTTCCCCATGTGTTTTCCCTGTTGTGGATCCTTCTACACTATTGGTCTCGTTTCCTTCCCCGCACCCTGGCCCTGCCCTTCGGTTTCTTTATTGGTGTCGGGCAGGGTGATGTTTGTAGCGCTTGTCCCTGCAGTGCCCTTCGCGCCTGATTTGAACCCAATATTCCATTTTGGAGGCCAGGTCGCGATTAAGCGGTCAATTTCCTCATCCGCAACCATGTATGGGAGTGAGACCCATGCTGGGCCCTTGCGGCCTCTCACTTGGACATTATGCATGGTTACCTAGAATGTCGCAATGCTCTTGTATTTTTCATACACTGTGGGTAACAAACGTAGCCGGGAATTAATTGTTGCATCCAGTCCACTCTGAAAGAGGACCCAGAAAACTTGATTGTCCTTGATTCGTTTCGCATCCTTGGAGTCCCATAAATTTGTGTAGCGTGCTCCTTCACACATATTGGGTGTGAGCTCAAGGAGGAACGAATCTTCCAGGGCTTCCCATGCTACCAACTCAATGAGAAGTAGTAACCATGAGTAGCAAAATGTGTGCCCCTGATCCTACGCTTCACGTACGTTGTCCAGGAACTCGTTACACAGATACTGGGCCCAATTGAAGAAAAACCCCTTTTCGCACTGACCTGCCAGCTTAATGACATATGCAGGGACGGTGGCAGCCTGTCATTTGTGCATCAGATTACACGCCAACAACAAGGTACCCATCTTCGTAGCAGGGCCGCTGATGGTATTGATCAGAAACCCTCGAGTGTTCCGCAGTACGTGGTAATCCTCAGGCACTTTGTTAGCAATCTTCTTCATGTACTTTTTTCCGACGCGTAGCATAGGGTCCGGGCCTTCCATGGGGAGGCCAGTAATTCGGTGAATTAGCGCGGCATCAATAGGGATTCGATCCTGGATCCATAAGCTGCCATCATGGAATAAGGCAAGCATTTGGCGCACAATTCGGTCTGTAATGTTGTAGTGGCCAAAATGCGACATCCTTAGCAGGTTCAAGAGCCCGGAACCAGCCAACCCACACACCCAGCATATGGGGACGATCTTTATCCTGTCGTCTTCCAATATCCTTTCAAGGTATAGTTCAGGTGCGAGCTCGGGGAAGGCATCCAAATTGGCCAGGTCATGATCGTCGAATTTCACCTCATGAAGCTTGCCAAAGGGCTCTCCAATGACGGGGACCTTGCCCGGAGTCAGTGGCATCTGTAGATAAGTGCGCAGGCCATCGAGATTCTTTTGCGAGCATGTTGAGGGAATGCAAGGTCGAACAAAGGGTGGCAGACAATTGATTGGTTCAACCATCTGGGCCTTTTCCTGGGAAGACAGAGGTATTTTTACTGGCCCACGCGAGCCTGTCTGGCCCGCCGCACGCGGGGACTTCACATTTCGGGGAGAGGTGCGGGGCTTCATCCCAGCCCATTTCATGGGTTTCCCTGATCCTTGCACTTTTTCTTTCCCTTTCTGCTTTTCTTTTCTAGGCATGGACACGACTTCCTCCACTTCGAGGTGGACTTCCAGCACTTCCTTGGATTCTTGTTTGTTCGATGTTAAAGACTCTGAGGTTTCAGCGGGATTAGTGGTTGTCATTCTAGCGTGGAATATGAACTCGGGATTACTATTTTCAGAGGGTGTAGGATGCTCAGACATGAACGGAACGCAATAGGCACATAAACTCTCAAAGCACAAACTTGAAAAGTACAAACTGCTCAAGAGATACGGAACCCTTGTCTGATTGCTTCTTCTTCTTTTATAGCCGTGGGGATCGATCAATGTGTGGATGAGGCTCATCAAAAACCTGCCATCAAAGAAATGGTAAAAAATCTTCGAAAATTGCTGCATTAAATGTTGGTCGCTCGCTCCTTTCAACGGTAAATTTTGATTTTTACCCTATTATACTATTCCAACGGCTAGTTTTCGCACCTCCTGTGCACCCAGCACACCTCTGCGCTCCCAGTGTATCTCCTGCGTGCCAAACATACCCCTGCGCTCCCAACGTGCCTCCTACACCTGACCCCTGCGCATATTCTGTCTCATACAACTACTCTGGCCATATAGTCATTTGATCTGGTACAGTTTGAGCTGACTACCATTGACATATCCAAGTACCATATCTCCTCGCAGGGTAGCTAACCAGACAGCTCCGCCATCAGTAATTTCTTTTACTACATAGGGCCCTATCCAGTGCTGATAGAACTTCCCTGGGTGCTTCGCAAACTGGCTATCATAAAGGAGGACCAACTATTCCTCCGAAAGCATCTTCTGCTGGATATGCCTATCATGCCATGTTTTTTCCTGGGCCTTCTGAACTTGCTGATGGAAATTAGCAATGAAATAGTATTCCTCCAAAGCCACCAGCTGCGCTAAACTCTCTTCCATGATATCTAGCTCTGCCATATTATTCAAGGTTGTGATATACAGACTAGGAATAATATAATCCATTAGCATGATGGCCTCTTTTCCATAGACCGTCCGGAACGGTGTTTTTCCTGTCAGTTTCTTACATGTGGTGCGATAAGCCCAAAGGACTGAAGGGACGCACACATCCCAGTCGCTGCGACCTATGTTGCAGACCTTAGTCAGCGCCTGCTCCAAAATTTTATTGAAGGCTTCTACAGCTCCATTCGCCTGTGGATGATACAGAGTGATTTTCGCATGATGGATCCGAAATTCTTCTGTTAAGGCTTGTATCATTTCGTTAACAAAGTGCGTACCTCTATCGCTCATTAATATCTTCGGACATCTAAACCTGGTCATAACTTGCTCAAAAATGAAGTATGTGGCAGTATCTACAGTACAATCCCTCATAGCTTGTGCTTCGGCCCATCTTCTCACATAATCGGTGGCATTTATAATGTAGCGTGCACCTGTCTTCTTTCCCGGTGGGTTAATGGGCCCCACAAAATCGATGGCCTGCTTGTCAAATGCTTGCAGGGCCATCTGCGGTTGCAGGGGAATTTCATCTCTGCGTGATGACCGTCCTGTTCATTGGCACGTATCGGAGGCTTTGCAATAGTCATGAGAGTCACTATGCAGGCTAGGCCACCATAGTCCGGCTCTCAAGATCTTTTGCGTCGTTGTCTTCCCTGCGTAGTGACCCCCTGCTACACCCTCATGAGATTTTGTTAAGATAGTGTGCCTTTCGTGCTCCAAAACGTATCTTCGTAGCACTTCATCAGCTCCCAACTTATATAGATTTCTTGCGATGATGGTAAAGTCTGTTGCGCAGGTTACCAACTCTTTCTTCTGTTGTATTGAATATTCCGCAGGTGCCATCCCCATAGTTAGGAACTGAATTATGTCGACGAAGTGCTCATCAACTACCTTAATAGCGAGCATTTGTGCGTCAGGCAATCCCTCCTCCAGGTTGGTCGGTTCTTTGCCACTTTCGATTCAGGACAAGTGGTCCGGCCCAGCATTCAACTTCCCCGGCTTAACAATGATCTCAAAATCGTACTCCTGAAACAATAGTAGCCATCGGCAGATTCCCCCCCCCAACACATGCTTATTCACCAGGTACTTCAAAGCCGAGTGATCTGTAAACATTTTGATGTGTCCTCCTAACAGGTAATGTCGATACTTCTACAATGCCTAGACCATGGCCAATCCCCCCCGCTCTGTAGTGGAGTAGTTGTGCCCCACACCAGAAATTTTTTGACTAGTGAATGCAACCGAATGATCGATGTCTCCGTCTCCAGGCTGCGTAAGGAAAGCTGCGAGAGCAATCCCCGACACATCTACATGAACATGGAATACCTTCGCCAAATCAAGAAATATGAGAATAGGCGCAGAGACCATATTTTCCTTGAGTAGTTCAAAGCTCTTCTGACACCCGTTGTCCCAAAAAACGAAACATCCTTCTTAAGAAATTTTTCCATAGGCATTGTGATCAGCGCATACCCTTGAATGAACTTTCTTTAGTAGCCTGTGTGTCCAAGGATAGAACGCAGTTGTTTCTCAGTTGTAGGTACCGCCAGGTTTATGATAACTGTGACTTTGGCAGGATCAACCATTAGCCCTTGTCAACAAACTATGTGCCCAAGAAAAATTCCAAAGGGTACGCAGAATATGCATTTCTTGATATTCAGGGAGATCTGGTGCTTTCTACAGGCATCCAACATCATGCGCAGGTTCGAGAAGTGCTTCTTCACTAGTCCGAAGACAGTCCAGTCATCAAAATATACCTCCAAAAACTTGTGGATGAACTCTTTGAATACTGCAACTACCACCCGCGAAAATATTGCAGGGGCATTCTTAAGTCCAAACGGCATGACAGTATATTGAAAGGATCCCCATTCATAAGCGAATGTAGTTTTGTTGTGATCTTCAGTTGCGATCCTGATTTGATGGTAGCCCAAGAATCCGTCTGTAAATGAGTATGCTTCCTTACCCCCTACGCATTCCATGATTTCATCTGAGAATGGCATAGGGAAGGGATCATGTACGCAAGCGTCATTCAACTTGCACAAGTCAACATAGATTTGTATCTCTCTCTTAGTCATTTTCTCCTGAACCACCATTGGACTTACCTAGTCTGACTGCTCGACCGGTTCGATGATACTTGCGGTGAGCATTTTATCGATTTCTTCCTTAACCTTTTGCTTATACTTAGGGTTTAACTGATAAGGACGCTGCTTCATCGGGCGCGCATCTGGTTTTAAAGTGATGCGCATGACCCCTAGGTCCCCTGTAATCCCTTTGAGTTCCAAGAACTTTGTCGGGAATAAGTCCTGGTATTTCATGAGCAGCTCTACAACTTTTCCTACTGTATCATCATCCCAGTAGTCCCCAATTTTAGCCAACTTAGGTTGCTCTTCCGTGCCAATGACTTCTTGCAGCTTCAGAGGCTTAGTAACATCGACAGTTTTCAGTGGGGGTCCAGCAACTATGCACTCTCCTTCTGACTTTGGGATAGAAACATTTCGTGGATCGTCATCACACTCTTCAATTGATAAATTTTCGTAGTTGACAATATCCTGCATCTGTGTTTCCCAGGTTGGCACCCCATGGGCTACGCACAGGCGTGATTCATCAAACACTAAGGCATCTATATCCTGCAGAGCTTCGTTGAGTGCCTTTGTTCCTCCCACCAACCAAAATGTCCCTATAAACTCATCCTTCAATGTTTCCCAGTGGTGGGTGCGCTGGTGTAGCTCCGCATCTAAATACCATGCAGTGAGGATTGGCCCCGAGGCATGAATAAACAGGTGAACCCATTATTTCGTGGTTTGTTCGCACCATTTCTTCATCCAGGCAGACAAGTTCTCGCGTGGGTCCCCTAGGCCAAGGAAAGTCTTGACGCGTAGGTGAGCTAGAGGTTCGAATCGTCATCATATCTCGACATTCTTCCCAATCTTGGAACGTCCCTTTATTCGTTTCCCACCACCTCGCAGGTGTTGCACGCATGGCTATATTAAGGGCCCATAACCTTTGCTCTCTTGGGACCTCAGCTTCAAATGCTCGCAAAAATTATCTAATACCATACAAACCATAAAAGTAGGGTAGTTCTCTTACCTCTGAGGAGATGCATCGGAAGTTCTTTATGATTCTAAGACATCGCAACGCAGATAAATCATGTAGCTGATTCTGCCAATTTTCCATCTCCCCGTCGGAGTCAGAGAAACATTCATTATCCTTTTCCCAGCAAAGCATACCATACGTTGTAGGATTGATCCAATCTTCGTCTCGAGCAGTCAACTTGTAGTCTTCTTCGCGTACTGGTTCTGTATACCGTTCTCCTTCCGCAGGGTCTAGCGGGACTATCACCCTCATACCGTTATTCTCAAATACCATGCTTCGTTTTTTTAGGTTGATGATGCCTCCCATATCTGTGGCCCAATCCAATCCTAGAAGCGCAAGGTATGGGTCTGCATCGTCTACAATCTGGATTACTTCAAAGTCAGCACGTACCTTAACTCCTGTAATGTCTACCATGATTTTCGATAGCCTTCCTAATGGTATGATCTTCTGTTGGTTGGCCATACGCATATATATAGTGGACCATTCTAGCTTTGGTTCTCCCATCCGCGGCCACGTCTACTTAGGCTAGACATTCGCTCCGACCCTAGGTCCAAGATGACATGATCCATCTCATAATCGCCGATCTGCGTGGTAAGCCGCATTTCTCAACCCGTGCACTTCTTATACTTGTATAATTTGTGAACATCTTTGACTTATGTGGGAGGGTCAGGTCTTTCCGCGCAACTATCTATCAGTATCTGAAGATTTTCCACTGCCTTCTGGTTGCACAGCAGCTTCATACATGCTTGCAGAAATGGTTTAACTTCGTCATCTGCTTTTAGGTGCGCAGGAGCCTTGGAAGTAGAGGCCTCATCCTTTGTAAAGTCATTGCGGGCTGCGATGAAGGTTTCCTTTTCCTTTTGTAGATCCAAGCCTTCCTACTTGACCGCTACTTTTCAAATAAGTGATTCAGCCGCAGCCTTTTCCTCAGCTCCTCCAGTGGCCATGCCGCTGCGTGTTATGACATTAATGCTCGGCCCTTCGTCACATGGTTCAACCTTCACCCTCTGCACATTTTGCGTAGGCGTCTACTATTTTTCCTGCATTTTTGCTATCAGAATTGGACAATCTTCAATCACATGGTCCAGCTGCCTACAATATCGGCAAGATTGTCACGCAGGATTCAGACAGTCCCTTGCGAAGTTCCCTACTTCCCCACAATTATATCAAATCAGTTGTCCTCTTCGCCATCCTGCACTTCCACCTCTACCTCCTCCCCTGTCCCTAGCTGGGGAGCCACCTATGCCCGAGGGAGATCTCGGCGACGAAGGGTCATCCTGCACCCCATAGAGGTTTCCCTGGTCTATCATTAAATCATAAGTTCGGCATTTTTGTTTATCATGTCCTATTGATCGACAAAACCTGCACCATTGTTGCTTTAATTCCGGAACATACGCACCCAAACGAGGGCAGTGGTTGCTATCATGCATTCTAGCCACCACAATGTTGGTCCGCTTGGACCCGCAGCCTCCCTAGGGCACAACGGATTGGGTCCCCCAACCTACAGGTAGTCTTCCAGCAGTGGGCACTGATCCTTGGTATGGCCAGATACCCTACATCGTACGCACCATACATCAACTTCTTTTCCTTGATATTTTCACAGGTTCTGGATTTCCATGTGCATTGGCTCCAGCTATCGTTGGATTTTTTGTACTCCCAATTGGGTATCATCTCTCGGTGTAGCTTCTAACTTCATAGCAATCTCTAAAGCTTTTTCCTACGATTCAATGGCTTGTTGTCCCATAGGTCCGCGCAAGTGAGGTAGTAACATAGCGATGAACCATTCCTTGTGTTGTCTGTCATCATACGGAAATTCCCCTTCCCTGATCGCCTTCTTTAGTCGCTGGTTAGCCTCCCATACAGACTCAGAGGGCCCTTGCTTGAAATATTTTAGGTCATTCACTATCTAAGAGTAAGATTTAGGCTTCCTGAACTGTTATTTTAGGAATTTTTAACCTCCTGAATGGTCGCATTCGCATGTTGGGATGTGTATCCCATATACCAATCCAGGGCTCTTCCTTCGAAGGCGAGGGACACCTGCGCCCTTTTTACAGCATCGCTAGCCACATTCTGCGCAGTCCATACCGACTCTACAATGAACCAGAATCAGTCCATATCTTCATCTCCTACACCTTTAAAGGTGTGTAGCTTCATGTGTGCGGCCATATCTACCTCGGGGGTGGCGGTGGTGGAGGTGTGGGTGAGTTCCTACCCTTATGTGGGTTCGAAGGTGGTGTTTTAGGGGGACTATCCCCTTCATGCGCAGCCGATTCTCTTAACAAACTGTAAATGGATCTGTCCCCTTCTTGATTGACCCTATAGTACTCACCACTTCGAGTTATACCCTCGCTCTGATCATAGCTCATTCACTTGGTATGGCTACACATAATACCCTTTTCACACAAAAAGATTTTAATCAATAATGGCAAAGTTTTCAAGAATTTACCCCGAAAACCTTTTAAGAATATTTGCTCTACTTTAGAATAGGATACGAACTGATCAACTGTAAATTCTATCACAAATCCCCCCAGCACATTGTCTACCCAATGATTTACTGTACGAGTGATGGTATTTTCAGGCTTCTCCTGTTGCTGGATCAACTCTGGGGGTCCACTGAGTGATCCGCTCGTCCTTCCAACACGTCTGGAAATCTACGAGTCAGGCTAGCCACTCCTGCAGCTCATGTGCGAAGGTTACAAAGAAAATTTCATATACTTCCGTAAAAATATACCCATTTTTCCACTCCTCAACTGTCAGCTTCATGCTGCAATTCTCTTTCACAGAGAATTCCTGAACCTGTCTTTCAAACCACTCTTTGATCTCTAGTTTCTAAGGTCTCCAATGCTTCCTTGGCATTGCCCAATATCTCTCTCAAAATGCTCCCTGTCCCAGCAACGGAACAATTTTTTGGCTTGAGGGGTCCTAACCCAAGTTCAGAGGTTAAGGTTTGCCAACAAACCCCTATACTACTGGCCCTTTCGGAAATGACCTGCTTTCGTAGGCCAAGGTCTCACCTAAAGTATTATGGGTGGGTGCTGGAACCAGGTTTTCGCACCCTGAAAGAGATTACGTAATCACGTCGGATCTGTGTTCGTAGCCCGTCAAATTCATACGGAACAGGTCTATTCGCAGGTTCTTTAACAATGTAATTCACAGCAACGTTATTACCATGCACAGATCCAGGCAGTACTTTTGCATCCACGTGTGGATCAGCAATTATCAGCACATAATATCATGAAGCATCAAATAATAGATCACAGATAAACTTATGCCAGAAATAAGGGTACTTCCATAGGTTAAAGCAATAACACAGATATTTTCGTAGCTCAAATCAACCACACAGATACATATGCAGCTTAAACAGACATACTAGCTTCGCATCAACAGTAACACAATAGATCCAGATAACATAGAGATACTTCAATTATATCCGCATATATTCATATCAAAAACCAGTTACAGCCCAAAATGCCACCTGCGCACACAGCCAGTAGGGTCCGCACATAGCAGGACAGAGGATCTTCGCGCACACAGCCAGCAAGAGTCCTTACCCAAAACCAAACCAAACAGATTTAGAAGTTCGCACGTAGCATTAATTCACATTCATGCCTACCTTTAGACTCTAATTTATCTATCTATTTATACCAACATGGCCTAGCGATCCTATGGTCCGAAAACCATGGTTTACGGACCCTAGGTCTACCCTTTGACCCATTTACAAACATTGGGGCTTTGACCCGCCCAAAACCCATACACAAGACTAAATAATACCAAAATGTACAAAATTCGCAGCTAAGGGAGCCCCGCTCAAACAGATACCCTCACTTGATGTCTTCTACAGTCCCAATCATAAGGTTATAGTTAAGAGAATAAAGAGAAGAAGAATGGATGAAACGGTTTCAAATATTATAAATGAATATGTAAACGTTTTATGGAAATACCTTTTGGCTGATCCTACAGAACATTTGACTAAGTTATCACAATTCGCAAGAGCATGTGCTATTGCTACCATTGACAAAGCCACAGAGGTACAACTTCTACTGAAGCAAAAGAAGACAAAGTAAAAGAGTTGGAGAGACTGTTAGAACAACAAAAGTTTAACTCCAGTAAGCATATTGAAATGAAGATGTATCAATTTCAAAAGGATTTTGAAAGAATGAATTTTCAACACCAGGTGTCGATTACAAAGAAAGAAACACAGATTGAAGCAACAATGGACAAATTGAAAATCCAGCATCAAGTAGAGTTGTTCATAAAAGAAGCACTAGAAATGAACACAAAGCTAAAGCAGCAGCAATAAACCTTTTGTCAACAAGCTTCAATCACCAGCTCTTACTGTGATACAAGCAAAATTTTGATCCAACAAGTGGCTAACAGGATACTTGCATGTGAGAAAGTTAAAAAGAAGATTAATGATTTCATTCAGTAGCAAATATCTGACACGGGAAAGAAATCTGACCTACCTCAAATAGATAACTTTCATAAAGTTATTTTTATTTAAGGATTGGGAAATACAGCTAAGACAAGCAGAAAAGGCAACGACAAAGGCATCAAGGTTAACAAATGAAATTATTGAATCTATTAATGAACAAATTTTGAAAGATGAGCTTATTAAAGGATCCATAGCTGAAGTGCTCCCAGAGCTCAAACCTTTAGAAGCACAATGGAAGGAAAGTACAGAGATGCAGGAGAAAATTATTAAAAAGATAAATAAGTTTCATCAAGAAAATTATCGGAATTTTCTGATCAAACCTTATCATCAGTGCCTAACTCTACAGTCATTAACTGATTCTACAAAGAAATTGCAGCCAACACTTTCAAATGCAGTGTTTAAAGGACAGATCAGATCAGGTATTACGCAACCATCTCAGCTAAAGCCGATGGTGGATATTTGTTAGCTCCGAGAATGCACAAAGAGGATCAGCACACATAATCATGTTGTTATTTTATTTCCTAGATTGTAGTTTAAGTTTACCCCTTACGAGGATGGTTGTTTGAAACCTCCTCCATTTTTTATGTAATAATCTATTTTAAACATATTGTAGTTTAGTGTTTAAACCCTTCTCATGCATTTAGAGAACGGTTCATAAATTTGTCAAAAAAATTTGCAAAGAATGCACTTTTGTAAGTTTGTGAATGCTTTGATGAATTAATGTAACGAAAGTTGTTATCTTTTGACATTTGAATCTATTTAACTAAAGTTGCACTATTGTACTCTTTAAATTTCCTGAAAGTGAAGAGGAGCATAAAACTATTGTCAGTTTGAATGAGTAGAACCTTGTATATATGGTACTTCTGCATGTTATATTAAGTTTTGCTTCTTAAATTGACAGTTATCTTTTTATCTGCATTATATATTAGAACTATTATCATAAATGAATGTTAAATGCACTTCTGTACTAATATTTGTTTATGATTTCTCATCTTATATATAATCAAACATATAAATGTGATATACATTTCAAAATTCTTTTGATTAAACTATTTTGTTAAAAGAATTATCTTTACATAATTTTCATCTCTTTCAACTTTTAAATAATCTTCATTACTAATAGTTGGAAGATATATTTTTAGATCGCATAAAGGAATGAACACCCCGAGTATATAGTAGAATAGATAGTTTAGATAAATGCATAAGATAGATTAAAGCATTTCCCATTTTCACGTTATATAAACAAAACAAACCCAAAATCATCCTTATTGGGAAATTGGTCCCTTTATCCCCAGTTGGAGCCACCACACCAAACAGAAAAGGACTTGCTCTAAGGTCTGGACTAGGTGGTTTTCCCCCATGTTGTTGCAACAAAATTCCAAGGCTCCAACAAGATTCAAGCTAAACTCCTGATGCTTGTACCTTTTCAATCACCTTAGCTTCTTGTGCAATTTGTACCTCTTCAATCTCAATTGTTGGAGATAGAACTTGAGGTGCTTAAAGTGTAGCTTTGAGGGGAACTTTGGGTGAAGATGATGCTCTCTCATCTCTCTTTCTTCTTGTCCTAATCTCAGGACCGACAACCAATAGATTCCCTTCTCCTGTCTGCAAACTTCAACCTTGTAAGCATCACAAAATTGCAACTATTAAAACCCTTCTTGCACAATCTCAAGCAAAGCAAGAAAATAACCTTTGCTATGATACCAACTTGATCTGAAATTGATTGTTAGTTAATTTTGTGCTAATATTAGTTATAGATTAATATGAAAGTGATTTGGTTGGCTTCTTATACAAGGGTTTATACATGTGCTTATGATTGATAAATCAACAAACTTGATGAGATTAAGTGTAATTCATGAACATAAAAGCATGGAAACTAAATGTTGAACAAAAACATATAAAACATAGCAAACATAGACAACTGAGTCAAATACAAATGGTTTTTATGGAGGAGTTCACCCCTCCTAGGCTACATCTCCTTTGTCCAGCTTCCATGGCATGGGCCTTTGTATTAGCTTCAACTGTGAAAAAGTGTTGTTTACAATCTGTTGTTGCCTATGCAACATGCTCCAATGGCTCCAAAACATCAAAACCTACCAAGAATGACTCTTCCTGAGCCAAAATTGGTCAAAAATTTCCTTAGTTATGGAAAAAGCAATTTTTCCTACTATTTCTCCACTAAAACTGGAAGTTCACCAGATAACTCCACTAAAAGTGGATCTTCCGCCACATTTGGTGGGCTCTGCCAAGTCCTCCGTCGGTTTAATCGTGCACTTAAGTTAATATAAGCGTGATTTAAAGGTGTGATTAGTGGTGGGTTAAGCGCAAAGCGCGTTTAGTGCTAACCGTAAATTAGCATGAATCTTAATCCTTGTTTATGGCACATTAAACTTGGTTTAACGGATTAACAACTTCGCCAGTGAACAGTGTTTGGCCCATAGTCTTGAGCGCTTGAACATATGGGAGGGGGCTTGCCCCCTCCGGAGCCCCAACTCCTGCGCTAACATAATTCAAATATATGTGGGTGGCTATAATTTACAAGGAACATTATGTGGTCTAGTGGTAGCTCTCGGCGCTTGTACGGGGGAGTTCGCGGGGTCGACCCCGACCTCTGCCCCTCCTCGTTCAATACATTTTTAATGGATGCGACCTTTGAAACTTTCATTTGGAATTTGTATAAAATATATATATGCCCTTTGCTATATTATTAACTCCACCATGTAATTGTCTATTTCCGCTATAGTTAGGAGTCTCTGCATGTTTGGTTAGTCATGTCCACCGGTTATAGAATAGTCCACTATTATCATATATGTCTGCCAGTTTAGTTAGGGTTAAAAAAAGATTTCAAAATATATGTGCACCATAATATGCCATGGGGGAGGGCACATGGGAGACCCTGGCTGCTCCACGTGGCCCTTCTCCATTGGATCAAATTCAACATTATAAAAATAATAATGCACCATATAATTAAAATTTTGACCTTAGGATTAGGAGGACAAATTTAAATTTCCCAAGCAACATTGGTGAATCTAACAGTGACACTTGTAATAGTGTCATTGGCTGAAAATTGGAGAATATTCCCTGGATATTCCTAAGGTGCTAACCGGACTGCCAAGTCATTATTTTGTCACTGTTCTGCACATTTTTTACATGTTTGAGAAAATGGACAATAGACCATAAATTACTCATAAGAACTCGGATTTTGATGAAACGAGTTGCGTCTGAATCTTAGTGACGAGCTCTATCAAGTCGTTCTGGTTTGGAGCATTTCTGAGCACTTTAATTATTGAGCTAAATACTGAGCCTCTTATCACCTGAAATTGGGATTTCTAATGGAGGGTTCAGCTTTTTGATCAATGATGGACATTTTATCCATCATCTTCTCCATGGTCTTGATCAAGTTATCTAGTTTTCCTTCAGATGAAGTGGAGGTTTCTTCTTTGATAGTGAATTTTTTTGTCCTAATTTTGGACTTCTTAATGATCAAATTAGCTTCCACGCTCACTACGTTTCTCTGCATTTCTTCAAGAGTTGATGGGTTTCTTTCCCTTAACTTATAGGCCATGTCAAGATTAGAACCATCAGGATAATGAAGTAAAGAAAGGCCTGGAGGAGGCTTAATATTCTCAGGAATTGAATCATATATTTTATTGAATCTAGCTGTGAAGTATTGGACAGACTCATTGGAATTCCTTTCAAGGCGTTATACTCAGCTAAAATCTACAACGGATTTTTCTTCTCTTCCAATTTCACCATAAAAAATAAATCATCTATTTTGAAGTACCTATTGAACCAATTGTGAATGAGAGAAACCATTTCTTTACCTATGCAGAGAAACTTTGTGCAATGATGTGCATCTTGGCATCGTCATTGTCGATCTCTTCAAGATCTATGAAGTCAATCACTTTGGAAACATGCTGATAAGTTGTAACCTCTAATGTTCCATTGAAAATAGGAAACCTTTGACCATGGTTCTGACGTAGTGGGAGCTGGCTAAAGCAAGAGGGGATCAGGGAGAAAATCTGGGCTGGGCGATTAAATGGAGGAGGTGGTGGAGGTGCTGATGTAGTGAAAACTTGCAAAGGTAATGACAGAATGAAATGAGGGATTGATGATGTAGTTGTATATGAAGGTGAGATGCCAAGTGGAGCAAAATTCTGCTGCTGATATTGAAAATAGGCCTTCCCTGAAGTTTCTTGAAAATTTTCTACAAATCCCTTGAGTTTATGAAAATTAGACCAGACTTCACTATCGACTTCAGAATCAAAAGATTCAAAAAATGGTGCAAAGGACTTGAAATCGAAAGGATCAAAGGTGGCTTTCTTTAAAGAAAAGTTTTGTGACGTGTTTCAACAAATATTTTTCAAATTCTGGACTATGTACCAAATCTTCTCCTGCTGGAACAAATCTCGTAGGAAAATAATTTGATTCGACAAGTGGAGGAACAACTCTTCCAACCTTCTGAGACTTGAATTTATGTTTTCTAAAAATACTCTCAAGATCATACACAATTGGTGAAGGAATTGGGTCTGGATTTGACCTGGTATGTCTTTTAGGAGCCAGCTTAAGATAGAAATTTTGGACTTTGGCTCAAATTTTGGAATTCAGCCTATTTTGAATGCTAGAGCTTGTCACCTACAAGTATAACTTTCATAGGATTAAAGAAATACTTCTAGGGAATGTTTATCAATCACTCCCCGGAAAAGGTGCCAAGAATGTTACCACTCTCCCTAACTTCATAAGGATGATAGTAGGTTTGGAAAAATGTAACCACAGACAAAACTTTAGGTCAAGTAGTTATCCCTACTCAGACCAGAGAGGGCTCTCTCATTTTCACTTTAAACATTCAAATTAATGGTTTAGTATCATAATATTTTAGGCTATATATGTAAGCTTAAATGATTAAAATTTGTTTGATATTTTGAATGTTGGATAGGAAAGTAGTGAATGGACTGTAAATGAGATTTTTAGGTCTAAAATTCGAGGTTAAACTGCAGAGAGTGTGTGAGGAAAGATAGGTAGTTTTTCAACATATTAATTATTCATTGAGTACAATATGAAGATGGAGTAGAGTTTGAATGAGCACTAAGGTGAATTCATTCAATTTAAGAAGCAAATAAACATAATATGTTGAATCTTGTCTAAAGCAGAGCATGCACAACATGAAATATGCTCTAAAACTTACAAGATAGACACATGAAAAATTAGACATGGTATTAAGCATTATATAATAATAAAACATGAGAAACACAGATGTTCCAAAGCATATCACAAGTATCTCAACACAATTCTTGCAAATATGTCTCTAATTTCATTCCACAAGTTGGTTACAAGAGCTCCACTACAAAATATGAGACTATCCAACCCAAAAAAAGACAAAAGAGATTCTACTTATAGAAAACATATACCATGACACCTAATCAGGTCGAAATCCCATCCAAAATGGATCATAAATGCAAAATATGAGTCATTTCCTAGTTTCTAGGGATGTTAGAAACCATTCCTTGAATTTTAGCTATAAACTAGGAGTGTTTGTCCCTTACATTAATTACAAATTCCATCACAATAGGAATAAAAAACCAACCCAATAACTCTAATGTCAACTTAGAGCCTCGAATTTGTGACCATTTCTGAGCTTGACAAGTGTCCTAAGGGAATCCAATGTTGATCTGTGACAGTTATGACTGAAGATTTTAAAAACAATTTGCAAAAGCGTAACAAGACTTTGGAGGCACTTTGAGAAGTCCAAATTTAATTCTGAAAAAAGTGATCAATTATCCCTATGTGTCTAGTTTCCATAACATCATGAATTTTTAAAAATGGACCATGGGAAGGCCTTAAAAATTCCATTCTCCCAAAGACACTCAAAAGCATAACAAAGGGTCCAAAAAGGAGGCAAAAATGTGAAAAATAGGTGGCTTTTGAGCTTTTTCTCCCAAATTGTAGCTTGTCATGCTAAGAGGGTTACTGATCTATGATGTAATAATCAAAATAAATCCATTTATGCAAATAAATCACCATTTGGATGCCTCCAAAACAAAAATTCATAAGTGTTTGTTACCCTTCTATAATGAGAAATTTCTATAATTGTGCCAAAAATCATGTAAAATACCAAGATTACCCCAAAGCTTTCAAAATTGGTTCTTTGACACCTGAAAGAGATAGGCTACACAGCTAATGAAGCTTCAGCCAATAAATCCAATCTTTCCTTCTGCTTGAGCTTCATTTGCGCCTCTTTAAGCTTCTTTTTGACTTGTTTTAGCCTTATTTGAGAAATGGTATCCCTGGTATGATAATGACTTGTCATGTGCCTTTGCAGCTTGTTATCCTTTTTAGCTTTCTTAAATAATTTCTCCAGATGCTCATTAATTTTTTATAGCCAAACCTCTCTATCCTCATTTATCTCCATGGCAATGAGCTCATCAAATGTCAACTCTTCAGATTGATGAATTTGATGTCTCTCTTGCTCCAGTTCCTTTTTTAGGCCTCTTGTTCTTGGTATTTTTGTATGTGATTCAACCTCCACCTCCTGCACTTGGTCAAAAACAACAATGTTCTTGCATTTACCTATGTTAGCCTCCATGTCTGATTTGTACTTACTTTATAGGAGTTGATTCACTTGCAATTGAAAATTTTTCCTCTCGAGGAAAGTAATTTGGGATTATGCAATGGAGAAGGCCTCTTTCAACTCTGAAATTTCTTTATCTTTCTCTTTAATGATGTCTTTGGCTGATTTGACCTCCTCATGCTCTGATACCTCAGGATCCAATGGCACTGACTCATCATGCTGATGCAAAAGAGGCTGATCCTCTATTTTATATTGCTCATCATGGGTGCCAAGTGTAAAGCGGAGATATTCCCATGGACGTGGCTGCAAATAATACAATGGTGCAAACGTAGGAAAACCTTCAACCATAATTGGGGCGGATATACACAAACCTTGGTGCATTGGAAGCGCGGCAAGACGTGCATGGACCGGTCAAAACACGCGTTTGAACGTGGAATCCAGCGACCAATGCCCACGTTGCATGGAGCGTAGGTTAACTTTCAAACTGGAACCTTTCATTGCAGAAAACGCTGGAGCGGACGTGCATGCACAAAATGTTGGTAAACACAATCTTTTTACGAAATCTGATCCTTAAAATGTGCCCCCAAGTGGATTACCTAGAGTATCATAAAAAATTGCAGTAAATTTACACATGCTTGTATTTAGAGGGCGTTCATGCGCCACCATCTCGCTATCATGGATTTTTGGTCGCTTAACAACCTCAACATATCGTTGATGACCATCACTAATTTCGGACTCCGCTTATTCACAACCCATCTGGATATCCACCCAGCAGGATTGAGCTGAACGACAAATGTTACCAGACATGCATTCGGATCTTCTATTCTTCTACCTTCTCGACTACCTATCCGGGATTATAAGGATATTTCCTCTTATCCGCTTACTATCTTCAGGCTCCAACCCAAGCTATGGCTTTCGGCAAAGATGAAATTTCCACCACCGTGGATCCATCCTTCATGGTCTCCCGTTCGTACACAACAAAGTCGTGGTTCTTCAATGGAATAATAGCCTTTGCGCTCGAATATCACCGTAGATATTCACATTATCGCTTAACTCGGTGATATGTCGCTTCTTGAACGAACCGAATCCCATTGCTTGGCAAAAGATTAATGACAAATGGGACGTTTTTGAATCGGGGAATTGGACTCCGAGCACTCGGGCGTCACTCTAACTAAGTCATCGTCTTCCGGCTTTATCGTTAAATATCGATTCCATTTTTGGTACAAATGTATTTCCAGCCATGTCGAGTCTGATCTTCTGTTCCAGATAATTCAATCAATTCTTGTACACATCTCTCGCTGGCGTGCAGCACATATTTCCTCAGCGAGGCATCGCTCACAGACCATGAATGGAAATTTTCGTCTGAGTTGTCAAGTACAGCCGAGATTCGAAAGCAGCTTCCACCCATTTGGGATGTTGGCAATGGCGATCAACTAGTTTGTATCTATGATGGCCATCTCGTTCTGAAACTCTCGTTCACCTTGCAGGGACGAGGCATCGAGTTTCTTGACAGCCACCTCCTTGCCATTGCCCAAAACTCCTTTGTAAACAACCCCAAATCGAATCGTCGAACGAGCTGGTAGCGCCCTTCCCTTGTTCCTCGATCCGCTACAAAGAAAGGACTAGGTTTGAATCGTAGCCACCAAAAACAGAAAGATCGCTTCAGTAAATCGACAAAATATGATACAGATTCGTACTACCAAAATCGCAAATTTTTAACTGATCTGCGTGTGGATTCATCAGGAGATTTTGTTGTTTTATATTACTATGACAAACGCAAATAACCCCGTGAATGTTTTGTTGTGTTTTATTATTTTTTATTGTTTTTATTTATTGTGAAAAGAAAAATTATTAAAAGAAAATGAAATGTAACCTATATAAAAAATGCTATTTTTTTTAAAAAGATTTTTTAATAATAATAATATATATGATATATATTATTATTATGTGGAATTTTTTTATTTTTATTTTTATTTTTATTTTTTTTTAAACAAAAATTTAAAAAACTAAGTTTTATTTAAAATGTTTTTTTTTTAATAATAATAATATAATATATATGATATATATATATTATTATTATGTGGGAAATTTTTTATTTTTATTTTTTAAACTAAAATTAAAAGAAAACTAATTTTTTTATCACAAAATTCTTTATTATTATATCGCAAAGTTAATTTTTTCAGCAAGAGTATTTTTATTTGAACAAAATCAATAGATTTTCCGATCTTTCCGATCGTACGGTTTTCACAGGAAGAGAGCATACTCATCGCTTGATTTGTTTTTATTTATGTGGGGGTGTTTTGGAAATGACGAAATTTAAAACTAGTGCGTGTTTATTAAAAAATGATCGAAAAATTCAAACTTAAACTCCTTTGTGAAGATCCCTATTTGTCACCAAAGGTTCACAAATTATTTTGTCTAAAGAAAAATGCTAGTACTAAATTAAATTTCTAATGCCTAACTTTGGCACCATCCCCTGCAGGCACCGCGCCAAAAATGTCAAAATTATTTGAACAAATTGCTGCATTAAATTATCGACCATGGAAACTCGTGAGCTTGTGATGGTGCCAGCAATATTTATGCAGGAGTAGGCAACTAACTCTATGTCTAACTAAATTGTTTATGATTCAATATAATATGCAAGGGAAGTTCTCAGATAAGCAGGCTCCTAACTTAGGAGGTCCTGGTTGTCCTTCCCTACAGTATCATAGAGAAATCATTCATAAAACCAGAAACTTGAAATAAAGACAAAGCTATTCAAAAGCTGAAAGTAATATATTCTATAACTCTAACTCAATTAGTTTAAAAAAAGGAATAATATTGAAATGGTTCTTGACTCAAGAAATCCACTTTCACCTCAATTACCACTTAATGAATCAGAGATTAAAACCAAGAACTTAAGATGGATAAATTATTAATGAAAGAAGCTCTTAACTTAAGAGACATGTAGAGTATTCCATTATAATTCATTCATCAATCACACACAAATCCTTAAACATCTAAGAAATGAAATGAAACAAAATCTAATATGAAATAAAATGTTTCTCTCATCCTTTTAGAGTGAGCTCAATTCTTTTAAGAACAAGACAATTTATTCCATATACTACATTAAGGAAACCTATATCTAAAACTACAGAAATTCCATAAACACAATTTACATCTAAAACTACATAATGGAAATATATGAAAAATGAAGCTTTATTCTATTCCATTATCAATTGGATACAATGCTCTAAGAGTCCTCCCCTTGGAATGGAGGAGGTACTCCTATTTATACAATGAGAGGAGTAAAAAACTCATAATGATCATCCACTAATATCTCTAACCATCTAGACACATAACCCTATCCTCCATGATCTCCTCCATAATCTTTTCCATGAGGTTTATCTTCTTAAATTCGAATTTGATCATCCAAGGCCACATAAAGGTGTCTTGGAAGCTTTCTTTGTGCCTACACATGTCAACAAACTCATGCTAATTGTTAGGTATAAGTATAAGCATATTATTTTCTAAGTTTTAGCCATAAATTCACTTTAAAATATTAAGAATTAATAAACTCTGGAAAAACATAGTTATGACCCAATAATGAGGTGAATGTAATGATATGGAGGTGGAATGGAGGTGACATGAAGGTAAAATGTGAAGATATTGATGAATAATGGAGTGAAAATAGAGACTATTTTGAGGCCCAACATACCCCCAAACTGAAGTTATTGCATGTCCTCATGCAATCTATTACATTACTTTTTGGTACTTGAGCTTTGGCCTAAACTCTGCATGAGATCATTTACTTAACTTTTGCAAAGCGTTATTTTGATGAACTACAACTTGGTTGGTTCTTGTGTTTCAACCATATTTTGTTTGTTGCGTTCATTGTATGATCTTTGCATAATGATAATGTGCTTTTTATGGCAGAGTATTTTTTTGTTGGAATGCATCATGGTTGGTTCTTGTGTAACAACCATGATTCTATTGGCATCCAATTAACTTTTAAATACTTTAGACAAAGCCATTTGTATGCTCATGTAATAGTAAATATATTTTGAAGGTAAGTGGGTTTAAAATGTGATATATAACTGTGGATATGAATGTGACAAAGCATGTATGTAAATGTATCCTTCCCATTAAACGGATGGCTTTGGCAATGAAAGGAAAGGAAGTGAAGTTTTTTTTTTCCAAAAATTATTATTCTAACATTTCAAGGAATTTAATGGTTAAAAGTTAGAAAATAGCATACCTTAACTTACCCTTCCAAAAATAGGTGAGATTCGTGCATGTGTGACTGCAAACTGTTGTGAAAATGGTGGATGAAAGATGGATCTGTATTGTCGTATCAGCTGCTGGATCCGCTGCTACTAGATGAAAAATCTGAGGAGTCTGCTGAACATGGTTGAAAGTTGTATCTGCTGCTGGATGATGAATCCGATGAGTTTGCTGAATATAGCTGAAAATCTATAAGGTTTGGAAGGTATACAAAATATAGAAGTTACATTTTCCTCCCAGCCTTATTTATTGACTTGTCCTCAAGTGAAATACAATGAATACCATGAATGGAAATACAATGAATGGAAATTGGCTTCATCTGCTGCAAAATATGGGTCTTCAAGTCTTCAACTCTCGATGGCACAAATCTTGCTATGTGATTAAATGTGTCGATGTCGAACATAGCAAGAAGTTGTTGACTTAGTGGCCGTTAATGAATGCCCCTAGCCAACACAAGAGCTCCCACCATTGATTCCAATGGGAGTCGGGATGCCTAACACATCTTTGTAGGTACGAATAAATTTGTCGTGGTCGAGTCACCTACAAGATCCAACGAACAAGGGATATTAATGTACACCCATTGTTCATTGGCAAGAGTACTTGCCATTAAGGCATGCAAGCCTCTAGGTGTTTTTCAATGATACTTAGACTCTAGGACTTTGACTCAAGCAGGGTTTTATTGGTGGAAATGAAAAAAAATGGTATGAAAATGGAAATGGAAATGGAAAATGGCTTTTATTGATGAGTTAGGAATAGATGAAAGGAAATGCATGGTGAATGAAGAAGAACTCTTGCTGTGAAAAATGGACATGGAAATGATATGCTTTATGGATTTACAATTGGTGGAATTCAAAATCTTTTCAGAAAGGGAGGTGGAAGGTAATGGTTGTGGAGATGGATTTGTCTTGAGAATTTTTCATGAATTTAGTCTTTGGAAGACTAATTGTCGTCACAATATAGTCTCCGTAATGATCGCTTTGTCGTCCTGTAACCTGTAAAAAAACTTGGCAGAAAGAAAATATAAGTTTGTTCAAGAAGGATTGCGCATTTCCTTCATGATTCTTACGCAAAAATTTCATACCAAATAAAACAGATTTTAAGAAAAATCAAAGCGTTGAAAGTAACTCAATTCATGAGATCATTTTCAATCCATTTTTAAAAATAACCATGTAAAATAATACTCCCTGTCAGATAACTCATGAAATGTGCTTCGCAATTCTGTTCTGTAAAGCATACAAGAACCATGTGATGAGTTTATGCCATCTTGATGCTATCGAAAGAGAATTGAATCCTCCAATTGATAAATTGATCCTCAAAATTGTTTCCAAGTATGCCATTTTTCAAAGTTGTGTGAATTTTGTGAAAAAAAAAAAAAAAATTTAGATTTTTTTTTTTTTTTAAATGAAAACATAAATTTTTTTAGATGTTTCTTTAAACAATAAATTAAAAATATAAATTTTTAATTTATTATTTAAGTTGAATTTTTTTATTATTATTATTATTTTTTTTTTTTTTTTTTTTATTTATTTATTTTTTTTTATATTTTTTAATAACAAAATTAAAATAGAAATTTTATTTTGTTATTTATTTTTTAACAATACAATGAAAAATCTATATTTTTATTTTTTTTAAAACTAGAAAAAAAAAAAAACAACTTTTTTTTTTTTTTTAGTTAAATGAAAAACTATAAAAATAGAAAAATGCCATGAAAGTCAAAACATTCGGCTTCGCCTCTCGCCCCCTCACAAACCAATTCATTGTTGCAGAGCACCATATTCTGATACTCTCCTTCAAAGGGACCATAAAAAAAATGTCTTGCTCATTGTATTCTGGGCGAATGACCAACAAAGCTGGCTTCTTGTCAAAATCATATTGCACCATAGCTTCATCTGAAATTTCCTTTGCTACTGAGAACCATGCTCTTTTCTTGTATTGCTTCCCAAAATCTACCACCAGGGATTCTTCCACACCAAAATCAATAAATATGGGAAATTTTTTACCGGACTCTTTAATAAATTCATGAACTTCAGCATTTGAGTTTAGAACAAAAACATCTGGAGCAGCCATTTTTTCAGATAAGGAACAAGTGAATCTGCTTTCCGTGGGCCTGAGTAATCTGTAGGGAAGCCATTGACGAAAAGCTTCAGTGCTGGATAGCCGCTCACATCATATTTTGAAGCAAGACTGTTGAATTTATCTACATCTGTTTTGGCAAGCACAATGGGAGTATCAGAGTCAGCAAGTATTTGAGCAGCAGCATCTAGCTCGGGGGAGAGCCTCTTGCAATGGCCGCACCATGGAGCATAGAAATCCACGAGAATGTGATCGAATCTGGAAATGGCCCGATGGCGGAGTTTAAAGCGGAGATATTCTATGACGTGGCTGCAAATACTACAATGGTGCAACGTAGGAAAACCTTCAACCATGATTGGGGCGGATATACACAAACCTTGGTGCATTGGAAGCGCGGCAAGACGTGCATGGACCGGTCAAAACACGCGTTTGAACATGGAATCCAGCGACCAATGCCCACGTTGCATGGAGCGTAGGTTAACTTTCAAACTGGAACCTTTCATTGCAGAAAACGCTGGACATGCACAAAATGTTGGTAAACGCAATCTTTTTACGAAATCCGATCCTTAAAATGTGCCCCCAAGTGGATTACCGGTAGCATCATAAAAAAAATTGCAGAAATTTACACATGCTTGTATTTAGGAGGGCGTTCATGCTTCACCATCTGCGGCTGCTTTGATTTTTGTTCGCTTAACAACCTCAACATATCGTTGATAACCATCACTAATTTCGGACTCCGCTTATTCACAACCCATCTGGATATCCACCCAGCAGGATTGAGCTGAACGACAAATGTTACCAGACATGCATTCGGATCTTCTATCTTCTGAATTACCCATCCGGATTGCATGATATTTCCTCTTATCCGCTTACTATCTTCAGGCTCCAACCCCCAAGCTATGGCTTTCGGCAAAGATGAAATTGCCACCACCGTGGATCCATCCTTCATGGTCTCCCGCTTTTCGTACACAACAAAGTCGCGGTTCTTCAACATAGGGCCACAGCTTGCGCTGAATATCAGCCTGTAGATATTCACATTATCGCTTAAACTCAGGATATGCTGCTCTTGAACGAAATCCGAATCCCATTGCTTGGCAGTATTAATAGAATTGACGACGTTCTTGAATCTGGAAGAGGGGACCTTGAGCACTCTGCGGCCACGAACGGTTGTTACTGCTTCCTCTCCTGTTTTATTGGCAGAAATATCGATTCCATTTTTGGTACAAATGTATTTCAAGCCATGTCGAGTTTGATCTTCTGTTCCAGATAATTCAATCAATTCTTGTACACATCTCTCGCTGGCGTGCAGCACATATCTCCTCAGCGAGGCATCGCTCACAGACCATGAATGGAAATTTTCGTCTGAGTTGTCAAGTACAACCGAGATTCGAAAGCAGCTTCCGCCCATTTGGGATGTTGGCAATGGCGATCAACTAGTTTGTATCTATGATGGCCATCTCGTTCTGAAACTCTCGTTACTTTGCAGGGACGAGGCATCGAGTTTCTTGACAGCCACCTCCTTGCCATTGCGCAAAACTCCTTTGTAAACAACCCCAAATCGAATCGTCGAACGAGCTGGTAACGCCCTTCCCTTGTTCCTCGATCCGCTACAGAGAAAGGACCAGGTTTGAATCGTAGCCACCAAAAACAGAAAGATCGCTTCAGTAAATCGACAAAATATGATACAGATTCGTACTGCCAAAATCGCAAATTTTTAACTGATCTGCGTGTGGATTCATCAGGAGATTTTGTTGTTTTATATTACTATGACAAACGCAAATAACCCCGTGAATGTTTTGTTGTGTTTTATTATTTTTTATTGTTTTTATTTATTGTGAAAAGAAAAATTATTAAAAGAAAATGAAATGTAACCTATATAAAAAAATGCTATTTTTTTTTTTTTAAAGATTTTTTAATAATAATAATATATATGATATATATTATTATTATGTGGAATTTTTTTATTTTTTTTATTTTTTATTTTTTTTTTAAACAAAAATTTAAAAAACTAAGTTTTATTTAAAATGTTTTTTTTTAATAATAATAATATAATATATATGATATATATATATTATTATTATGTGGGAAATTTTTTTATTTTTATTTTTTTTAAACTAAAATTAAAAGAAAACTAATTTTTTATCACAAAATTCTTTATTGTCATATCGCAGGTTAATTTTTCTAGCAAGAGTATTTTTATTTGAACAAAATCAATAGATTTTCTGATCTTTCTGATCGCACGAAGCGCAGGAAGAGAGCATACTCATCGCTTGATTTGTTTTTATTTATGCAGGGGGGTGTTTTGGAAATGACGAAATTTAAAACTAGCTAAACATTAAAACATCAGAAAATTCAAACTTAAACTCCTTTGTGAAGATCCTGCTGTCACCAGGGTTCACAAATTATTTTGTCTAAAGAAAAATGCTAGTACTAAATTAAATTTCTAATGCCTAATCCCTTAGCACCATCCCCGGCACCGGCGCCAAAATGTTGGGCAATTTATTTGAACAAATTGCTGCATTAAATTATCGACCAGGGAAACTCGTGAGCTTGTGATGGTGCCAGCAATATATATGCAGGAGTAGGCAACTAACTCTATGTCTAACTAAATTGTTTATGATTCAATATAATATGCAAGGGAAGTTCTCAGATAAGCAGGCTCCTAACTTAGGAGGTCCCGGTTGTCCTTCCCTACAGTATCATAGAGAAATCATTCATAAAACCAGAAACTTGAAATAAAGACAAGGCTATTCAAAAGCTGAAAGTAATATATTCTATAACTCTAACTCAATTAGTTTAAAAAGAGGAATAATATTGAAATGGTTCTTGACTCAAGAAATCCACTTTCACCTCAATTACCACTTAATGAATCAGAGATTAAATCCAAGAACTTAAGATGGATAAATTATTAATGAAAGAAGCTCTTAACTTAAGAGACATGTAAAGTATTCCATTATAATTCATTCATCAATCACACACAAATCCTTAAACATCTAAGCAATGAAATGAAACAAAATCTAATATGAAATAAAATGTTTCTCTCATCCTTTTTAGAGTGAGCTCAATTCTCTTAAGAACAAGACAAATTATTCCATATACTACATTAAGGAAACTTATATCTAAAACTACATAAATTCCATAAATTCATATTCTACATTAACACAATTTAAATCTAAAACTACATAATGGAAATATATGAAAAATGAAGCTTTATTCTATTCCATCATTAATTGGATACAATGCTCTAAGAGTCCTCCCCTTGGAATGGAGGAGGTACTCCTATTTATACAATGAGAAGAGTAACAAACTCATAATGATCATCCACTAATATCTCTAACCATCTAGACACATAACCCTATCCTCCATGATTTCCTCCATGATCTTTTCCATGAGGTTTATCTTCTTAACTTCGAAGTTGATCATCCAAGGCCACATAAAGGTGTCTTGGAAGCTTCCTTTGAGCCTACACATGTCAACAAACTCATGCTAATTGTTAGGCATAAGTATAAGCATATTATTTTCTAAGTTTTAGCCATAAATTCACTTTAAATTGTTAAGAATTAATAAACTTTGGAAAAACATAGTTATGACCCAATAATGAGGTGAATGTAATGATATGGAGGTGGAATGGAGGTGACATGAAGGTAAAATGTGAAGATATTGATGAATAATGGAGTGAAAATAGAGACTATTTTGAGGCCCAACGGTCCTTTCAGATCATATTGGTATCAAAGGTAGAGTTTATTCTCTGGTGTTGTTTAGTGGAAATATTTGTTTAATTGTTTGCAAGTTTTTAGATGCTTACTAGGCTCAAGCTCAAAAGAGGAGAAGGAAAAATTGGTGGGAGCAGAAGGGTCTCAAGAAGATCCAAAGCAAAGGAGAGAAATATTGCCACAATTTCCACCACCTAGTTCACCTCCTAAGGAAGCAGAAGTTACTATAAGCATGCCTCATGAGGAAGGAGAAATCCATGAAGAGATGGATCCCAAAGAGGAAGAAAGAGTGTTCAAGAAAGCATTCCTTGACATGACTGAGATGGGTAGAATCCTTTATCAAGAAAGGAATGAGAGACTAGAAGGAAAAGGATCCAAACTTCATAATGAAGGATAGGAATCTTCAGGAGGTCTCAATGATGAACATAAGTCAAAGAAGGGCAATTGAGGAAATGGAGGCAATGGAGAGCCATCATCCTCACCCTCATCATCATCATCCTCTACTTCATCATCATACATCAACCATACAAGTCAAAGAACACTGGTAAAAGTCATTTTTTTAAAATTGATGTTAAGTTTGAATTGCCAATGTTTCATGGTGAAGTCAATGCTGAAAATCTTGATAATTGGATTAGGAAATTGGAGGTATATTTGAGAATCCAGAACCTTCAAGATGATGATACCAAAATTTAATTAGCTTCATTGACAATGGAAGGTGCAACACTTGTTTGGTGGGAATCGAAGACAAAAGAGGAGATCAAGAAGAATGGTAAGATTATTCTATCATGGACTGATATCATTACTGCAATAAAACAACAATTTTATCCATTAGCTCATATGCAGAAATCCATAATGAATAGCAAAACTTTACACAATTGAAGGGACAGAATGTGCAAGAATACACCCAAGAATTTAGGAGAAGAGCTCTCTTATTAGGGGTGAATTTCAGAGCCAAGATACTTTGCTCAATTACATAGGAGGCTTACATAGCTAGCTAAAACATACTATTCTCATGTTTAATCCCACAAGTCTAGATGAAGTATATGTTCAGGCCACACATCTAGAAGATAGAGGGAAAAACATTTCTGAAGAGGGTAGGAAGAAACCTTTTAAGGGGAAAAACAAAGAGAAGACCTCAAAAGGTAAAAGAAAAAAGAATGCATCTGTTAAGAAAGAGGGAGAAAATTTGGTTTGTAAAAATTTTTCAAAAGAAGGCCATGATGAAAATCATTGTTGAAATTACATGTTGAAATGAGGCCCAAGAAATACAACAACAAAGGGAAACATAAAACTGCAGCTACAACTCAACATGATTTAGGAGAGGATTCAGGTGATGAATCTAATATTATAGCCATGGGATTGAAAAACATGAAGGGAAAATAAATTGAAACTAAACCCAGTACTAGTACATCAAACTGTCGCATACATGCTCCAATTGAAGAAGAAAGAATTGAACTGTTTCATGTGAGGGTCATATCCAAACATACCAATATTGACACATTGTTTGAAAGTGGGTCACAAGCAAACTTAATCTCTGAAGACTTGGTCAAGAAACTTAATCTTGAGACCGTACCACATCCAAATCCATATCCACTTGGTTGGATTTGTAAGGATGCAAGTTTACAAGTTTCAAAGAAGTGTATATTGTGGTTTGCAATCACGGCACATTTTTTCGACACAGTTGAAATAGATGTGGTTCCACTTGACATAACAGGTATTGTGTTGCAGAGTCCCTACTTGTATGACAGGAAAGAAATATTCCATCACCATGAGAACAAATACCATTTATTCAAAGATGTTAAGGAGTACATTGTTAGAGCACATCGCAAGAAGACAAACATTGCTATGGTAAATCTTGGACAGGTAAAGAGGCTGGTGAATTCAAGTAAGAATTTTATTCTTCTAATGATTAAGCCTAAAGCTGATGTTAATCATGAATAATTTGAGGGATGTGATCCTAAGTTGAAATCAGATTATGATGTAGTTGATGCACATCATGAGATGTTTCATGAGCCAACAGGATTGCCTCCAAAAAGGGAGATTCAACATGAGATTCAGTTGCAGCAAGATTGTCCTCTTCCAAACATCGGTATGTATTGCATGTCGATAATGGAGAATGTTGAAATAAAGAGGAAAATCAAGGAGATGTTGGAAAAATGAATCATAAGGCCAAGCACTTCTCCATGTGGTTCACCCATATTCTTGATTCCAAAGAAAGATGGGACTTGGCGCATGTGTGTAGACTTCAGAGCTTTGAACAAGATAACGGTAAAGAATCGATACCCACTCCCAAGGATAAATGATTTTCTTGATCAGCTAAAAGAAGAAATTTTTTTCACTAAGTTAGATTTACAAAGTGGATATCATCAAGTAAGAATTGCAGAAAGTAACATATGGAAAATTGCATTCAAAACCAAACAAGGACTCTTTGAGTGGTTAGTAATGCCATTTGGTTTGTGTAATGCACCGACAACTTTCATGTGTATTATGGATAGTGTTTTGCGTCCATTCCTTGATGACTTTGTGATTGTGTAATTAGATTACATATTGATTTTCAGCAAAACAAGAGAATAACATGTCTTTCATGTGAATAAAAATCTTGATGTTCTGAAGAAAGATAAATTGTTTCTTAAGCTGTCAAAGTGTGAGTTTGGAAAGACTTATTTGGTTTATTTAGGACACATTGTAGGAGGAGGAGAGTTGAGAATTGATCTTCTAAAGTGGAAGCCATTGTGAATTGGCCCACACCCAGAACAGTAACCGAGGTAAGAAGTTTCTTAGGTGCAACTCAGTATTGGAGAAATTTTATTGCTAACTTTTCTGCCATCGCAAATCCTATGCATGCAGTGACAAGTGTGCAGAAAGGCTTCCAATGGGGAGGCAAACAACAACAAGATTTTGAAGCTTTAAAATACAACATCATTTCAGCTCGAGTCCTTGCATTACCAAATTTGAGAAAGCCATTCGAGATACAAACTGATGCTAGTGATTATGCCATGGGCGCAGTTATTTTGCAGCATGGTAAGCCTATTGATTTTCATTCTGAAACATTCAATTTGGTTGTAACTAATTTTCCTACATATGAAAAAGAACTGTATGTGTTGGTACAAAGCGTCAAGAAGTGGAAACAATACTTGATGGGTAAAGAGACTATTTTGCATACCGATCACCAACCATTACCATATTTGCAGTCGCAAACAAAATTGCAACAATCAAGACATTTCAGGTGGATGGGATTTCTTCAACAATTTCACTTGGATGTAAGGTACAAGAAAGGTATTTTCAATAAAGTTTCTTATATTCTTTCAAGACCGATTATTAGTGCATCTACTTTACTCAAAAAATATTCTATTGTATATGAGAGTTACATAGAACAATATGCATAAGATGTAGATTTTCAAGATGTGTATACTAGTTTGAGTGAAGGGAATCATGTTGAAGAAAAATATTATCACATGCATAAAAATTTGTTGTTTCATTTGGGCAAGATGTGTATGCCACAAGGAGAGAGGCTAAGTGCCATGAGAGAAGCTCATTCATCTCTTATTTCTCGACACTTTGGGGTAAGCGAAATAGTGGCGCATCTACAAAGGTATTGTTATTGGCCTCGCATGGTAGATAGTGTGTCGAGTTTTATAAGAGGTTGTTCTATGTGTGCAACAAGCAAGCCTAGTAATAGGAAGCTTGGGTTGTACATACCACTACTGGTACCATAAAGACCATGGGAGAGTGTCTCCATGGACTTTGTTGGAGGTCTACCTATGTAAAGAAAACAACATGATTATCTTTATGTTGTTGTGGATAGATTCAGTAAAATGTGTATACTTATGCCATGTAAGAAAACCATTACTATTGAACAAACTGCTGAGATTATTTTCAACATGTATGGGTTCATTATGGATTGCCAACTTCTATTGTTAATGACAGGGATTCCAGGTTCATTGGGAATTTTTGGTCCAAACTTTGGAGTATGATGGACACAAAGTTGAAAAACAGTACTTCTTTTCATCCACAAAATGATGGACAGACCGAGGTGGTGAACAGAACCGTTGTGAATCTATTGAGAGGATATTGCAGCAAACATCGTAAGTTATGGGATGAGCAACTGCATTACATTCAACACGCTTACAACCGGGCAAAGCACTCTTCTACTCAGACATCACCTTTTGAATTATGCTTTGGGTATTTGCCAAAATCGCCATTAAAATTCATCTTTGGAAAGGATGTTGCAATAGATGGCCATAGTGATATTGATAAGGCTCAAAATTTCATTGAGAAAATTTAGATTATACATCAACCAGTTCAAGAACAACTTGAGAAAAGTCAAAGAAAGTACAAAGAGAGGCATGAAAAACATAGAGTTGATCACAAGTTTCAAGAAGGATATGAGGTATGGTTGCACATTAGCATAGAAAGGATGCAAGGGGAAGGTAAAAAGCTCAAACCCATTCGCTATGGTCCATTCAAGATCATAAAGCAAGTTGGTAACAATGCATTTCAACTTGACTTGCCTTCATATATGCAAATGTATTCAATTGTTAATGTTGAAAAATTACGTTTTTATTGGCCACCTTTGATAGATGATCAAGGAAGTGATGTTCAGCTGCCTTCCATTGAAAATTTTTCGCCAGAATTTCTGGATGAGCTCAAGGAAGATATCATTCTTGACATGAGGACAAGAGCATCCAAGAGGGGAAGTGTTCACTACCTTCGAGTTGGGCTCAAATGCACTAAACCAAGCAAGGAAAAGTGGATGGAGGTTGGAAAGGTGAGGAAGTTGTACCCTCATCTATTGAACAGGTAATCAAGTCTTTTGGGGTCCAAAAGCTTCCCAATGGGGAGAAGTGATCAAGAGTTCATAATTTTTTTCTCAAAATTGACAGTTATAGGATTGGATTGAAACTAGGATGGTTGCATAGTTCTCGTCTTCCTGATTCTGACACCGCGAACGATTCTAAAATCCGATGTCGTATGAGGGAGATATCGCGTTTTGATCAAATTCCCAAACAGTTAAATTTTGCGACAGGGTTGACTGAGATGCCCAGTCAGCATGGAGGATGCACAGTCAGCAAAAGGAATATTTTGAGGAATATTCCTTTCCTCATAGCCAATCAGTAGATGACAAGTGGCACCATCCTATTCGTTGATGGGTTGTACGTTATATTTTATGAACCAATGGGAGGGTGACACATGGCCAGGCCTCAGGCCGCCACGTGTCCCCTTAGTGGTATGGTAAAATTTTATGGAGGTCCATAAGGCTCAACCCCGCGACCTCCGACAGAGCATGCCCAAGACTTAACCACCCTCGCTATGTTGTGACTTAACATTATATGCAGTCGGGTTATATTTAACATGTAATGGAATTTGCGTTTGGGGTTGGAACCGCCGACGGTCCAACCCACCAACGGTTCCATCGGAGGTGGTCAAATTACTACATATAAATGTTACAACAAAACATAAACTGATGGTTTAAACCTTCCGCCGTCACCGCAACCTTTATGTTATAATTATCATATTTTATAACTCTCCGCGCGGTTTAAACTCTGACAATTTCATTAACATAACTGCAAAGCAAAGTCTCTGCCTTTACAACCGTGGTTCAACCCTTGAGTTCCGCTGACCTTCAACGTTCAGGTCGTGGTTTGGGTTGGCATGTGGCCACCCAACCACTAACATTAAATATTGTGGTTAGTGCTAGCAGAGTTTTAGAGCGCGCCTTAAATTTGTGCAGTTTACACTAAAATAACTCCAGTTAACTGGAGTTCTCCACAATTAGTGGATATTTTCTAGGTGTTACTAGGAAAATGAGTTGGAGGCTCAATTTTCATGCATTCTGAGTGAATGAAGATTTAATCTAGACTAATTGGAGCATTCTAGAGCCATTGCTGCAGAGAAAACAACCATTAGAAGTCTGTAACTACATGTATTTGCAAAATTTTGAGCATAATGAAAGATGGACATGTCATTGGGAGTTGTACCAGCAGATGTAGCCTAGGAGGGGTGAACTGCTTCATCATGCCTGCTGTGTAAATTTTATGTGGTGACTTATTTCTCTATTTTTCACTGATGTTCAGTGTATTTTTGTGCTTATTTCATGCTTCTAATTCACTAAATTCATCTATAATTCATGGTTAAAATCCTCAATCCTTAAGAAAACTCAAGAGACAAGTATGCGCATATTTATAAACTGAAAAGATACTTAGCGCAACAAAACTAATACAGTCCTTTCAGATCATATTGGTATCAGAGCTAGAGTTTATTCTTTGGTGTTTTTTAGTGCAAAGATTTTTTTAAATGTTTGCAAGCTTTTAGATGCTTACTAGGCTCAAGCTCAAAAGAGGAGAAGGAAAATTGGTGGGAGCAAAAAGGTCTCAAGAAGAGCGAAAGCAAAGGAGAGCAAGATTGCCACAATCTCCACCACCTAGTTCACCTCCTAAGGAAGAGAAGCTACTATAAGCATGCCTCATGAGAAAGGAGAAATCCATGAAGAGATGGATCCCAAAGAGGAAGAAAGAGTGTTCAGGAAAGCATTCCTTGACATGACTGAGTTGGTTAGAATCCTTTATCAAGAAAGGAATGAGAGACTAGAAGGAGAAGGATCCAAACTTTATAAGGAAGGACAGGGATCTTCAGGAGGTCACAATGATGAAGATAAGTCAAAGAAGGGAAATGGAGGAAATGGAGGCAATGGAGGGCCATCATCCTCACCCTCATCATCATCATCCTCTACTTTATCTTCAGTACATCATCCACAAAAGTCAAAGAAAACTGGTAAAAGTCTTTTTAAAAAACTTGATGTTAAGTTTGAATTCCCAATATTTAATGGTGAAGTCAATGCAGAAAATCTTGATAATTGGATTAGGCAATTGGAGGTCTATTTGAGAATCTAGGACCTTCAAGATGATGATACCAAAATTTAATTAGCTTCATTGAGAATGGAAAGTGCAACACTTGTTTGGTGGGAAGCCAAGACAAAGGAGGAGATCAAGAAACATGGTAAGATTATTCTATCATGGACTAATTTCATTACTGCAATAAAACAACAATTTTATCCATTAGCTCATATGCATAAAGCCATAATGAACTGGCAAAAATTTACGCAATTGAAGGGACAAAATGTGCAAGAATACACCTAAGAATTTAGGAGAAGAGCTCTCTTATTATGGGTAGATTTGCAAAGCCAAGATACTTTTCTCAAGTACATAGGAGGCTTACATAGCTACCTAAAACATACTATTCTCATGTTTAACCCCATAATTCTAGATGAAGTATGTGTTCAGGCCACACATATAGAAGCTAGAGGGAAAAACATTTATAAAGAGGGTAGGAAAAAACCTTTTAAGGGGAAAAACAAAGAGAAGACCTCAAAAGGTAAAAGCAAAAATAATGCATTTGTTAAGAAAGAGGGAGAAAAATTGGTTTGTAAAACTTGTTTAAAATAAGGCCATGATGAAAATCATTGTTGGAAATTACATCCTGAAATGAGGCCCAAGAAATACAACAACAAAGGGAAACATAAAATTGCAGCTACAACTCAACATGATTTCGAAGAGGATTCAGTTGATAAATCTAAGATTATAGCCATGGGATTGAAGAACATGAAGGGAAAAAAATCTAAATTAAACCCAATACTAGTACATCAAACTATCACATACATGCTCCAAATGAAGAAAAAAGAATTGAAATGTTTCATGTGAGGGTCATATCCAAACATACCAAGATTGACACATTGTTTGATAAGGGTTAAAAGAAAATTTAATCTCTGAATACTTGGTCAAGAAACTTAATCTTGAGACCATACCACTTGGTTGGATTTGTAAGGATGCAAAATTACAGGTTTCAAAGAAGTGTATATTGCGATTTGCAATCACTGCACATTTTTTCGACACAGTTGAATTAGATTGGGTTCCGCTTGACATAACATATATTGTGTTGGGGAGTCCTACTTGTATGAAAGGAAAGTGATCTTCCATTGCCATGACAAAAAATACCATTTATTCAAAGATGGCAAGGAGTACATTGTTAAAGCACAATATAAGAAGACAAACATTGCTATGGTAAATGCTGGACAGGTAAAGAGGCTGGTGAATTCAAGTAAGAATTTTGTTCTTCTAATGATTAAGCCTAAAGCTTATATTAATCATGAATCATTTGAGGGATGTGATCCTAAGTTGAAATCATATTTTTATGATGTGTTTGATGCATATCATGAGATGTTTCAGGAGCCAATAGGATTGCCTCCAAAAAGGGAGATTCAACATGAGATTTAGTTGCTGCAAGATTGCCTCTTCCAAACATCGGTATGTATCGCATGTCGATAATGGAGAATGTCGAAATAAAGAGGAAAATCAAAGAGATGTTGGACAAAGGAATCACAAGGCCAAGCACTTCCCCATGTGGTTCACCCATAGTCTTGATTCCAAAGAAAGATGGGACTTGGCGCATGTGTGTAGACTTCAGAGCTTTGAACAAGATAACGGTAAAGAATCGATACCCACTCCCAAGGATAGATGATTTGCTTGATCAGCTAAAAGAAAGAAAGAAAATTTCTCTAAGTTAGATTTATGAAGTGGATATCATCAAGTAAGAATTGCATAAAGTTACATATGGAAAACTACATTCAAAACCAAACAAGGACTCTTTGAGTGGTTAGTAATGCCATTTGGTTTATGTAATGCACCGACAACTTTCATGCGTATTATGGATAGTGTTTTTTCGTCCATTCCTTGATGACTTTGTGATTGTGTACTTAGATGACATATTGATTTTCAGCAAAACAAGAGAAGAACATGTCTTACATGTAAATAAAGTGCTTGATGTTTTGAAGAAAGAGAAATTGTTTCTTAAGATGTCAAAGTGTGAGTTTGGAAAGACTTCTTTAGTTTATTTGGGACACATTGTAGGAGGAGAAGAGTTGAGAATTGATCCTTCTAAAGTGGAAGCCATTGTGAATTGGCCCACACCCAGATAACCGAGGTAAGAAGTTTCTTAGGTGCAGCTCAGTATTGGAGAAATTTTATTGCTAACTTTTCTACCATCACAACTCCTATGCATGCAGTGACAAGTGTGAAGAAAGGCTTCCAATGGGGAGGCATTAGATCCAGTCCTTGCATTACTGAATTTGAGACAATCATTCGAGATACAAATCGATGCTAGTGATTATGCCATGGGCGCAGTTCTTTTGCATCATGGTAAGCCTATCACTTTTCATTCTGAAACATTCAATGGTGTTGTAACTAATTATCCTACATATGAAAAATAATTGTATGTGTTGGTGCAAAGCATCAAGAAGTGGAGACACTACTTGATGGGCAAAGAGGTTATTGTGCATACTGATCACCAACCATTACAATATTTGCAGTCGTAAACAAAATTGCAGCAATCAAGACATTTCAGGTAGATGGGATTTTTTCAAAAGTTTCACTTGGTTATAAGGTACAAGAAAGGTATTTTAAATAAAGTTGTTGGTATGCTTTCAAGACCAATTATTAGTGCATCTACTTTACTCAAAAAAGGTTCTATTGTACATGAGAGTTACACAGAACAATATGCATATGATGTAGATTTTCAAGATGTGTATGCTAGTTTGAGTGAAGGGAATCATGTTGAAGAAAAATATTATCACATGCATAACAATTTGTTGTTTCATTTGGGCAAGCTGTGTATACCACAAGGAGAGAGGCTAAGTGTCATGAGATAAGCTCATTCATCTCTTATTGCTCGACACTTTGGGGTAAGCAAAACAATGACGCATCTACAAAGGTATTGCTATTGGCCTCACATGGTAGATAGTGTGTCACGTTTTATAAGATGTTGTTCTATGTGTGCAACAAGCAAGCCTAGTAATAGGAAGCTTGGGTTGTACACGCCACTATCGGTACCATCAAGGCCATGGGAGAGTGTCTCCATGGACTTTGTTGGAGGTCTACCTATGTCAAGAAAACAACATGATTATCTTTATGTAATTGTAGATAGATTCCATAAAATGTGTATACCTATGCCATGTAAGAAAACCATTACTGCTGAACAAACTACTAAACTTTATTTTCAACATGTATGGGTTCATTATGGATTGCCAACTTGTATTTTTAGTGACAGGGATTCCAAGTTCATTAGGAATTTTTGGTCCAATCTTTGGAGTATGATGGACACAAAGTTGAAAAAGAGTACTTCTTTTCATCCAAAAACTGATGGATAGACCGAGGTGGTGAACAGAACCATTGTGCATCTATTGAGAGGATATTGCAGCAAAAATCCTAAGTTATGGGATGAGCACCTACATTACATTCAGAACGCTTACAACTAGGCAAAGCACTCTTCTACTCAGAAATCACCTTTTGAACTATGCTTTGGGTATTTTCCAAAATTTCCATTAGACTTCATGTTTGGAAAGGATGTTGCAATAGATGGCCATAGTGATATTGACAAGGCTCGAAATTTCATTGAGAAAATTCAGATTATACATCAACAAGTTCAAGAACAGCTTGAGAAAAGTCAAAGCAAGTACAAAGAGAGGCATGACAAACATAGGTTTGATCACAAGTTTCAAGAGGGAGATGAGGTATGGTTGCACATTAGCAAAGAAAGGATGCAAGGGGAAGGTAAAAATCTCAAACCCATTTGCTATGGTCCATTCAAGATCATAAATCAAGTTGGTAACAATGCATTTCAAATGACTTGCTTTCATATATGCAAATGTATTCAGTTGTTAATGTTGACAACTTACATTTGTATGAGCCACCTTTGATAAATGATCAAGGAAGTGATGTTCAGCTACCTTCCATTGAATATTTCTCTCTAGAATTTATGGATGAGCTCAAGGAAGATACAATTCTTGACAGGAGGACAAGAGCATCCAAGATGGGAAGTGTTGACTACTTTCGAGTTGGGCTCAAAGGCACTAAACCAATCAAGGAAAAGTTGATGGAGGTTTGAAAGGTGAGGGATTTGTACCCTCGTCTACTAAACAGGTAATCAAGTCTTTTGGGGTCCAAAATCTTCCCAATGGGGAGGAGTGATCAGGAGTTCAAAATTTTTTTCTCAAAAATGAAAGTTACAAGATTGTGTATATCTCTTCTTCCTTATTCTGGCGCCATGAATGGTTCGAAAAACTGATGTCGTATGAGGGAGATATCGTGTTTTGATCGAATTCCCAAACAGTTAAATTTTGCAACAGGGTTGACTGGGATGCCCAGTCAGCATGGAGGATGCACAGTCAGCAAAAGGAATATTCCATTCCTCAGAGCCAGTCAGTGGATGACAAGTGGCATCGTCCTATTCGTTGATGGTTTGTACGTTATATTTTATGAACCAATGGGAGGGTGACACGTGGCCAGCCCTGAGGCCGCCACGTGTCCCCTTAGTGGTATGGTAAAATTTTATGGAGGTCCGCAGGGCTCGACCCCGCAACCTCCAGAAAAGCACACCCAAGAATTAACTACTCGCGCTATGTTTTGACTTAACATTATATGCAATCGGGTTATATTTAACATGTAATGGAATTCGCGTTTGGGGTTGGAACCGTTGGCGGTCCAACCTGCCAGTGGTTCCATCGGAGGTGGTCACATTACTGCATATAAATGTTACAACAAAATGTCAACCGATGGTTTAAACCTTCTGCCGTCACCCCAACCTTTATGTTATACTTATCACATGTTATAACTCTCCGCGCAGTTTAAACTCCGACAGTTTCGTTAACACAACTGCAAACCAGAGTCTCTACCTTTACAACCATGGTTCAACCCTTGAGTTCCGTCGACCTTCAATGTTCAGGTCGTGGTTTGGGTTGGAATGTGGCCACCCAACCACTAACATTAAATATTGTGGTTAGCGCTGGCGGAGTTTTAGATCGTGCCCTAAATTTGTGCATTTTACACTAAAAGAACTCCAGTTAAGTGGAGTTCTCCACAATTAGTGGAGCTTTTCTAGGTGTTACTGGGCAAATGAGCTTTTATGGAGCCATTATTATAGAGAAAACAACCATTAGATGTCTGTAACTACATGTATTTGCAAAATTTTGAGCATAATGAAAGATGGACATGCCATTGGGAGTTGGACCAGCAGGTGTAGCCCAGGAGTGGTGAACTGCTTCATCATGCCTGCTGTGTAAATGTTATGTGGTGATTTATTTCTCTATTTTGCACTGTTGTTCAATTTTATTTTATTTTGTGCTTATTTCATGCTTCTAATTCACTAAATTCGTCTATAATTCATGGTTAAAATCCATAATCCTTAAGCAAACTCAAGATACAAGTATGCACATATTTATAAACTTAAAAGAGACTTAGCACATGAAAACTAATACAGTCCTTTCAGATCATTGGGGGATGAAATGGAGGGTCTTTAAGCTAAGAAAAATTCTAGAAAATTTTTAGTAGGTAGTGTTGTGTGTTAGCTTCAAGTTGAAGGTGTAATGAGATGAAATGGATGAGTGGAAGGTGTCAAAATGTCTAAAACATAGAAAATTCCCAATTTTGACTGTGAGAATAGCATGTGTAATAGTAGGGTAAGTTTGTGAGGTGAATGAGGGGTGATGGGGTTGAGAAAAAATTCAAACAAACATTAAGTGAATAGGATGGTGTCTTTTCTTCACAATGAAGGTGGAATGAAGGAAAATGGATGGGTTTAAGACGATGAAAACCTCAAAACACAGTCATTTCCCAATTTTGACTATGCGACAAAACTAGTGAAGAAGTGTTTTTTATGTTTGAGGGTTGTGGAGCTTGATAAAAATTCAGTGGGTAGGCTGACACCTTAGCTCCACAGTGCAAGTGGAATGAGGGCAAATGAAGGGGTTTAATTCATTCAAAACCCTAAAACACAGTCACCTTAGTTTTCACAATTTTGATTGTTGACTGTGTTAAAATATTTTAGAATTTAGGGTTTTAATGGTTTGATTCATGTCATTTATGATGTGTGCGGATAGGCATATGTATATATGGGGAATGGGGGTGTAGGTTTAGGGTTTATGTGATAGGTTATGGTTTAGGTTGAATAGGGTATGTTATGGTTTAACAAAACAAAAAATTTTTTTATATGAGGACAAGGAGACATATTGACAGCATAAAAAGACATGAAATGACTAAAAAAAATTTCAAAATTCGACCAAAACAAGCATAAGATGATTACTTACCTTGTGGAGAAGCCACACTAAGGAATAGAGGTCAAAGGTTGGAGGGTTTATAGGGTTTCAGGCTTCAAACAGTGGATTCTATCACACACATAAGCGTAACAATGTGGTTAATGTACACCACAGGAGTGTAACAACGCGTTCTTATCTATTGCACATGAGCGTAACATTGGTCTTTCTCTTCACCACAAAACCGTATGTTATAGTGTCATTTATCACCTTCATGTACTTGATGATTTACACTTTGGCCTTGGGCCCTTTTCCCTTGAACATTTTCTCAAAAAACAGTATCTTAAAACCCATACGCAACTCTGCCCAGACTTTTCTGTGTATACACGTGAGTCCATTCATAGAGATCCATGTATACCTTTTTAATTATTAAAAAATATATTTTTTCCCTATTATTGAGGCGTGTTTGATGGTTGTTCCAGTAATTTAACCACCCCAGCCTGTGGCCTAACTGCAGAAACTAATTTGAGGGAGTATAAAAACCCCTCAATGGAATGGCCTAAGGGAGAGAGAAAAATATAGATATTATACTCTGTTGGAGCCCTATTCAAGTCTGATATTCCCGTGCCTCCTTCACTTCCCAGGTATATTCAGGAAACCCTTGTTTCCTTGAGATGTTCATCACCCTATATGACATCTATTGTGCACACATCTTGGAAGAATTCTTGCGAAGCTAGGGGTGGACGGATCCAGAGGATGGTATGCTCGAAGATCGTGGCAGGATTCAGGTGATCTCTCCACGTTTTGATTATTGTACGTGTCATTCATAATAAGAAGAGCCATATTGTTCCCGATGCTTACATGTTCATGATGCTTTATACATGTGTAATAATCATTAATTGAACATTTCATATTGTTTTAATGATATTATGCATGGTTTTCACTGACATCTAGGAACTATATATGCTATACAACTAGGTTTTTGTGTTCGTTCTTTGTGGATTTACAATTTTCAGAGCACAAAGTGTTGCAGGGGTTTGCACCCCGCGGGATCTACATCAACCGAGGGACTTTTGGGTAAGTTCTGCAACCAGTAGTATCTAGTTTTCAGTATAAAAGTTGGTTAAGTGAGTCCTTCTTGAATGACATGCCCCTGATCTGTGAAGGTTGTCAACCCCAAGACCTTTAGGGTATTATTTCCTGAAACAGAAATGGCGACTCCACTGAGGAGTGCAGGAGGAAAAAAGAGGAAGAGAAACCGTAAAGAAAATTGACAGCAAAAAGCAACAGAAAATGCAAAATGATTTTGGGCTATTCAACGTATATAAGAAAGAAAAGAGATTTCAAGAAGACAAATGAAAACTATCTAAGAACTGAATCAAGCAAACATGAATTCCAAGCAAAAGCTTCAAAGTACTCAAGCCAACTGTGCTACTTTCATAGCGGGACTTATACAAGCAAAAAGAAGCAAGAAATTCAATCAATCAACTCATTACAATACCATAATCTTGCATCAAACAATAAGTCAAAAAATAAAAAAGAGATCCTTCAAAATTCACAATAAGACAAGTTTACGAAATCAAGAAAACCAAACTACACCAAGAAGGAAAAAATCAAATGCGAAGCAATGCATAAGGCCAAGAAGAGCAAACAAGTAAATAATCATTGTTCTGAATGTTCAGGACAGCCAAGAATCTTCAGGGAAAGATCTTGGTGCTCAAGCCGCAATTGCAAACACACAAAACAAGGATTTCACCAAATGGCTAGGTTTTCATACAAGCAAGAGAGAAACAGATACAAAATCACTCTAAACATAGTCCAGAGACCTCAATAAAAATTTTCTGGATGCTCCTCACTCCAAATTGGACTTATCCAAAACTAAACCCAGTCCTCATGGTGATGGGCTTATTGGTTCGATCGATAGCGGTGCAACTAACCTGCTTGGTCAATTGCAACTATTGTCTATACAATCTGCTTCTTCTAGTCAGGTTGTGCCTTCAGTTTTAACTCCTTCCCAGTCCTTGGCAATTAATGTTGTCCAGAATTCTAACCCCAAAGGAAATCAACAATCCGATGGGAAGAAGAAAGGACGGAATAACAAGAAGAAAGGCAAGGATGGGAAGGGGAATGCAAACAAAACCAACGATCATGTTGGAGAGGGTCAAAAGGATAATAAAAGGAATGTGAAGTTTCTACGCAAGTTATGCACTGGAGACCATCTTACGCACCTTTGCCCTAAAATTCAAGATGTGCAGCGCTTGTTAGCTCAACAGGGTTCTTCTAGTTCACAGGTTGTGCTGACAAACCCTTTTCCCCAAGGGAAAAAATTAATTGTTGGCGCGAATCAAAATACTGGGGCTCCCTCTGGGGGCAGCCAAGAAGGGGAAAATACGTCAAACATATACATGATGAGTTCTCACGTAGATATTGCTACGAGATCTCGTGATTATGGCGAAGCTAAGTCTTTGAAAGCAAAGGGTACTCCTGGTAGTGTTGAACCACTTCATATTACGAAGCCTACTATTGAGCCTATACCTCAGATTCCAAAGGCATATTCAAAGCATACGACAATTAATCCAAATGCCAAGGCCTCCCATAACTACTCCATTGTAGAAGATCTGGCTCAGAGTCCTTGTGCCATGTCTGCATTAGAGGTGCTCCAGTCTTGTCCTGCTCAGCGAACTGATTTTCTCACTGCTATCGAAGCTGTAGATCCAAAGAACTCTCTTATGATTAAATTTGATATGTCAAATTTTAAAAAGAGACTCCCTCATCATTTGTCTTTCCATATTAGATCGAATTATCAAAAATTCAATATCTTTCGAACGGTAGTAGATGAAGGAGCTTCCATATGTGTAATGTCTCTTGCACGCTGGAAGGGTATTGGATCTCCCGCAACTGTTCCTTCAGCCACTCTTCTGACTGCGTTTGACGGTCATTCTCACAAGCTGCATGGTATTGTTCCGACTTTTTCCATCTGTATTGGGGGCAAAACTATTAATATCGAAGTTGAGATAGTTGATGGAAGTTTAGACTATAACCTTCGTGAAACTGGATCTATGAGATGGATGCTATTGCATCCTCATTATTTCGTATTGTTTTTTTCCCTCACGAAGGGAGAATTGTCACAGTTGACCAACTGGATTGTTCTCCTATAGATCAGAATACATCTTCTGACTCAACCATTCCTTTGGTGAAGGATACCAAGGCACCTGTTGAGAATTTGGGGGTTGGAATGTATTCTTCTTTGATGGCTAATTTTGATCTTCTGCCTCCTTCTGTTCATATCAATGCAATTTCATCCTCCAGGGCTCCTATTCGAAGAGATTTTTTTCAGAACCCATTACTTTACGGACCCTTGGACCTTAGCTTCTCCTACCTCCACATTAGCAGAAGGTCAAGTGGTTGGAATGGCATTTCCAATGTCTACAGCCGAGATTGCTTATAGCTCTATTGTTGACTCTACAGAGTCCATTCCATTTTCTCTTTCACTGGAGGAATTAGATGGAGATGTGGCTTCGGCTTGGAATCTTAGTTCATCTTCGGCCCAGGATTGCCTTGATACCACTCTTCCATCTGAAGGGGCCATCCTGGAAGCAATGACTGGTGTAGAGAGACCGTGGGATGATTTGCATCATCTGTCTTACTTTCTACCAGATTTGAGCAAAGTTGAATCAAGTTTTCCTAGCCCTCAGTCCTCTGGTCCTGTTCACTCGGTCCTTAACCCTTTAATACCAGCACAGGTTTTTTCTGAAGGGAACATGCCTATGATTTCTCCTACTATCTCGGTGAACATTTCCAGAGATCCCAACATTATAGAGAATGTTTTCATCGGAGCTGAATGTTCCCCTCAAGAGGTTCAAATTTATACCGATCTCTTTCGAGAGTTTTGGGATGTGTTCGCTTGGTCTTATGAGGAAATGTCGGGTATAGATCCATCTATTGTCCAGCATGAGATCAAGGTGTATGGAAATTCTAAGCCTATCAGGAAAAAGGTTCGTCCGGTCAACCCTAGGAAGGCATCAGCTATCAAAGTTGAGGTGGAGAAGCTGCTTAAGGCGGGATTCATTTTTCCTATTCCTTTGACAGAGTGGGTTTCGAATCCAGTTCTTGTGAACAAGAAACAAGGAACAATTTTAGTTTGCATCGATTTCAGGGACATAAATAAAGCATGTCCTAAAGATAACTACCCCACACCATTTATAGATCAGATTATCGATGAGTGTGCAGGGAATGAGATTTTCTCCTTCATGGACGATTTCTCTGGATATAATCAAATTACTATCCGTCCTGAAGATCAACATAAGACTGCATTTATTTGTCCCTGGGGTACCTTTTCTTACAAGAAGATGCCTTTTGGCCTTAAAAATGTTGGAGCCACTTTTCAGCAGGCTATTTCCTATGCCTTCCACGACATCAAACATATTATCTAGGCATACTTGGATGATTTAACTACTTGTTCTTGTAAGAGAATTGATCATCCTTTACACCTCCATCAAGTATTTGAATGATGTTGGCATTACAAAATCTGATTGAATCCGAACAAGTGTGTTTTCGCGGTCACATCCAGTCGGTTGTTGGGATTTATTGTGTCTACAGAAGGGATTGAGGTAGATCCCTTCAAGGTTGAGGAAATACTTCAGTTGCCTCCCCCGTCTTCAATTCGTCAAATTCAAAGTCTGCAAGGAAAAGCTAAATTTATGCGGATATTTATCTTAAACTATGCCGACATTACGAAAGGATTTTTGAGATTATTAAAGAAAGGAGTTCCATTATTTTGGGATAACTTTGCTCAGCGCTCATTTGATGCTTTGAAAAAATCATTGACCTATGCTCCTCTACTGAGTCCACCTGATTATAGCAAGGATTTCCTTTTGTATCTCACGGCAGCAAAATCTACCATTGGTATGGTTTTGGTTCAGGAAGATGATGCTCTTTCAGAGCATGTTATATACTACCTTAGTCGAGGCTTGGTAGGACCTGAACTCTGGTACTCTTCGATAAAGAAACTTGCTTTAGAAGTTGTCCATGCTGTGCAGCAGCTCAGACATTATATTCTTCTTCAAAAAACCTATGTTTTGGCAGCAGTCAATCCATTTTAGTGTGTTCTCAGTAGGCGAGTGATTGGGGGAAAATACAATCGATGGATTGTGATTTTGCAGGAGTTTGATCTCGGTTTTATGTCTGCCAAGTCTAAGAAATCATTGGTTTTTGCGGAATTGATTTCTAAGTTGCCCTATGGAGAAGAGATGGTTTATGATGAATCCTCCCCAGATGAACATCTTTTTCTTATTTCTTCACTGTGAAGTTTCCCTCGACTTTTTCGAAAGATGAGCGCCGTAAGTTACGTCACCTAGCTAAAAGTTACTTGATCATTGGTGACACTTTTTATCGTCGCGAGGTTGATTCAATCCTTAGGCGGTGCTTAGCTCTTGAAGAAGCTGAGGTTATGCTGAATGATTGCCACAGTGGAGCTTGTGGTGGTCATTTATCTGGGCTTGCTACAGCCCAAAAAAATTTGCTTGCAGAGTACTTTTGGCCTTCAATTTTCAAAGATTGTATGGAATCGGTCAAAAGGTGTCATCTGTGTCATGTTTATACTCGAAAGATGTGCGCTAATCCAGCTCCACTTTTTCCTGTCATCACTGTCGGTCCCTTTACAAAGTGGGGTATTGATTATACTACTTGTAACCCACCTTCGGCTAAACGTCACAAGTACATTATTGTAGCCATAGACTACTTCACGAAGTGGGTCGAGGCTATGCCTACTTTTCGGAATGATGGTGAGACAAAAACTCTTTTCCTCTTCAATCAGGTCATTTCTCGCTTTGGTATTCCCAAAGATATTGTCACTAATAATGGCAATCACTTTCAAAACAACATGATGGCTGAATTGGCTCTAAAATTAGGTTTCCAGCAAGAGCACTCATCTCTGTATTATCCTCAAGCCAATGGGCAAGTGGAAGCTGTAAACAAATCCTTGAAGACAATTCTTTAATGGACAATTAATAAAGCTCGATCCAATTGGCACATTATGTTGTATCCTACACTTTGGGCATACCAGATGTCAGTCAAAACTGCAACTGGTTTTACTCTGTTTCAACTGGTTTATGGGTTGGAATCTATATTTCCTATAGAGTGTGAAATTCCTTCTCTTAAGCTAGTTGTAGAACTTCTTCCTGACACTTCCAGTCTCGAAGAACGTCTCCTTCATCTAGAACATCTCGATGAGCAGCGTCGGGATGCTGCCACGATGAATGAGGCATATAAGAATGGGATAAAGGTTCAGTACGATAAAGCGGTCAAACCTATGGTTTTCTCCAAAGGAGACCTTGTCTTGGTTTATGCCCAGGAGAAGGATGCCCTAGTAGCAGGCAAGTTCAAATCTATGTGGTATGGCCCCTTCATCGTTAAAAAATTCCTCAAAAAAGGAGCTTCTGCCTTGGTTGATTTTGACAGAAATGAGTTGTCAGAGCCCATAAATGGGCTCTATTTGATAAATTATTATGCCTAGGCTTTGGCCTAGCATCTTTCTTTTTGTATATATTTTTGTTGGGAAAAATACTGAGAGGGGGGGGTGAATCAGTATTTACTGCATAATCAAATATTTTTACTTTTTCATTCCTTAAAACCCATACGCTACTTTCCTTCAGTAAACTAGCGTATATACGCGGATCCCCTTTATGGAACTAGCGTATACACAGAGATCTAATTATGCCATTAGTTCTTCACTTATATCATTCCATCATTCATTCATTAGATGTTCTATAAACAGTAAACATGTGCAGTAAGAACATAATAAACCATCACACAAAGCATCACACATGAACACCGGGATTTTTAGGTGGAAACCCAAGTCGGGAGAAAACCACCGCTGCAGTTGCTCGGCCTTCAATATTTTATTATAGAGAAAACATCTTACAACATATGTGCTGGCGCAGACTTGACCAGCACGCAGGCACCCACCTGCGCTCGTTTACCAGCCTCTCCTGGAAGGGAGCTCCAACCCCCTGGCTCGTTTACCAGCCTCTCCTGGAAGGGAGCTCCAACCCCCTGACTCGTTTACCAGCCTCTCCTGGAAGGGAGCTACGACCCCCTGCTCTCGTTTACCAGCCTCACTTGGAAGGGAGCTACAACCCCCTGACTGAAGGCTACAACCCTCAGCACCACCTTGGACCACGTTTCATCAATTTTCACACTGGATCCAACAACTTCAATAGAACACAACTTGCAGGCCACATTTCATCATATTTTCATATTGGACCCTTTCCATACTTTTAAGCACAAACATACATCACCAACAGATACATATCAACACAGATCAGATAGCAGAAACACAGCAGAACAGATCAGATATTTCATGCCCCTTGATTCAGCAAACCCTAGTTTGCATACGCGCTTTCCATTTACTGATGTCGCGTATATACGCGCTTCCGTCCACACAAAACAGCGTATACCTCAGTGTATATTTTATTGCGCATACGCACTTTCACTTCATCGAAGCTGCGTATATACGCGCTTCCTCCGCGGCGAAGTAGCGTATAGATCTTCAATCATTACAGAGCAGCATACTTCTTCAGATCAGATATTCAGTTCAGATTTACCCTTTTACTTCAGACAGATGTTCGCCTAGATGTTCGCCTCATCACAGATCTAAGCCTTCCATAATCAGATCTAGAAAATACAAGTGCATTTCAGATCTAGATCCCCTTCTTCATCATTGGTGCATCATACATTCAGATTTATCTTCAAGTGTAACCCTTTCCATTCAGATCTACTTCAGAGAGAAGTATTCATTCAAGCTCAGACATCTCGCACCCACACTCATGTTTTGCACAATGAATTTCTTCTCCTTATATAGGTTTATCCTTTTTCAATACCATGAGCCCCTTTTTCAATACCATGGGCCAAAGCAAAACCATGAGCCCAAAACAACCTGGACGGGGTCAATTAGGCGGATCATTACCCAATACAATGGGTCAATACCATGGTGGTTACCCTTGGTTTTGCACTTTTTGAGCGCTTTTGCCCATACGCGACTTGGCACGTTATTTTCCGCGTGCATACGCGACTTCCCCTAGGCCAATCCGCGTATACAAAGAGACATACTCTTTTCATCATATTTTGAGTACATTCTGAATTCCTTTCTTCATTGCCTTCTGTACACACTGTAGAAACATCATATTTTCTTCATCAGGAACATATTCTCTCAAGCACAACTTCATCAAGTAAGTTGTCATCATCTTCATCAAGTGGTTTGCTTTTCAAGGACAACACTCAGTATCATATTGTCAACAAACATCAGATTTACATCATTTACCAAGTCCATCAAGTCAAGAATAACTTCATCAGGTGGATTGCCAGCAAGGACAACACATGTCAACAGTCGCATGTCTTCATCTCCATTCAGTGGGTTGCCATCAAGGACAACACTCTGCATCATATTTCCAACAATCTCCCCCTTTGGACTTGATGGCAACCACGATGGTGTTTGGTTATTGGTTACCACAGCAGATAGATACTATGTCACTCTCCCAAATATGTCACATCATTATCTTCTCTTTATTCAAACACCATGTCACTATGTCACTCTCCCCCTTTGACATCAAGGGCAAAGGGCGGATCAAGAACCAACATTCTCCCCCTTTTCTCCTCATGTGGAAGAAACATTCTGCAGATCTGATATGTGCTGAAGTGGCCAAGCTCCCCCTGAGTTCATGCTGAATCTTCAACATATTTTTCAATAAAGTACATGACTCTTCCTATCACCAAAGACTCATACTTACATCAAATATCCAACCAAGTGGATTTACATATGAGACTCAAGTACCCAACCAAGTGGGTTTACACATTTCAATTCAGCTACCCAACCAAGTTCATACATGACTGAATATTACAGAATTTACATCAAGGGTCTCAACATGACCTTTTCATCAAAAATACAAATATGACTTTTCATGACCAATACCAAGAAGACCTCAAGAGAGATCATATAACAGAACCATCATAATGCCAATCAATGCATTATACTCAGCAACGCTAATTCTCCCCCTGAATCTGTGCATCCATGCATCCTTTTCATATGACTAAGGCTCCCCCTTAGTTTGTGCATCCTAAACATTTTCACCAACAAATCATCAAGGCATCTTCATCAAAACATTAGAAACAGATTTATGAGAACTGGAACATCACCAGAGATACCAAACAGCACTGCAGCTGTGCTGAAGAGAGCTGAACCAACCAAAAATTGTCATCAATCAGTCATACGCGGTTTTCTGTGCATGAAATCGCGTGTATACGCGACTGTGTTTCAGGAAATCCGCGTATCTCAAGCCATCTTCTAAAATTATGCAGATTTGTTCTTTTGACTGGCAGATAACACTCCCAGCTTCTGTCTTAGATACTCGAACGCTTCCCTGGGCAGAGGTTTGGTAAAAATATCAGCAATTTGTTCTTTGGAGGGAACATACTCCAACTTTATTGTTTGCTCAAGCACTTGTTCACGTAAGAAGTGATACTTGATGGGAATGTGCTTGGTCTTTGAATGCATAACAGGATTCTTTGAAATACTGATGGCACTTGTATTGTCACACTTAATGGAGATAGGAGTTGCACATTTGATTTGAAAATCTTGCAAGGTTTGCATCATCCATAGGAGTTGAGTGCAACAAGATGCGGCAGCTACATACTCTGCTTCAGCCGTTGATAAGGCAATAGAATTTTGCTTCTTGCTGAACCAAGATACTAACCGGGGCCCCATGTAAAATGCACCACCACTAGTGCTTTTCCGATCATCAACACTTCCAGCCCAATCTGCATCAGTGTAAGCATGAAGAGTAAGATTAGCATTCTTTGGATACCATAGACCAAAATCTTGAGTTCCTTGTAGATATTTGAAAATTATTTTGACAGCCTGAAGATGAGACTCTTTTGGATTAGCTTGGAATCTTCCTACAATCCCAACAGCATGCATAATGTCTGGTCTGGTCCCAGTGAGATAAAGTAGACTTCCAATCATCGATCTGTATTCTGGTTGATTCACAGTGGGAGAATCATCATTAGAACTGAGACTGCATCCGGTTATCATTGGTGTACTTACAGGCTTGCATTCTTCCATGCCATACTTCTTCAGAATTTGCTTAAGATATTTTGCTTGTGATAGAAATATACCATCTGCAGATTGATGCACTTGCAAGCCAAGAAAGAATGTTAGTTCCCCAAGTAGAGACATTTCAAATTCTTGCTGCATGACAGAGGCAAATTTTTGACTCATAGATTCTTCGTTACTCCCAAAAATGATGTCATCAACATATACAACCACAATAAATAGTTTGTCATTTTCAACTTTTGTGTATAAGTTGCTATCAGCAGACCCTTTTGAAAATCCTTGTTGATGAAGATATTTGTCAAGACGATAATACCAAGCCCTTGGAGCTTGTTTGAGACCATATAGAGCCTTTTTGAGTCTACAAACAAGATTTGCATCATTTCCCAAAATGAATCCTTCTGGTTGTTCTATATATACTTCTTCTTCAAGATCACCATTAAGAAAAGCATATTTAACATCCATTTGATAAAATTTGATGTGTTGATAACTTGAAAAAGCAAGAAACATTCTTATGGCTTCAAGTCTAGCTACAGGAGCAAAAGTTTCTTCAAAGTCTATACCTTCTTGTTGAGTATACCCTTTGCAAACCAGTCTAGCTTTGTTTCTTGCAACATCCCCATTCTCATTTAACTTATTCTTGAAAATCCATTTAGTTCCAATGACATTTTTGTCATGAGGTCTTGGAACCAAATCCCAAGTGTCATTTTTTTCAATTTGAACAAGTTCGTCATCCATGGCTTGCCTCCAACATTCATATTTGCTAGCTTCATTAACATTGTGTGGTTCAATTGTGGATATGAGTGCTAAATGATTAGAAGATCCTACAAGAGTTCTCCTTGTTCGTACACTAGATTCTTTGTCACCCAAAATTTGAGATTCAGGATGATTCTTTTGAACATATCTGGATGGAGCTTTTTCAGATAGATCATCTTCAGGTTCTTCATTGGATCCATTGTCTATATCATTTCCATCTGATGTAGAAGGCCATATGTCGCTATCATCTTCTTTTGTTGTTTGTTTTTCTTTTTTAGGAGCTGCAGGAGACTCATCAATAACAACATCAATACATTCAACAACCTTTTGAAGCCTTTTATTGTAACATGTGTATGCTTTGCTTGAAGATGTGTAACCAAGAAATATCCCTTCATCTGATCTAGGTTCAAACTTGCCAAGCGTTTCATCATTATTTTTGATAAAGCATTTACTTCCAAAAACTTTAAAATGCTTCACAGTGGGAGACTTACCATACCAGAGTTCATATGGAGTTTTGTCACTATTCACCCGAACATGAGCCTTGTTGAGAATGTTAACAACTGTAAATGCTGCTTCACTCCAGAACATGTTAGAAATGCCAGAATCAGCTAGCATAGCTCTAGCCATTTGGACAATTGTTCTATTCATTCTTTCTGCTACACCATTTTGTTGTGGAGTGCCTGCTACAGAGAATTGTCTTTTTATGCCATGTTGTTCACAAAATTCAAAGAATTCATTTGATGAATATTCTCCTCCTCGATCGGATCTAAGACACTTGATTTTTAGATCTAATTCATTTTCTGCCAATGCTTTGAAGCTCTGAAATTTTTCAAATGCTTGATCTTTGTGTTTAATGAACCCGATCCAACACATTCTAGAGTAGTCATCAATAAATAAGATATAGTATTCATCCCCATGTAATGACTTTTTTCTCATAGGTCCACAGATGTCAGTATGAATGAGTTCAAGAGGCTTACTTGATGATCCTTCTTTGGCATTGAATCGTACTCTGGTCTGCTTACCAAATTGACAAGATTTGCATATGATACTTTCTGGAAGATTGACCTTGGGAAGATCACGACCAGCTTGAAGTCTGCATGCTTTGTTGATTTGAGAGAAACTCAGATGCCCCAGCCTTCTATGCCATAGCCAATTTTCTGAAGATTTGCTCAAGTAACATTGATCTATGCCGTTTAGTAAATACAGGTTGCTTGGATTTCTTTTTCCTTTTATAATGATTCTACCTGTATCAAGATCACGAACCACACATTCTTTGGAACTGAAGACCACTTCTGCACCTTGATCACACATTTGACTAACACTTAACAGGTTATGCCTTAATCCATCAACATACATAACATCTTTAGCCTTCACTTTTTCTTTTAGATATACTGACCCTTTTCCTTTAATTACAGCAGGAGTATCATTTCCAAATGTAACTTTCTTTTCCTTTTCTAGAGCATTATAAGTATGAAGTTTGCTTTTGTCACCTGTCATGTGTCTTGAGCACCCACTATCAATGTACCATTGGATTTCTTCACCTTCCGCAAATAATGCTATCCCACAATTTTCAACCGGTGGTTCTTTCTTTTTCCATATTTTAGAGCTTGAGGGAACATGTTCTTTTGGCTGGATCTTGTTCCTGCATTCAGATTCTTCATGGCCAAAGTTATTACAACAAGTGCATTCAACTTCACTTTGAAGAGGAGAAAAATTGTTATAGGTATTCTTCTTTGGTTCAGTATCCAACCTTTTCTTTCTTGCTTCTCTTGTCATGATGGTTTTATATGCAACACATTGAATAACTTTATGACCAAAATTGTGACAAGTGAAACATTGCCCATTGAAGTAGAAATTTCTGCGATCATGGAATCTTCTATTTGAATTTACCTGTTGGTTGTAGTGTCTTTGAAAGTTATCCCTGTTAGTGTTCCTTGAATTGAGATGGTCCTGCTTTCCCTGTAGAGATCCTTTATTCCCTTGCTGAGTGGCTGAATGATGTAAACCACTTGTAACTGCTTTTAGATAGTTTGGTGCTGAAGTTTGAGAAGATTCTCCGGTATAACCAAGACCTGTCTTTATATGAGGAGAACGTTGTACCTTGATGATCTCATCTAAGGTTTCAGATCCTTTAGCAAATCTAAGATTCAAGGTTTTTGCTTTCTCAACTTCTTTTCTTTGACTTACCACTTCACATTCTAGTTTTTCAATATGTTTCTTTGCTTCTTCAAGCTGCTTTTCAATGGTCTCTCTGATTATCTTTTGTTCTTCTAAGCGAAGTTTGAGTTGATTATTTTCTTCAAGAAAATCGTTTTCCTCTAGAGCATCCATAAAAGTATCCTTTTCTTCTTTTTGTTCAAATGCCATGAGAAGTCTAAGATCTTCTTCACATTCTTCCTCACTATTAGATGACCCATCACTATCTTCATTAATATAGTAACTTTTCTTAAAGCTAGATCGGTTCTTATTCCTTCTTACTACTTCTTTTCCTTTATAAGGACATTTTGCAGCATAATGACCAACTTTTCCACACTCAAAACATTTGAAGGGAAGCTTACCTTTGAATCTTCCAGTACCTAGTTGGAGCTTTCTCACGAAATTTGCTTCTTCTTCATCGGATATATAGTTGGATTCTTTGACAACTTCCTTTTCCTTCCCTTTTGTAGATGCCTTAAAAGCAGCTTCTCTTATTTGAGAAGGACCTCCTTGTCTCATTTCAAAAGCAGTCAGAGTACCATGTAATTGAACAATAGTAAGCGTTTGCAGATCTTGCCTTTCTTCAATAGCCGAAACTTTAGAGTCAAATTTTGAAGTCAATGATCTTAAGACCTTTTCCACCAGAGTAGTATCAGTTATGGTTTCACCCAAATTTCTCATTCGATTTACAATATCATCCAGACGAAGAAAGAAACCGGCAACACTCTCATCACTATGCATCTTCAAATTTTCATATTCAATTCTAAGAGTTTGGAGTTTTGCACTTTTTACCTTTGTGTCTCCTTCATAGCTCAGAATGATTTTGTCCCATATTTCTTTTGTTGAATGTAGCTGCATCACTTTAGCAAATTCTGATTCAGACATGCTTCCTAGCAAGACATTTACTGCTTTGGGAATGGTTTCATACTTCTTCCTTTCAGCTGCATCAGTAGGAATATTTGCCGGGTATTGATAACCTTCTTGCATGATTGCCCATACATCTGCACCAAGACTTTGCAGATATGCTTTTGTTCGTACCTTCCAGAAAATCAGATTGCTTCCATTGAATAGAGGCGGCTTTATAGACATCACTCCTTCTTGACTTCCCATTGCGACGGATCTCCTTCAAGCGATCAAGCTTCTGCAGAAGGACCTGCTCTGATACCAATTGTTGGGAAAAATACTGAGAGGGGGGGGGTGAATCAGTATTTACTGCATATTCAAAACTTTTACTTTTTCATTCCTTAAAACCCATACGCTACTTTCCTTCAGTAAACTAGCGTATATACGCGGATCCCCTTTATGAAACTAGCGTATACACAGAGATCTAGATATGTCATTAAATATTCACTCCTATTATTCCATCATTCATTCATCAGATGTTTAATAAACAGTAAACATGTGCAGTAAGAACAGAATAAGCCATCACACAAAGCATCACACATGAACACCAGGATTTTTAGGTGGAAACCCAAATCGGGAGAAAACCACCGCTGCAGTTGCTAAGCCTTCAATATTTTATTATAGAGAAAACATCTTACAACATATGTGCTGGCGCAGACTTGACCAGCACGCAGGCACCCACCTGCGCTCGTTTACCAGCCTCTCCTGGAAGGGAGCTCCAACCCCCTGACTCGTTTACCAGCCTCTCCTGGAAGGGAGCTACGACCCCCGATCTCGTTTACCAGCCTCACCTGGAAGGGAGCTACAACCCCCTGACTGAAGGCTACAACCCTCAGCACCACCTTGGACCACGTTTCATCAATTTTTACACTGGATCCAACAACTTCAATAGAACACCACTTGCAGGCCACATTTCATCATATTTTCATACTGGACCCTTTCCATACTTTTAAGCACAAACATACGTCACCAACAGATACATATCAACACAGATCAGATAGCAGAAACACAGCAGAACAGATCAGATATTTCATACCCCTTGCTTCAGCAAACCCTAGTTTGCATACGCGCTTCCCCTTCTGCGAACTAGTATATACGTGATCCACATCAACCGAGCGTATACCTCGGTGTATATTTTATTGCGCATGCGCGCTTTCACTTCATCATTTGCGTATATCTGGCGCTTCCTCCAGCAGTAGCGTATAGATCTTCAATCATTACGTGAAAGCTTGCTTCTTCGGATCGGAACAATATTTCCTTTACCCTTTTACTTCAGACAGATGTTAGCCTTGATGTTCGCCTCATCACAGATCTAGGCCTTCCATAAACAGATCCAGTAAATACAAGTGCATTTCAGATCTAGATCCCCTTCTTCATCATTGGTGCATCATACATTCAGATTTATCTTCAAGTGTAACCCTTTCCAATCAGATCTACTTCAGAGAGAAGTATTCATTCAAGCTCAGACATCTTGCACCCACACTCATGTTTTGCACAATGAATTTCTTCTCCTTATATAGGTTTATCCTTTTTCAATACCATGAGCCCCTTTTTCAATACCATGGGCCAAAGCAAAACCATGAGCCCAAAACAACCTGGACGGGGTCAATTAGGCGGATCATTACCCAATACAATGGGTCAATACCATGGTGGTTACCCCTGGTTTTGCACTTTTTGAGCGCTTTTTCCCATACGCGACTTGGAACGTTATTTTCCACGTGCATACGCGACTACCCCTAGGCAGATCCGCGTATAAAAAGAGACATACTCTTTTCATCATATTTTGAGCACATTCTGAATTCCTTTCTTCATTGCCTTCTGTACATACTGTAGAAACATCATATTTTCTTCATCAGGAACATATTCTCTCAAGCACAACTTCATCAAGTAATTTGTCATCATCTTCATCAAGTGGGTTGCCTTTCAAGGACAACACTCAGCATCATATTGTCAACAAACATCAGATTTACATCATTTACCAGGTCCATCAAATCAAGAATAACTTCATCAGGTGGTTTGCCATCAAGGACAACACATGTCAACAGTTGCATGTCTTCATCTTCATTTAGTGGGTTGCCATCAAGGACAACACTCTGCATCATATTTCCAACAGT